>OX637532.1:72174982-72774982 GCA_951800035.1 Linnaemya tessellans
TATAAATAAAATACATATTGGTTTAGCTAAAATGTAGTGATAATATAGTAATCCAAACAATTAAATGAAGTATTAAAACATTTCTTTACACACAAGTACATTTTTGTTCCTATTGAAGTGTACTGGTACGTTTTTTACATACTGGTTAGCAAAATGAAACTTCACAGTCCCCATCACTGTTGCGAACAGCTGATTGTATTAATTGCTAATAAAACTTACGAGCTATAATAATTTTTGTCTTTAACATTTTATTTGTCTTTAAGTAATTTTGTTGTATAATTTATGTGTGTTATACAAGAAAATTATATTAAAGTTGCAAACAAACTATTAAGGAAAACAAAATGTCGATGAATTTACAATGTCTCTTTTTATATATTTTATTTGACGTACGGCACGTTTATAAATGTTCTATAAGCGTACAAACGTGTAACAGTACGGTACAGTGCGGTACGGAAACAGCAACGTTCGGCTAACGCTCTGTAAAAAACAAAACGCAGAACCTGTGTTTTCATAAGTGTGTATGTATTAATTTTGTTCTGCTAGTGCGAGGTTGAAGCTGGTTGAAAAATTATGCCAACCAAAAACTACTCTCTTCACCGAAAATGCCCACAAGCTGCCATGTTATGCCAGCATAATTAATCCAGTGTAAATTGGCTCATTAATCAGCATATTACTGAATTCGCTTGCAAATGGTGTTTTTTTAAGTAAGTGTGTATGCATACCACACTTTGTGTAATACACTTATGTAGTGTATTACACAAAGTGGTATGCATTGTAGTTCTATGAGGTACACTACAGCATGGCTATCTGTATTTTTTTTTTTTTTTAGGGGTAGGACCAGCACTCAGGGGATGACCCCTACATATGCAATGCATTGCGCCGGAACTTAAAACGAGGTGACAGTATTGAGAGGACAGATTAGGAAAGATGAGACGATAGACAGTTTTTTTTTTGTAGCTTTTTCAACCTGTTTTACTTCGCCGGCTAATTTTTTCTACAGCCCCGACGGAGGTGGGTGCTGTTACTCTGCTTTTAGTACATGATAGTGCCAGTCGCTGCCAATTTTGTTCAATGAACAGTGACTATGCCTTCATCACTAAAACAGGCTGGCAACAACTAACACAACCTCGCACTAATACTGATCAGAAGAATTGAACACAGTATTTCATGACTCAGCGCGGGCTCGAACTCACGACCCTCCGCTTCATAGTCTCGTGTTCTACTACTTCAGCTAACAGCACTTTCGTTCTCTTTCTTTCTCGATTGTAAAAAGTGTCACCTTTATTCACATCTTTCAATTTTTGCTTATACATACATATATATTTCACCATGATATGAAATAATTTTTAAAATTAGTTTACAGAAAAAGGTCTTTAATAAAAAAGTTCTGTCACAATAAAGTTTAGAAATGTTTTCAAGAACATAATATATTAAAACTAATTTCTTAGTAAGATCATCATTTTATTTAGAAGTAAATTTTACGTTCCTAGCCCTATCACTGTAATGTTTACTAATTTTATCAATTCATCTAACCAGTGAAATGTTATTTAGAAAATTTATTCTTGGCATATGCCCTTGTTGAACAAAATGTAATATATGTATACGCTCAATGAATTTCGCAATTTTTTTAATACATCAAATTCAGTTAACAATTTAGGAAAAATATTTATTTGGGAAACATATTTACGCAGCAGCTGATTAACTGCTTTTTGCTGAATCGCATAAAACGCCTGTTGTAGATTTCCACCTTTAAGCGGAATGGCCAGTGTTTCTAGTCCTAGAACTGATACGTTATAATGGTACACCTTGCGAACTACTAAAGGGGTTTTACACACTATGTATTTAACACTTACGGATGTTCTAAAATCTTTAATTGTATATGTCTGTCAAAATTGTCAATTTACCAACACTTTGTAATTTTTGTTTCACACTTGCATTTTTGGTTTCATCTGACATAAGCTATAATAGAACACAGCAGCTATTTTTATTATAAAGATGAATATGTATAAATACATATTTCAATATACATATGTATATATTAATACAAATTTACTGTTTTGTTGAGTATTTTGTTTAAAACATAAATTTTCTAAATAACAAACACAATTAACTTGCAAAACAGCTGATGTCAGTTGAAAATAGAACTTGCTCTAACTGGAAATTTTTACACTGTAAAAGCAGGCTGACATTTACATAAGGATATATATTTTGCTTTTACACATTATGTAAGCATTTTCCAGTGGGAAGTCTGACAAGCACACTGTAAAATACATAGTGTGTAAAACAACCTTAAAGCTGGAAGTACATAACACGCGTCTACGCGTTATAAGCGTCTGTCAAAATAGTAGAACTAGTGCAATTGTATGTAACAAGTTACATGGCAAAACGCGTAGAACGCTTGACGCGTAAAGTAAATCTATTTTTTACTTTTGTACGCGCGGCACGCGTCTTGAAAAAATTTCAGCTGTTTTTGATAGCCAGGGATGACAAATTATATAACATTTTCAATGTTATCGATTAATATGTTTCTGTCGTGGATTATATTTTTTCATTTTTATTATAATAAAACGTTTTAAATAAGAAAACACTGTCGCAATAAAGATTACTAATATTTTCAAGAGTGAAATACATTGAAATAGTTATTTTATCACAATTGTTTCTTCGAACAAATATTAATATAATTTATCGATTTATTTTACGTAATAAGTACCATCTCTGTTATGTTTATTAATTTTGCAATATATTAAACAAGGTAGGTTAAACACAGATAATAATTTAAAGTGCAATGGATGAGAAGTTAATTAATGCCGTTAAAAATTACGAATTTCTATACAACAAAAGATTGCTATTGTACAGAAATATAATTTAACATTTTAGCAAAATGAACTTTTATGAATATTACACTACAACTGATCAAAACATAAACATTGCCGCATAAAACGCTTTGCATGTAACTCAAGGCAGATTTAACAGATACTCTTACTAGTACAACAATGAAACAGCACCAAAAACCACACGTATTTTGTTGGTAGAAAATGTAGAGCTAATGTCAAAATCAAGGAAGAAGAAGCTTTATTAACAAGGAAGATTTAAGAAAAAAAAAACTTTTTATGTGGCTTGTATATAAACTTTTGACAGTAGCTCAACAAATTTCAATATACAGCTGCGCTACTGAGAGTACCTGGTAAATCTGCCTTGATGTAACTTTAGTTGAAAAACGCGTCTGAAGTATGAAACGCATAGAACGCGCAACGCCTGAAACGCGTGTTATGTACTTCCAGCTTAAAGGCTCATTTAGCCGAACGTTGAAATCGTAAATGTTAGGTAAATGTGTCAGCTGATCCAAACAGTAATATGGCAAGTAATGAAAACGCTTACTTGACTTTAGAAAAATGTTGCCGTAACGTTGGAACCTGCAGAAAATAGAATTTGGTTCTAAGGTTACGTGACAGTTGTAGACAGTGATGGGATGTATGTTGAATGAGAATGGGGCACAAAAGACCTCTTTTGGTACTTATTTCTCTTTTCATATGTTTAGCTGATATATATGTATAATTACATGATAGATGCATTTTATATGTTTAACTTTCTAAATAAATGTTTTATTCACAATGAAATATCGCATGGCTGTATGTGGTTGTTCGTTTCAGATGTATTAAACACTCGTTTGTACGTAAATATATACATTTGTGTTATATAACAAAACATTTAATATATATTGTAATATGGAAAATATGTGCCCATTTTATTAAACTTATGCCAAGGAATGACTCATTATCCTATTAGTTGTGTACATATATCGGTGTTTCTGATGCTTCTTTGTACCATTTAATTAATTTGCGTACTTTTTCAACACGGACGCTAATAACATAAACATATTAAAGTGCCACCAATGTTTTAAACAGTTGTATAGAGTTATATTGTATTTATTTTTGAAAGTGATACGCATCAGATTTTTTGTGATAAACATGTTTTCCACATCCATTATATTAAATTATTTTCTTTATTAAATACACTCCATAGATATAGCTTACAAAAAACACAATATTTTGGGAATTTTTGATGATCTTGTTTTTATAAATAGTTATATGTTGTTTGTTTTTGTCAAAAACATATGACACGATTTTAAGTATTCTATAAGTGTAGCAACATTTTCATTTACCTAACATTTACATTTAGCTCACATTTACGATTTCAACGTTCGGCTAAATGAGCCTTAAGTTTTATTCACACTTCTACATTTATATAAATCTGTATCGGCTCTCGATAATTTGAATTTTAAGGAACCAGTGAAAATTATCAAATTAACGAGACTTCAAAGCATTGCATATAAACCAAAGTGAGCGATTTTAATTTTTGCTTTATCAAAAATGCATTAGCATTAAAGGTGTAATTCATAAAAATATTTCATGCTCATAACATCGTTATTTCACATATTTCTATACAAAAATTTTCAAATAAGAAGGTTATAACCATAAATATTTTTTATGAATTAGACCTTAAAACTTTAAAAAATTGTGTTTAAAGCCAAGCTTCAAATTATAAAGCGTTGAACGATCAAGATTTGAAATTAACTGGGTGACCAATTTACATGGATATTTTCTATTCATCGAATGTTTTCCCAAGACATCTGAAGAATAACTTAAATTATCGCAAGATTTGAACTATCAAGAGTCCACTGTATATACATATTTTGCTATACACAAATGCATACACTTGTACCTACATAAATACCCTGCAGGTAAAATATCTAGTACGTATATGGTTAGAAGTACATACACTCGTTGCTTGCGTATCTGACTTTTTCCTATAATTATATGTAATGATCGATTTTAACGTTAGGTTGTCATAGCCAACTAGCTCATTTGTCATATATCTCGTTCTTATACCTTTCAAAAAAAATTTTGGGGGCATATTCACTTTGTCATTCCGTTTGTAGCGCAGCGATATATCCATCCATATAAAGTATATATTCTTGATCAGTGATGAAATCTAAGACGATCTGAGCACGTTCGTCCGTCTGTGGAAATCACGATTCAGTCCAAACGAAAAGAGCCAGACTTGAAATTCGGTATAGCACAGGTTAAGTTCGGAAACGGGCAAGAGGGAAAAAAGTTCCCCTAAGAAGAACTTAAGCAACCTCTAAAATAAAAACATAATTTTTAAAGGTTTTTTTGTAATTTTGTTAAGCAAATGATATATTTTTATATCAAAGAAAGTCCAACGCGTTAAACTTGGAGCCATAAAATAAAAATCAAATAATTTTTGGACCCCGCCACCTTTAGTGGGCGTTATTATATGCCAAAATAGTGTAAAAATTTAACAAACTGTATTATTTAAGCCTACATCCCTTAAAAATAACATTTTTAAGCTTTAGTGACGAAGCTGAGACGTAACCTGGTACTCCGCTGCCCTTCACCCTCCTCCCCCTTTGCCACCTAAATTACACTATAAGAAAATATTTATTATATATTTAAATAAATTTTACGTTTAGTTATTTCGAAAATTTATTTTCGAAGTCTTATGGCAAAGGGAAAATGTCCCCCACAGCCCTTGCCAGAGAGACCCCGATAAAATACAATTTTAATTCCCTCCAAAAAGAATTGGACACCATAAAGTATATATATTCTTGATCAGTGATGAAGTCTGAAACGATCTAGCAATGCCCATACGTTCGTCTGTGCAAAACATTATGGTCTATTTTGGGACCCCGCCCCTTTTGGTGGACGTTGACATACGATATTATATGCAAATATAATGTAAATATTGAACCATTTTTATTCCTTAAGCCTATAAGAAGCTGAGATGTTCTCTAATCTTTTAGAGGTGAAACGTCGCCCTACGACCCTTCCCGCAATTACTCTGTCAAAATAGAGATTTAGAAGTAGGTAATGAGAAGTCTTAATGGAACTCTGTCCCACCAAGTTAAACATTTTAAATTTACTAAATATTTGAAGGGTCCCGGTCGAATATAACGTCTTTACTTGTTCTTCACTAACCTAGCAATGTTGCGTTTATGCACTTTGTTTTGGTAAGCCCATAATTGATTATGTACTTAACCTGTCATATTGTGGCCTCTAAAATAAATTATAAGCATTTTTATTAGACAGAAAATTGTTTTAATTATTGACATAAATCCTAACCCCGGTATTCATGAAATTTAAAATGAGTTTGAAATGTATTGTAATCAAATTTTTTCATACAAAATTTTTTTAAAACAGATTTCAAATACGTTTTATTTTTTTATGAATATGGGGGTAAAAATTTAAATAAATTTAACTGCAGGGTATGTATGTACATTTATACATACATGCATTATGAATTTATAATACAAAAATGGTGTGGGTTAACTGTGTATATCTAAAACAATGGAATACTAAAGGTATGCTTACACTTATCAAATATTTGCCCAAAAAAGCATAACCACTAAGTACTAAAGATATATATTTGATTCAGATATGTACGTGTTTTATTAATTTAATATTATTGGAAAATGTTTAACTCAATCAACACTTGTTTGAATTAAATGGTTTTTCCTTAGTATTTAGTGCTTACACATTTTGGACAAATATTTGATAAGTGTGACCGTACACTAAGTAATTTTGTTTTATTTTCTGTGATATTATAATAAATTAAGTTTATAGCAGTTGCCTTCTTTTGTAGACAAATAAAAACTCTAAACCGTTTCAGATACAGAACATTCAACGATCATCGGATAAAATATAAACTCAGAAGTACGAGTATGAATTGCTACATATTACTTAGTGTAATAACCGTAGTTCTTGCGGCACCCCAAGGCTATGAATACAACGAAACTGCACGTATTGTAGACGAAAATAGCTATCAATCTATTGATGATTCGAAAGCTTTTCCGTTTACACATAGTTTACCATTATTGGAATTAATACAATCCCAAACAAATGGTAGGATTCTTAACCGCAAAGAAAACTATAAAAATAATGATAAATTTGGTGCTTGTTCCAGCGGTTATTCTCATCATGATCCTGTCATATACAATATAGAGAGCATCGCTGCGCACTCGCAACCTCCACTATATCCGAATGAAGGCCAGTCGAACGACTCCCCATTATTAATACCATCACACTATGGTGCAATAAAAGTATCTCATAGCGTTGACCAGATGTCGACAAAAACAATGAATAATCGAGAATTAAATGTTGAAGCTTCAAATATGCTGTTAGTAAACGTAATAAATGAGCAGATTAAAAAAATTTATCCTACAACTGAAGAGCACATTTATGTTTATAATGCTTCACAATCTTCTACGCCGTCTAAAATTTACTATAAGATGATTTTTATCCAGGTTCCGAATAAAAAAACTAACTACAACCAATTGCATGCTGCAGTTGGTCCTCCAGTAGAGGAAACAACTTCGGTGTATGTTTCAGTAAATATCCCTGATGAACATTCAATGGATGAAAATCGGCATATACAAGGGTCTTCAAACCATGGAACAAACTCACAGAAACCAAGTGATACAGCTAAAGAACTACCAGCATACAATGTTTCGAAAGAAAGTAACAACGGTTTTATTGATATAAAGTTTGAGAGGGATGACATATCAATCTTAAATAGTTCATCAGTTAATAAAGAGGCCGAATACGAACTTTATGGAGTTCCTTTGCAGTAAATCGTGATATGTTATTGTTCTTTCTATCAATTTGTACATACAGCGAGTTGGCAACAGGGTTGCCACTCAAAATTTTTTTTTTCCTACCAAATTTAATTTCAAAAACTACCAAATGGCATGTTTACCTACCAAAAAATAAAATAAGCAGTTATAAAAAAAAATAAACTTTATTAAAAAAAAACAAAACAAGTTTATACATAACAATGGTTATAAAAATAAATAACAATTCATTTGTAAAAGAAACAATATTTTAAGTAAAAAAATAAATAAGACTTCATTAGTAAAAGTAAAAATTTATATTATAAAATTCTTCGACCTTATTTTTTATTAATTTATAATGTTTATTTAAACGAAAGGTCAATTATTTTTTAATTTTTATATCAAATTACACAATTTTATATATCCCTGAAGAAGCTACACAAAGAAGTGGCGAAATATTGGAATAAAAACATAATTTTTATATAAAAATCAAAAAATAATTGACCTTTTGCTTAAATAAACATTATAAATTAATAAAAGTAAAACTCTTAAGTGTTTATTTGGAAAAAGGTTTATTTTTTAAAGTCTCTTTTTGCTGACCATATATAGTGCGAATCAGTCTTATTTATCATTCCCTTGCACGTCATAATATTATTCAATCAAACCAACCTGTCCATGATGCCATACAACGCACAGAGTAACAGAGAGCCGGCAAGATTGATGTAACATCAAAAAGATGGCCATTAAGACCGAAAAGTTGCCACTTGTTATTACTGTCGCCTCTATGATGCATACAAAAGCTGATGACTAAAAATCAAAAAGCAATCATAGATGAAAGCTGATTATTAAAAATCATGCATGGATGAAAGCTGATTAGCGTGAAAAAAATATTAAAACTGAAATTGAAAAAAACTACCAAATTCACGACACAACCTACCAACCTACCAACGCATTTCAAAAGTACCGAATTTGGTAGGAAACTACCAAAAACGGCAACTCTGGTTGGCAACTGCACTAGAGTATGTATGACTTTAGCGGTTTACTTGCAGTAGTCTTTTGAGACAATATGGAGCCATTGTTTATTTTAAATTATTTATACACATTACTAAGATTGGAAATAAGTTCATTTGCATATATTTTGTCAAATTGCATTGTACAATAGCTACATTTTAAAATAAAGAGATATATTTGTTTACATAAAATTACGGTCACAGTACGCAAATATTTGCCCAAAAAGGCAATTGTGGCCGTACCTTTAGAAAAATAATAAAAAAAATTAAGAATTATAACATAGCATATTTGATATTTTTAAAATAAAGTAACTTAAACTTGGAGCACCTCCCCACCAAAATATTAATTGTTGATCCCAGTCAGCATGTGGAAGATTGTGTCACCAAACTGAGTCTTTTTCGAGTACCTTAGGTGATCAAAAACTGATTAATCAGTTCTGCGCTTAAAATAAGACTCGAAAATGATTCCCAGAAATACTTAGAAAGTGATTTAAAAAAAAACAAACACAAACAGAAAGCAAAAAAATATATAAAGTATACATATTACATTTGTCAGTGAATTCATATAAAAATTAGAAAGAAAAAAATGTAATGTCAGCTATAAAGAAGTTAAAAAAAAACTAAAGCAGAACCAAGAGAATGAACGTGAAAATGAAGATATTCAGGATGAATAAGTGACGAAACAACGCGAGAAAAATCGCCAGGAGCTGCAATCGACGTAATCATTGAGTAAGTAAGGACTTCATATCGTTATAGTTCAAAAATATAATTGTCTGGTTCTTTACAGATATGTGCCGGAGAAGATAACCATTGCCGATTTGGCTCCCATGTATAGACAGTCCCGGAAAAAGACAAAAATGCAATTGCACCAGAAAAGTTTAGCAAATAAGTTGCAGGAAGATGGTGAAGACGACGAGTTGTCAAAAAGAAAACTCAGTGTGGCTAATGCGGTTCAGTGTGGCTGAATTAAAACAACTTGTGTCGCGGCCGGATGTTGTGGAGATTCAGGACATCACTGCACGTGATGCTAAATTGCTATTTCAATTAAAAGCTTAGAAATTGAATTTTATAATCTTTTAAATTTTGTTTGTTATGTTATTTATAAATTAAATTAAAATCAAAACAATAATAAATTCGCTTTTAATATGATTCGAAAAAGACTCGTAAATGACCAGTAATATGACTGAAAAATGACTCGAAGAAGACTCGCAACTGCTTGTAAGAACTACCACAAACTGTCTCGAAAATGAGTCGAAATTGATCAGAAGTGCGACTCATAAAAGACTCCCTTAGAAGAGTCGCGGCTAGGGTAACATTTTCTCCCGAATGAACAGTCATTTTCGACTCGAAAACGAGCGCATAAATGATTATTTTAATCGTGCGGACGACTCGAAAATGACTCGAATATGATCATAAATTTCATAAAATGCTGACTGGGATAATTTAAATCAGTGGTGAGCACCCTCAATGTATTGGTAAATTGTATATGTGTTGAGCTTGCCAGCTACCCACCAAACAAAAAGCCAAGCGTTTGAAAGATAATGGTGCATTACATATATATATATATATATATATATATATATATACACATATATATATATATATATATATATATATATATATATATATTGTTTCGGCGTATATCCGATGGAGTATAAATTTCGTAGAAATAAAAGAACACAAGGATTTAACGTATGTTTTCAACATCAAATGGAGAACAAATTCTCCAGCTTTATTTAAATTAATTTGGTATATTTACCTTGTAAAGGTTGTAGAAACAGATAGTATAATTTTATAGAATATGAAGTGGTTTCGTTGGTATTCCAAAAGTAAGTAAGTAATTATGTATACTTTTGTTTAAAATTAGCACAACAACACTTAAGTACGGTTACCGGTTCACTTGCTGAAAGCCCCAAAGGCTTCCAACAAAGATACATTAAAAATTAGCAAATATTTAAAAACAGTAGAACAAGGGTTTAATGAATACGTACTTAAACATTGCCGGCCACCTTGCAACAACAATATAAGTTGCAATTACATAATTACAAACTTTGAGTCAATAAGGACTCCTGTGGACTGTATAAAATAGGTGACACAAATTATTATTTTTTTTTTTGTAAAGTGGATCAGTAAGGATCCCTGTTGATTTTATTAAATAAATAAATAAAGTAGTTGAGCCATGAGGGGACTCCTGTTGCGATTATATATATATACATATAAATTAAATAACGACGAGTGAGCCATAAGAGGACTCCTTATGAGGTCTATATATATATATATCAAAATGTCGACGAATGAGCCAAAGGAGGACTCCTGATGAGGTCAAAGGACCCTTAAATTGAGTTATCTGTTTTATTTATGCATAGGAAGACAAGACAACTTAACTTCACCAGTTCTTCTTTTATTCTCTTTTCATTTCTATCTCTATTTTCTTATAACTAGAGATGATACTTAAGTGATAATTATATATATATAATGAGAGATGGTACATGTACTCAGTGATGTAACATCTCTTTTCTTAACATAAAGGTTAATTCCTAAATCCAGATGATTTAATATAATAAATTGAATTAAAAAATAATTTTAATAATATTCTTTATAACCTTATAACCTATCTTATTATTATATAGTTATAATCTTGTATAATCTTATTAAATGTATTCTATTTGTATTATTTACATCTGTGTTCGTTTTATTTATATATATATATATATATATATATATATTTTCTCAGTCGATGGGAATTTCTTTAATGTTCACATCAATTCATCTTCATTTTATTCATAAGTGAAAAATTGTGTGGGCTCTACCACCTTGCCAGATTTTGTTACGTAAGGAGTATGATTACTGGTTTCTTCACCCTCTCCATGTCTATCATCTCTTACTAATACACAGTCATTGTTTATTTCGTGTTTGATATTTATTTGTGGCCCGGGAAGTTGGTCTTGAATTTTGAAATAATTTTCTATGTTTCTTAATTTCAGATATACCCTGTTCTTTCTGTACCTATTTCCTTTTCCATCCGCTATGAGATATGATCTTTTAGATTTCATTATGTCAATAACGACCCCAGGTTCCCAATTTGAATGCGGTTTTCTTTGAAAAAATATTTTGTCCCCTGACTTTAAAACTGAAAGGTTTCTGCTATTCTTATTGTAATATCTTGCTATTAAGTTTTCATTTCTTTCAACACATCTTTTATACTCCTTAAAGTTAATAACTTTTGGTTTTAATTTCTCAGACTTAACTGGAATGTTAATTCTTAAGTTTCTTGACATGAGCAGTTGTGATGGAGATGGTAAATTATTTTTTGGTGTACTCCTATAATGCAAAAGCGCTAAGTAAGGATCTGTGCCTAATTCCTTACATTTTTTCAATATGGTTTTGACGATTTTGACTGAGCTTTCAGCCTGGCCGTTGGATTTTGGGTGATAAGGACTGGTAGTTATATGCTCTATATCCCAATCAAACAGAAACGACTTAAATTTTAATGACTGAAATGGTGGACCTCCGTCTGAGACCAATGACATAGGTATACCATGACGTGCAAAAATCGATTTTAAGTTTATAATTACTCTGTCTGCGGTTGAATCTTTGTCTAGCAAAGCGATCTCTATGAACTTTGAGTAGTAGTCTGTTACTACAAGATACGTCTTATTATCGAAGTACATCAGGTCAATACCTATCTGCTGCCATGGAAGCTTAGTCATTTGATGACATTGTACTGGTTCCTTAGGATTTGATGCACTAAATTTAGCACATACTAGACATTGATCTATAACATTTTTTATATCAGCTGCCATGGTGGGCCAATATAACATCTCTTGTGCAAGTTTCAAGGATTTATTTATACCCTGATGCCCCTGGTGAATCTTATCCAACATTTCTTTTTGCATGGATTGGGGTACAACTAGTTTTGTACCCTTGAAAACGATACCACGAACGATATGTATTTCATTCTGAAAGTTCCAAAAACATTTCAGTAATGAACTAACCTTTTCCTTACTTTTTGGCCATCCATTACTATAGTATGTTTTTAAAATTTGCAATGAATTATCATTCTCGTTGGCTTTACACAATTTTTCTTGATAGGCATCACTAACAGCTAGATTTGACATGACTAAGTTTACATGACACTCGAGCTCTGCTTCAGAATCTGGAATAAAATGCTCTTTAATCGCAGCTCGAGATAATGTATCTGAAATGTACATCTCCTTTCCTGGAACATATATTACGTCTAAATCATATGCTTGTAGTGCCAACATCATTCGTTGTAATCTATATGGTACATCATGTAAAGCTTTTTTGAATAAATATACTAAAGGTTTGTGATCAGTATGCACTGTCACCATTTGACCATATACATATTGATGGAATTTGTTGCATCCGAATTGTATAGCAAATAATTCCTTCTCTATTTGCGCATAATTAACTTGAGAAGTTGTCAGTGTTCTAGAGCTGTAGGCTATTGGGCGATTGTTTTGCATAATGACTGCACCAATAGCTAATACAGGGGAATTCGATATGATCTCTTTTAATTTCTCAAAGCATGTCTCACAGTTTTTATCCCATATCCACTCTACATTGTTTTTCAGAAGATTTCTCAAAATTGCCATTCTTTGTGACATATTATCTATAAAAGGGCTTAAATAATTAATCATGCCTAAGAATCTTTGCAAGTCCTTTTTGTTCTGCGGTGTGGGCATCTGTTTTATGGCTCTGACTTTTTCATCATCGACTTTCACCCCATTCTTGCTAAAAACATGGCTTAAGAAACAAATTTCATTCAGACCAAACTTACATTTTGACTTATTTAATTTTAGGTTCACTTTCCTAGCTCTCTGTAATACTCTTTTTAACCTTTCGTAATGAACCTCTTCCGTTTCACCATAGATTAATATGTCATCAACAAAAATTAAGACACCCTCTAAGTCACCAAAAATATCTAGCATGACCCTATAGAATATTTCGGTTGCAGCATTTATGCCAAATGGCAACCTCAGGTACTTGTACCTCCCAAAAGGTGTCTGAAAAGTACATAGCTCTGAGCTTTTGGCATCTAATTTTATTGACCAAAACCCCGAAAAAGCATCCAAATGCGAAAAATATGCTGCTCCTGTTAATTTGGATCTAATTTCATCCATGTTCTGCAAAGGGTAATACTCTCTCATTATACTCTTATTTAGATTTCTAGGATCTAGGCATATTCTTAAATTTCCTGATTCTTTGACTGTGATCACAACTGAACTTACCCAAGCTGTTGGCTCCGTAACTTTTTCTATAACCTCCATTTTTTCCATGCGTTCCAGTTCCTCTTTAAGTCTTTTTAACAAAGAAAATGGAACTTTCCTAGGGGGGTCAATACATGGAATTGCATCTTCTTTAAGTTTGAGATGACAGACTGGAGGCAGACATCCAAGACCTTTAAACACATCATCATATTCCTTAACCAGTTTCTGACATTCAACTTGACCCAACATAAATACTCGTTTTAAAACGCCTATGTTTTGAAGTGTTGGCAACCCTATGACAGTAGGACAATCTATGTTAGTAATAACAAACTCAATTTTCTTTGTGATATTATTGAAAGTACACACTAAAATGTTTTGACCAATTACGGGTATATCTTTGCCACCAAAACCTGAAATTTTAACATGTGATTTGCATAAATTGGACTTCAAGTTCAGTCTTGAATATGTTTTCAAAGACATAATGTTCACATCTGCGCCAGTGTCTAAAATGCAATTTATATCTACATTATTTACATTGATATTTAAGCACCATGATTTATTGGAATAAAAATTATCTCTTTTCAGAGTTCCAATAAAAAACTGTTCATAATTTTCAGATTGATCTGTATGTACAACTTGTGAGTCTAATTTTCTTATGTTTCTATTTTTAAAACAAAATTTTGCAAAATGACCAAAGCGATTACATAACCTGCACTTAACGTTGATTGCTGGACACTTATGACGATGCTTCTGACCACACCGGCCACATGCTTCCTTTGGTGTTGACTGTTGTTGAGTTGAGTTACTCGACGAACGGTTTCTTTGTCCTTCCTTGAAAGACCTTGATGTAAACTTTGTACGGCCTTGACGCTGAACTTGAAACACTCTTTCACTGTTGTTGCATGGAGGAGTTTTTCTCATTATTGTTTCTGCATTCTGCTGTGCAATTATTACACTCTTTGCTATTTGTATGGTTCTTTCCAGAGAAAGTTCTGACTCTTGCAAAAGTCGTTGCTGTATATGTGATAGGCTGGAGCACATGTTTGCTATGAAAATGTCTCTGACTAATGATTCACGCAAATTGTCGAATTCGCAACTAGTGCTTAAGTTTTCCAAATCAGTTAAAAACTCGTTTATGCTTTCTTGTGGTTCTTGCTTTCTTGTGAAAAATCTATGCCTCATCATCGTAAGATTTTTTTGAGGCTCAAAATATTTATCAAATTTTACCTTTACTGCAGACAAAGTTACCTGATTCATCTCAATACCAAATGAATTAAAAATTTCTAGGCCTTTTGTACCCATTGAGTGCAGCATCAGAGCAATTTTCCGTTTATCAGGCGCCTTATCCAAATCCGTAGCTAACAAATAAATTTCATACTGCTGCCACCATTTGCGCCATTCCACTGCATTGTTATTGTTGCTGTTTATAGATATATTTAATTTTGGTAATAACGATGTCACGTTGCTGCTACTTCTGCTTTCCATAACCTCACTTTTTAATTCCTCATTTTTCGCCATACCACACAATTCAGCTTTCCTCAAATTTCGGCACTTCTTTTTTTTTTTTTTTTTTTTGTTTTTGTTAGTAATTGATCCCCTATCAATTGGTTTTTATTTTCTTTTTTAAAATTTTTTACTTTTATTCATTAACTTCTGACACCATGTTTTATTTATGCATAGGAAGACAAGACAACTTAACTTCACCAGTTCTTCTTTTATTCTCTTTTCATTTCTATCTCTATTTTCTTATAACTAGAGATGATAAATAAGTGATAATTATATATATATATATATATATATATATATATAATGAGAGATGGTACATGTACTCAGTGATGTAACATTATCAACCAATCTAATACGGCGAGACCCCTGAAACAACCCATTCAAATATGGTATATTGGGCAAGTGGCAGCCCCGGACTGGATTGGATCCGATTTTTTAAAATTAGCGGCACGACTTCGGGCCCTAACACTAACGCGACATTGGAAGAATGATTAAAATTTGGGCCGGCTAATTGCAACCCCGCGAAAGCATCTAAAATTGCGTCGGGAACCGACGAAGACGGCGTTTTGATGCCCACCATTTTATGAATTTTCGCGGTGATCGAAATCCGTTGAGCGGGATCATATATTGATTCCACTTCTATTCGGCAGAATGGATCACCGTTGATTTCCAGCAGGGGGAATTTTAGCTTTTTAATAAGCTCTGGGCATATGTAGCTGTGTTGACAGCATGAATCCAACACAGCCCGAATCGGTATTTTCAACCGATTGGAACACACATTTAGCCGAAGAGTAGGTGACAGTGCAATAGCTTGACGAATGGCCATACTGGGTAGCGTTTCACGTTTCTTATGCTTAGGCTTCGATACGCGTTGTTTGTGTTCATGTAGATAAGAATGATGTGCTTGTTTGCAAAATTTGCAATTGAAATTGCTCGTACATTCCTTCCCTACATGAGTCGTAGACAAACAGCGGAAGCAAACCCGATGCACTGCCACCATTCGGAGCTTTCGTTCAAGGCTCATGTCGCGAAATTTATAGCAATAACGTAACGGGTGGTTTTTGGCATATATCGGACAGTTAAACCTCCTTTTTGATATGGCTGAAGCCGTCACCGTGTTTGCACTAGCGTCATGAGCCCGAACTACCTCACTCAAATTGGGCAATTCCACTTGCTTCCCGGTTGGGTTATTTTTAGGGGGAATCACCGACGATTCTAGATTTAAATTGGTTGCGGTCATCTCAATCGGCAACGATGATGAGGCCGGAATGGCGGGAACAACTGCCGGCGGTGAATTAGTCAAATTCTCCCCAGACACCATTGGAATAGCAGTTTCCATCGCCTCGTCATAATCCAACTGACCGTCTTCGAAGGCGTCGGAAAAATTGTTTATTGGAGCACTCATGACTTCTAAGAAAAAGTGAGGTTAATAAAAGTAAATTGCAAAAAAGGTGTATTAAATTAATATTTGTACAAAACAACAAGCTTGGTTATTGGACTAGTAATTATACCACTTTGCGTGCGTACCTGTACGACCCGAACATGACCATCAGTGCCGGCAAGAATACCTGTTATTATTCCTAATTTCCACGATGTAGCAGGCAATTGCTCGTTTTTTATTACGACTAAGTCATTAATTTCAACATCCCTTTGAGGATGTTTCCATTTATATCTTTTGTGCAATTCGACCAGATATTCCTCTTTCCATCTCTTACAAAATTGATGAATCAGCGCTTTGACTTTTCTATACCGATTCACAATACTGATTGGGGAATCGTAAATTGTCTGTTCCGGCGGAGCCAGAATGGTTGACCCAATTAAAAAATGCCCTGGCGTTAAAGCAACTGGCTCACCAGGCTTATCGGGCATAGGGCATAAAGGACGCGAATTGAGACACGCCTCTATTCTTGCCAAAACCGTAGATAGCTCTTCAAAAGTGTAGCGCGAATTTTGAACCTCTTTTCTGAAGTGAAGTTTAAAACTTTTAACTCCAGCTTCCCATAGACCACCCATATGAGGAGCACCCGCAGGATTAAAACGCCAAATCAAACCTTTATATCCAAAGCTTGAACACATTCTAGCCTGGCATTCTTTTAGGAACGTTTGAAAATCCCTTGCCAACTCATTTGAGGCTCCAACAAAATTAGTACCATTGTCCGAGAAAATGGTATGAGGTCAACCTCTTCTAGAAATGAATCTATTGAACGCGGCCAAAAATGTGTCGGTTGATAAATCTGATGCGGCTTCTAAATGGATTGCTTTCGTAGAAAAGCACACGAAAGTACAGACATAACCCTTTGTAATTTTACGAGATTTATTATTGTAACTTTTTATGTCGAAAGGGCCAGCGAAATCAACTCCCGTATTAGTAAAAGGGTCAATAGTTGTACGTTCAGAGGGAAGTGCAGCCATTATCTGACTACATGTACGTTGTCGATCAATGATACAACGTTTGCAGTTATGAATTACCGCACGAATCATTATTCGTAAGCGCGGTACCCAGTATTCGCATCGATAGACCCTCAGCATGAGTTGATTACCACCGTGAATGGTAACCAAATGTATGAACTCTGCCATAAGCTTCGCGAAACGACAGCCATACGGTAGAATAATGGGGTACTGTTCTTGATAGGATAATGAGGAAGATTTTACCAATCGACCATTCAACCTCATTACTTGTTGTTCATCTAAAAACGGATTTAAAGGTAAGAGTGAACTTTTTGATGATAAAGGCTCTTTCTTCAATAAACCTTTATATTCATTAGGAAAAAAGGCTTTTTGAGCAACAATAGCCAAACGTAATTTGACTTTAATGTATGGATTTCTATTTTAATAGTGAACCTTTTGTTTATGTAAATTGTATTACAGGATGTTAATTTCCCAACAGGCTATAGGTTCAAATCTGCGAAACTGCAAATTATTTTTTATTTTATTTTTATTATTAATAAATGAACGTGATTGCATTCTATTTATTAATTTTTTTTGAGAATGGAATATTTAGAATATTTTTCATAGTCATTAAACCAGCAGAACGGATCAGTACTGATTTCGAGGCCGCTACGCCATCTCATCAGCGTTCTTTGTTCAATTTTTCCACTTTTGCAAGTGGTGCTAGTTAGTAGGAATATCAACTATTTAACCAATATTTTAACGAAAATTGAATATGAGAAGTTATCACATTCATATTATTAAGTTATTACATTTTTGGTTAGTACGAAATTCCCCAACCCTGACAATTAATATTTCCAATATTCCATGTATTTCTTTCGCTTTTTCCAGAGCCATCGGCTGCTGATAACTAAAGCTTCTTTTGTTATTTATGTTCAAGTAATTGAATCTAGTTGTCAATTTACAATGAACATGTAAACAAGTGCGCGTGCCCTCGCAACGTTTTAAATTAATGTATGGATTTCTATTTTAATAGTGAACCTTTTGTTTATGTAAATTGTATTACAGGATGTTAATTTCCCAACAGGCTATAGGTTCAAATCTGCGAAACTGCAAATTATTTTTTATTTTATTTTTATTATTAATAAATGAACGTGATTGCATTCTATTTATTAATTTTTTTTGAGAATGGAATATTTAGAATATTTTTCATAGTCATTAAACCAGCAGAACGGATCAGTACTGATTTCGAGGCCGCTACGCCATCTCATCAGCGTTCTTTGTTCAATTTTTCCACTTTTGCAAGTGGTGCTAGTTAGTAGGAATATCAACTATTTAACCAATATTTTAACGAAAATTGAATATGAGAAGTTATCACATTCATATTATTAAGTTATTACATTTTTGGTTAGTACGAAATTCCCCAACCCTGACAATTAATATTTCCAATATTCCATGTATTTCTTTCGCTTTTTCCAGAGCCATCGGCTGCTGATAACTAAAGCTTCTTTTGTTATTTATGTTCAAGTAATTGAATCTAGTTGTCAATTTACAATGAACATGTAAACAAGTGCGCGTGCCCTCGCAACGTTTTAAATTAATGTATGGATTTCTATTTTAATAGTGAACCTTTTGTTTATGTAAATTGTATTACAGGATGTTAATTTCCCAACAGGCTATAGGTTCAAATCTGCGAAACTGCAAATTATTTTTTATTTTATTTTTATTATTAATAAATGAACGTGATTGCATTCTATTTATTAATTTTTTTTTGAGAATGGAATATTTAGAATATTTTTCATAGTCATTAAACCAGCAGAACGGATCAGTACTGATTTCGAGGCCGCTACGCCATCTCATCAGCGTTCTTTGTTCAATTTTTCCACTTTTGCAAGTGGTGCTAGTTAGTAGGAATATCAACTATTTAACCAATATTTTAACGAAAATTGAATATGAGAAGTTATCACATTCATATTATTAAGTTATTACATTTTTGGTTAGTACGAAATTCCCCAACCCTGACAATTAATATTTCCAATATTCCATGTATTTCTTTCGCTTTTTCCAGAGCCATCGGCTGCTGATAACTAAAGCTTCTTTTGTTATTTATGTTCAAGTAATTGAATCTAGTTGTCAATTTACAATGAACATGTAAACAAGTGCGCGTGCCCTCGCAACGTTTTAAATTAATGTATGGATTTCTATTTTAATAGTGAACCTTTTGTTTATGTAAATTGTATTACAGGATGTTAATTTCCCAACAGGCTATAGGTTCAAATCTGCGAAACTGCAAATTATTTTTTATTTTATTTTTATTATTAATAAATGAACGTGATTGCATTCTATTTATTAATTTTTTTTGAGAATGGAATATTTAGAATATTTTTCATAGTCATTAAACCAGCAGAACGGATCAGTACTGATTTCGAGGCCGCTACGCCATCTCATCAGCGTTCTTTGTTCAATTTTTCCACTTTTGCAAGTGGTGCTAGTTAGTAGGAATATCAACTATTTAACCAATATTTTAACGAAAATTGAATATGAGAAGTTATCACATTCATATTATTAAGTTATTACATTTTTGGTTAGTACGAAATTCCCCAACCCTGACAATTAATATTTCCAATATTCCATGTATTTCTTTCGCTTTTTCCAGAGCCATCGGCTGCTGATAACTAAAGCTTCTTTTGTTATTTATGTTCAAGTAATTGAATCTAGTTGTCAATTTACAATGAACATGTAAACAAGTGCGCGTGCCCTCGCAACGTTTTAAATTAATGTATGGATTTCTATTTTAATAGTGAACCTTTTGTTTATGTAAATTGTATTACAGGATGTTAATTTCCCAACAGGCTATAGGTTCAAATCTGCGAAACTGCAAATTATTTTTTATTTTATTTTTATTATTAATAAATGAACGTGATTGCATTCTATTTATTAATTTTTTTTGAGAATGGAATATTTAGAATATTTTTCATAGTCATTAAACCAGCAGAACGGATCAGTACTGATTTCGAGGCCGCTACGCCATCTCATCAGCGTTCTTTGTTCAATTTTTCCACTTTTGCAAGTGGTGCTAGTTAGTAGGAATATCAACTATTTAACCAATATTTTAACGAAAATTGAATATGAGAAGTTATCACATTCATATTATTAAGTTATTACATTTTTGGTTAGTACGAAATTCCCCAACCCTGACAATTAATATTTCCAATATTCCATGTATTTCTTTCGCTTTTTCCAGAGCCATCGGCTGCTGATAACTAAAGCTTCTTTTGTTATTTATGTTCAAGTAATTGAATCTAGTTGTCAATTTACAATGAACATGTAAACAAGTGCGCGTGCCCTCGCAACGTTTTAAATTAATGTATGGATTTCTATTTTAATAGTGAACCTTTTGTTTATGTAAATTGTATTACAGGATGTTAATTTCCCAACAGGCTATAGGTTCAAATCTGCGAAACTGCAAATTATTTTTTATTTTATTTTTATTATTAATAAATGAACGTGATTGCATTCTATTTATTAATTTTTTTTTGAGAATGGAATATTTAGAATATTTTTCATAGTCATTAAACCAGCAGAACGGATCAGTACTGATTTCGAGGCCGCTACGCCATCTCATCAGCGTTCTTTGTTCAATTTTTCCACTTTTGCAAGTGGTGCTAGTTAGTAGGAATATCAACTATTTAACCAATATTTTAACGAAAATTGAATATGAGAAGTTATCACATTCATATTATTAAGTTATTACATTTTTGGTTAGTACGAAATTCCCCAACCCTGACAATTAATATTTCCAATATTCCATGTATTTCTTTCGCTTTTTCCAGAGCCATCGGCTGCTGATAACTAAAGCTTCTTTTGTTATTTATGTTCAAGTAATTGAATCTAGTTGTCAATTTACAATGAACATGTAAACAAGTGCGCGTGCCCTCGCAACGTTTTAAATTAATGTATGGATTTCTATTTTAATAGTGAACCTTTTGTTTATGTAAATTGTATTACAGGATGTTAATTTCCCAACAGGCTATAGGTTCAAATCTGCGAAACTGCAAATTATTTTTTATTTTATTTTTATTATTAATAAATGAACGTGATTGCATTCTATTTATTAATTTTTTTTGAGAATGGAATATTTAGAATATTTTTCATAGTCATTAAACCAGCAGAACGGATCAGTACTGATTTCGAGGCCGCTACGCCATCTCATCAGCGTTCTTTGTTCAATTTTTCCACTTTTGCAAGTGGTGCTAGTTAGTAGGAATATCAACTATTTAACCAATATTTTAACGAAAATTGAATATGAGAAGTTATCACATTCATATTATTAAGTTATTACATTTTTGGTTAGTACGAAATTCCCCAACCCTGACAATTAATATTTCCAATATTCCATGTATTTCTTTCGCTTTTTCCAGAGCCATCGGCTGCTGATAACTAAAGCTTCTTTTGTTATTTATGTTCAAGTAATTGAATCTAGTTGTCAATTTACAATGAACATGTAAACAAGTGCGCGTGCCCTCGCAACGTTTTAAATTAATGTATGGATTTCTATTTTAATAGTGAACCTTTTGTTTATGTAAATTGTATTACAGGATGTTAATTTCCCAACAGGCTATAGGTTCAAATCTGCGAAACTGCAAATTATTTTTTATTTTATTTTTATTATTAATAAATGAACGTGATTGCATTCTATTTATTAATTTTTTTTGAGAATGGAATATTTAGAATATTTTTCATAGTCATTAAACCAGCAGAACGGATCAGTACTGATTTCGAGGCCGCTACGCCATCTCATCAGCGTTCTTTGTTCAATTTTTCCACTTTTGCAAGTGGTGCTAGTTAGTAGGAATATCAACTATTTAACCAATATTTTAACGAAAATTGAATATGAGAAGTTATCACATTCATATTATTAAGTTATTACATTTTTGGTTAGTACGAAATTCCCCAACCCTGACAATTAATATTTCCAATATTCCATGTATTTCTTTCGCTTTTTCCAGAGCCATCGGCTGCTGATAACTAAAGCTTCTTTTGTTATTTATGTTCAAGTAATTGAATCTAGTTGTCAATTTACAATGAACATGTAATTTGACTTTATTAAGTTCCTCAGTAGATATGAGCACAGATTCATAGTGGAACTGTCCTTTGTGTGCCTTATGAGTCGAGTGAAAAAATCGAAAAATGTATGATATAACTCGTAAAGCTCTATCAAGTGATGAAAATCTGTCCAAAATATCTTCAAATTTCGAAAAGAATGAAGCATGAACCTTTATTTTGCGACTTTCAATGT
Organism: Linnaemya tessellans; assembly: GCA_951800035.1. Classification (NCBI taxonomy): domain Eukaryota; kingdom Metazoa; phylum Arthropoda; class Insecta; order Diptera; family Tachinidae; genus Linnaemya; species Linnaemya tessellans. Next base: position 72,198,047 of record OX637532.1, read on the forward strand.
CTGTGTCCAAATTTTCAAAATTATGTTGATACCACTGGCTTTTGTTTTTAGCCAGCCATGACGGGCCGTGCCACCAGAGTTCACTTTTCGATAAAATGAGCGGATCAACCCCCCAGCTGCTTAAATCGGCAGGATTATCTTCTGACTGAACGTGAAACCAATTATGATTGCCAGTGTTCTCTTGTATGCGGCACACCCTATTCGCTACAAACGTAGTCCATGAAGATGGCGTTTAACGCAACCACGCTAAAACGATGGTTGAATCGGTACAGTATACTTTTGAAATTCCGATTTCTATTTCTCGGAGGATATTTTTTAGTAGATCTGATGCTAAGACCGCCCCGCATAATTCAAGACGGGGTAGAGATATTGATTTAATTGGCGCTACTTTAGTTTTGGAAGCCAACAAATGAGTATAAATCTCTCCCGATGCGGATTCTATACGAATATATATTGCCCCCGCGTTTGCTTTTTCCGAGGCATCCGAAAAAACATGAATTTCAGTTGTGGCATCTTTATAATAATTAACCCATCTTGGCACTTGAATAAAATTAATTAGATTAAGAGTTTCAACAAACTTTAACCACTATTTTTCTGTTGAAGACGGAAGAAAATCATCCCAATCAATGTTATCAAGCCAAATGCGTTGCATTATAGTTTTTGCTTGAATAATGACCGGACTTAACCAACCAACCGGGTCAAAAAACTAAGCTATACTAGATAATACTTCTCTTTTCGTATAACCCACCTTCGCCTCTAATGGAAGAACTTTGAAAAAAAAACGAATCTAGCTGAGCATTCCAAAAAATACCTAAAGTCTTTGAACAGCTAGATTCCTCAAAAGCCAAAACTTTTGAGTCAACCAAATGATCTATAGGCAAACCTTTCAAAATTGAGATGTCATTAGCTGTCCATTTTCTTAAGTCGAACCCGGCAGATAACAAGGCGGCAGTTAATTGATCCCTAGCCATAATCGCCACAGATACTTCATGAGCGCCAGTCAGTACATCATCCACGTACATGCCCTTCCTTAGAATTTCTGCAGCCAATGGAAATTCCTCCTCACAATCCTCCGCCAATTGCAACAAGGTCCTTATTGCTAAATAAGGCGCGCAATTCACTCCAAAAGTTACTGTTTGTAACTCGTAGTCAGTCACTTTACCCTCCGAGGATCTATAAAGAATTCGTTGATACGGAGTATGGGACGAATGGACACGAATTTGCCTATACATTTTTGTAATGTCACAATTAAAGACAAACCTAAATAATCTCCAACGTAAAATTAAATTTACCAGATCAGCCTGCAATGTAGGTCCTATAAAAAGACAATCATTTAAGCTGTTCCCATTTGAAGTCTTATTCGAGGCATTAAAAACAACTCTAAGTTTAGTTGTTTTTCTTTCCGGTTTAATCACTGGGTGATGCGGCAAATAGCATGATTTCGTAACGGCTTGATTAGAGGATTTTACAACTCGCATATGATCCGATTGTAAATAATCTTCTATAACATCGTCATACATGCTTTTAATTTCCGGTTTTTTAGATAGGGACGATTCCACTCTCAATAATTGTTTAAATGCACTAGATTTTGATACTCCCAGACATATTTCACTAGGATATTCGGATTTAAAAGGTAGTGATACAATATATCTACCAGTGGAATCCCGAGACGTGGTCTTCTTATATATTTCTTCACACATTTTAACTGAAGGCGATAAAATTTTTCTTTTTGGAGTCTCTTCCAGTTCCCAAAATTTCAACAGATTTTGATTTAAATTATCTTCATGAGAAAATGTTACAGCAGTGGAAAAAACATTAATATACTTTTTTGTTGAAGTGTCAATTGGATCCGTTAAAATCCACCCAAATACAGTTTTTTGAGCCATTAACGAGCCACAAATATTGCGACGAACTTCATTCAGAATTATTTGAGGGTACAAATCTGCCCCAAGGAGCAGATCTACCGACCTACTTTGGTAGAAATTACAATCTGCTAATTTCAAATTTGGTAATTTATTGTTAATTTCCGAAGGACAACTAAACGATGGTAAATTACCTGATATGGCGGGTAACACTAGAGCTCAAGTCTCCAGATTAATTTTTCGATCTAAAGGCGACCCCACTCTAATTGTACAAATTTTTCGTGAAGTTATAGAAGCTTCTCTGTTAACACCGGAAATCTTTACATTCGTAGAATGTGACGGAAGTCGCAATTGATTTCGCAAGTGTTCAGAAATAAATGATGCTTCAGATGCTGGATCTATTAAGGCCCTTGCTGGATACGTGGTATCGTGGCAAATAATGGAGACCATAGCAGTTCCCAACAATACAGACGAGTTCTGTGAGGAATGAAAAACTTGTCGATTAGAATTCGAATGAGCCGCAGCCGATGTCGACGGCCTCTGTGAATCAGATTCCGCAGAGCGGGAAACAGAATTAGCATTGGATCTAGTTGACAAAGCGGTTTCAGTAGAATTACTTACACCAACTTCCCTATGAAGCATGGTATGGTGCTTCTGATTGCATTTGAAGCAAAGATGTTCACTTGTACAATCTTTAACTTCATGTGACTTCGAAAGGCAATTCACACAGCAACGAAACTTTTTAATATTTGAAAATCTTTCAGAAACCGACATATTTTTAAAACGACGGCAAAATCGCAACAAATGATTTTGTTTAGGACACAGCACGCACGAGACCGATGAGCTTCTAGTCGAAACATGAGCTTTTATTTTTCGATCTGAGGCTTTCTTTTCATTATCCGAACTAGTTAGATCACGTATACAATCTAACGTTTGAATTCTTTCCGTTAAGAATGAATCTAAGTCCCTCCACAAAGATATGATACTTTTATCCTTGATTGTATGTCCCCATAAAGCGATTGTATTCGAAGGCAATCTTTGCATACAAATAAATACAATAATAGGGTCCCAATTCGATGTATCGATTTCGTACATTGACATCGCGGTTAAAAACGAATTAATTCCACGTTGCAGAGTTTTTAAAGCAGAGCTTCATTCTTTCGTTACGGATTCTAAATTGAACAGGCATTTTAATTGGTTATTGACCAACATTCGTGGATTTTCATATGTCGCTTTCAGATTATTCCACGCAACATCAAATCCAGAATTCGTTAGTGGACACTTTGACACAATTTCTTTAGCCTCTTTTCCCGTTTTCTTTAACAAATAACATAATTTTTCGATATTACTAAGACGGCTATTATTGATGTACAAAGCTGAAAAAAGGTCCCTGAATGTTGGCCACGAAAGATAATCGCCATTGAAAATATCCATATCACACGGTGGTAAAGGTAAACTACACAGCTTTACAAATTTTTAATTTGGAAAAATACCAAGAACGCCGCATGTCTAGATAAGTTAATTGGGACCTCCTGAACACGAAAATCGCTGTAATTTTTTTTTCCTAAGTACCGTTTTTTATATAACGGTACTTTTGTGTTTTTCGCTGCATGGTCCCACTCAAACCCTAGTGGAGCCCAACCAAAAAGTCCGATCAAAATAAATGGCATATCGTTGGAAAGGTACTTGCATGTCTTTTCCGTTGATATGCTGGAAATTTCTATCTGACATGAAATGGCTGAGTTATGGCACCTCAAAGTTCAACATTTGCCTATTTTTTACGTTTGTTTCAAAATTTTTCATTTTTATTTCGTTTTTTTTCTACGTTATAGTAAAGATCTGGAATGTTTTATTTTTTTACCAAATAGTTTATTTAATTACCAACATGTTAAGCGTAATTTAAAAAAAAATTGATGAAAAATAAAGTTATTATTAAGGATTTTGTGGAACGACAATATTTTCATTTTCATTGCTCACACACTATATTCGGCGTCCAACAGTAAAAATTTAAATTAAAATGTCGAGCGACTTGAACTTTTGCGTTCTTGGTATTTTTTGGCTGTAAACCAGTGCTATGAATTAAATTATCACTTTCAATTTTATTTGTTGGTTGACAATTCTTTTTTAATTCATCACCTTTAATACGAATATTCTTCATGCAGCGAGCATAAGCTTGAAGCGTATTTTCATATTTCACTTCAGCCACTTCTAATTGTTCCGTTTTGCCCTTTGATAAAGTTCCAATTTCATTTATCGCATCCTCAAACGTGGTTTTTAATTCTTCGCTCATTATTTCTAATGTATGTATATTCATGATGATCGTCCCGAATTTTTTCAAACCGCGCTTCGAATTTAAAAATGGCATCCGAAAGTCGGATAAAATTATCAAAATGCTGCATTATCAAAAAATTTCAGGAATAAATTAAAAATAAAACGATTTTTATTTTTTTACGAATGAATTTCCTCTGAAATAATTGTATCAAAAGACAACCGACCGACCGAATAGTTATCACAGAAGAAAGACGGAAAGAGGATAAAATAATTAAACTATTGCAACTTGCCTGAATAAATACAGCTTATTTTATAAATATACAACTAGCTTTAAGTAGTTGATATTTATTGTAAATCTATTATATTAGATTTTATTCACTGAATTTATCTCGTATTTTTTAGATTACACACTTCACCTCTGTGCACTTGTACAATAAAAACACCAAATTTTTTTTTGTTATTTAAATTTAACTTTGTTTTCTTCCCGCACTATATGAAGATGTATAAATCGGGATAGTAACTGTTTATTTTTGCTTTTAACACAAGCACGGATCTTATTCGTTTCAAGAAATTAAATAATTTTGTAAAAATATTAAATTAATTTTTATTTAACTTCACTAAGATGTCCGTCTGCATAAACAAAACTCACTCTTGCAAATTTTGGTTTATTCCTTTTTCTTTTTTTATTGTACAATAAGCACTGATGTAATAAAAGTAGTAATCTCCGAATTAAAAATTCACAATTAACCGGCACTGTTTTATCTTTTTTTTCCAACTACCAAAGTCTTGTATCATATGCAAATAAACACAAGTACCTTTTTTTCAAGTGTGTGTGTGTGTGTGTATTTGCATTTGCATATATGTATACGAAAGTGTATTTTTACAAATCAACCACCTCTTTAATACAATTTACTAACCTGTTTTCCTTTAGTTTAATATTACATAATTTAATGAAGCTTCCTCGTAAAGGATCTGATGTTCTTACGTATTCCTTGTAATCCGGCTCGAAGGACCAATGTTTCGGCGTATATCCGATGGAGTATAAATTTCGTAGAAATAAAAGAACACAAGGATTTAACGTATGTTTTCAACATCAAATGGAGAACAAATTCTCCAGCTTTATTTAAATTAATTTGGTATATTTACCTTGTAAAGGTTGTAGAAACAGATAGTATAATTTTATAGAATATGAAGTGGTTTCGTTGGTATTCCAAAAGTAAGTAAGTAATTATGTATACTTTTGTTTAAAATTAGCAGAACAACACTTAAGTACGGTTACGGGTTCACTTGCTGAAAGCCCCAACGGCTTCCAACAAAGATGCATTAAAAATTAGCAAATATTTAAAAACAGTAGAACAATGGCTTAATGAATACGTACTTAAACATATATATATATATATATATATATATATATATATATATATATATGTATATACACACATATATATATATATATATATATATATATATATATATATATATATATATATATACATAAGTAGCAATATCTTCTCAATATCTTTTAAGTTGAAAAAGAACGTTGTTTACGTAAAATTATTAATTAAAAATAAAACTTTCTAAGTAAACAGTCAAATGAAAAAAAAATTAAAAAACATAGGACAATAATTTGTTATGTTTTCCATTCAAGAAAAAATAAAAATAAAAGAATGGTTACTTGTTGGAGCGTAACACGGAATATTCGCCAAAAAAGAAAAACACGCGGTTGGATGTATCAAACTTAATAAGCTTTGATATATGTGGGCATGAAAGATCATTTTCATATGGGAAACATATTCAAAATATTTTTGACAATATTTTACACAGACTAATTAATAAGACTAAGTGTATAACTAAATTAGGAGAATTAGTATAGTTCTTTATTGGAGAAAAATTGTATAAAAGGCATTGTATGTTATCGAAAGAACTGTTTATGACAAAATATTTTTCGCATATCATCATGACTGAAATTGTTTGCTGGACAAATATTCTGGAAAAAAGTATAAAAAATTCGTAAGCATCCGCCTGATATTCATTCGTCGCTGTCTCATCGACGGCTAAATTAAAGAGGGTAAGAATACGTGTGAATGATCTCAGCACAATTGTGCTATGAAACGTCCGTGTCTGATTTAAATGATAATTGGGTTCTTTTATTATCAACATGGTCATTCTAAATAGTTCATTTAATAAAAGCGTTTTCAATTAAAGCAGGTTTCAGATGATGGATCGGATTAGTAATCAATTGGTTATTTGTTTCGGCTTTCTAACATTTTTGCTTCTTTTGAATTACTTCGTGTGGTTACCTAAATGAGCGAACTACGAAAGTACCTCTTTTTGTTTCCTCTATACATTCGGTTTAAATGCGGTTGTATTCCTAAAAATTTCTCAACGTTGTCGAAAATCGCGAAAAAATTTTTGCAAATATTTTATATACTTTTGATTAACGTTCACGTGTACTTAAGTACAAATGAATTCAAACCAAAAACGTTTGAGTTATGTATAATGGAACAAAAACAATTTATTTTCGTCAGCATAAAAACTTAGGTATTAATATTTTATATCAACGTGCAAAATAGAGACCGAGATAAGTTAAAAATATTTAACCTGCTGGGTCACAGATCCTTTAAGACATATCTGTGCCCAATTTTAAAACTCTATACAGGGTCACTCGTAAAAACTTAAAAACTGCATTTTCAGGGTAGCTTTGTGTAGAAAACAAAATTTTTGATAAGGTCATTTAGCTGGCAAAGGGGGATGTAGGGTTAGGGAAGGATCAGAGAATATATTATCTTTGTTGTAAAAGCTTATAAATAAAATATTTAAGGAATGTATGCTTAAAGAATACACTTTTTTTTAAATATTTGCACTATTGTTTCATATAACATGTAACTTCAACGCACACTAAAAGGGGCAGGACCTAGAAACTGAATGAAATTTGTAAAAAAATATTAACAAAAACATCAAAGGAAAAACTTTAACAAAATAGTGTAGTGTGTAAAGGTAATGATGTAAACAGATGTAACCTTTGGCACAATAAATAAAAGCTTGGAAACAAGGGTAGGTGAACATACAAGTAGTATAAGTACTAGATTTGTATACCCTCCAAAAAAGAATTGGAGGATATATTCACTTCTTCATATCATTTGTAACGCAGCGAAATATCCATCTGAGACCCTATAAAGTATATATGTTCTTGATCAGTGATGAAATATAAGGCGATTTGAGCATGTCCGTCCGTCCGTTTGTGGAAATCCAAACGAAAAGAAACAGACTAAATATTTGGAGGGTCCCGGTCGAATATAACGTCTTTACTTGTTCTTCACTAACCTAGCAATGTTGCGTTTATGCACTTTGTTTTAGTAAACCCATAATTGATTATGTACTTACCCTGTCATATTGTGGCCTCTAAAATAAATTATAAGCATTTTTATTAGACAGAAAATTGTTTTAATTATTGACATAAATCCTAACCCCGGTATTCATGAAATTTAAAATGAGTTTGAAATGTATTGTAATCAAATTTTTTCATACAAAATTTTTTTAAAACAGATTTCAAATACGTTTTATTTTTTTTATGAATATGGGGGTAAAAATATAAATAAATTTAACTGCAGGGTATGTATGTACATTTATACATAGATGCATTATGAATTTATAATACAAAAATGGTGTGGGTTAACTGTGTATATCTAAAACAATGGAATACTAAAGGTATGCTTACACTTATCAAATATTTGCCCAAAAAAGCATAACCACTAAGTACTAAAGATATATATTTGATTCAGATATGTACGTGTTTTATTAATTTAATATTATTGGAAAATGTTTAACTCAATCAACACTTGTTTGAATTAAAAGGTTTTTCCTTAGTATTTAGTGCTTACACATTTTGGACAAATATTTGATAAGTGTGACCGTACCCTAAGTAATTTTGTTTTATTTTCTGTGATATAATATAATTAAGTTTATAGCAGTTGCCTTCTTCTGTAGACAAATAAAAACTCTAAACCGTTTCAGATACAGAACATTCAACGATCATCGGATAAAATATAAACTCAGAAGTACGAGTATGAATTGCTACATATTACTTAGTGTAATAACCGTAGTTCTTGCGGCACCCCAAGGCTATGAATACAACGAAACTGCACGTATTGTATACGAAAATAGCTATCAATCTATTGATGATTCGAAAGCTTTTCCGTTTACACATAGTTTACCATTATTGGAATTAATACAATCCCAAACAGATGGTAGGATTCTTATTTTTATTTATTTATTTAGTCTATGGATTAATCCTTACAGACTGATACAATTAAAATATAACAATGTTTCAGAAATGATAATTACATACATATATAAATGGAATCTATAAAGCTTTGTTTTAATAGTAACAAGACAAATTACAGCAAAAACAAAAAATATGGCTTTAACAAATGTCGATTTAACAAATTAAACATTTATATATAATCAATTTTGTAATGAGTTAAGATATAAAATTATATCATTTTTTACGACATCAATACTTTTGTTGAAATCGATACAAGGGTAAAGACTATTAAAATCAGTGCAAATTCTCCGAAAGGGATCGAAGTTACTATAGTTTGTAGTGTAAAACTTAATTCTCAAGAAGCTATAATACCTTGTAGGACGATTGGGTATATTCAAGTTTATTTTGCTCAGGAGAAATTGAGATGTGATGCAGCCGTTTATTAATTTCAGCAGAAAGGTAACATTTAGCATTTGTCGACGGCTCCTTAAGGTTGGAAGCTTAATAAGTCCTAGGCGTCTCTCGTAAGATGGTAATCTTATATTAGAGTTCCAAGGAAGACCACGAAGACAAAATAATAAGAATTGCACTTGTACTGACTCTATTTTATTTGAATGTGAAAGATATTGTGGGTCCCATACAACAGATCCGTATTCAAGTATTGGGCGAACTAAAGTAGTAAATAACATCTTGGTTGTATAAGGGTCAGAGAACTCCTTAGCCCAGCGTTTAATAAAACCCAGAACACCAGTAGCTTTGTTAATCGTCGAGGTTATATGGCACCTGAAGTCCAATTTTTTATCTAAAATAACCCCCAAGTCATTAAATGAATCCACTAGGTCATGAACAGCATTATTCATTTTATAGAATCCATTAATTGGTGTTGATCTTGAGAAAATCATATATTTGCACTTTTTCACATTTAGGTCCATTAAATTATTAGCGCACCAAGTGGTCAAGTGTATAATGTCAGCTTGGAGACGCAACTGTTGATCAATAGAATCAAGCGATAAGAATAACTATACGTCATCTGCATACATTAGTATATTTGAGTTTTCAACAACGGATGGAAGATCATTAATAAATAAAGTAAATAAAAGTGGGCCGAGATGACTACCCTGAGGCACACCTGATATAACATTTATATCAGTAGAGAGCATATTGCGGAACTTGACACACTGCATTCTGTTCTTCAAATAAGATTCGATCCATTTTATTAGAGACGTTCCAAATCCAATTCGATCAAGCTTATGAATAAGTAAGTTGTGATTCACCTTATCAAAGGCCTTACTAAAATCAAAATAGATGACATCTGTTTGTTTGCCAGTGACAAATCCATCGTTAACTAAGGTTGTTAATTCTAAGAGATTCGTAATAGTTGATCGACCTTTACAGAAACCATGCTGCGCAGAAGAAAGGATAGACGTTGCTTGATAAGACAATGTATCGCATAAGAGTTGCTCAAACAACTTTGGCATAGCGTTCAGTTTAGCTATACCTCTATAATTGGATATATCAGCTTTAGATCCAGATTTGAATAGCGGAATGATGAACGATTTCTTCCAAATTGGAGGAAAGTAACTCAATTTAAGTGATTTGTTGAATAAATAGGTCAATGGAGTGCTTAGTAAATGAGGACAGTATTTTAAAATACTACTAGGAATACCATCAGGACCGGGATCATACGAAAGTTTTAGATTTTTCATATAAGTCAAAACAGTTTGCTGCTCAATACGGGGTACATTAAAATTCACTGATTCAGGGATATAGTAAGAATACTGCTCTATATTGCTAAACGTAGACGAAGAATAGGTTGATGCAAAAAATTCAGCAAACATATTACTTATGTATAACTTTATCATCTGACGACTCATAATCTTTAAACTTCATAACAGAAGGGAAATCTGACACACGCCTCTTCGAGTTGACAAACTTATAAAAAGATTTGGGATCATTTTTTAGGTTATTTTTTATCCTGTTTAAATAAGCACTATAAGCCAGTTGATTAGCAATGGTATATGCAGATCTTGCTGAGGAGTACATGGAATAATTTAGTTGAGATGCATTTTGCTTGTACTTTTTAAATAGTTTACTCTTGCGGTTTTTAAGTCTTGAAAGTTGTTTAGTGTTCCAAGGTGGACCATGGCAGGGGGCAGGTAGTACTCTAGGTATTGAAGATAGGAAGCGTTTGTGTAGTATCTGGTAAAATTTTTCGATACTTTTGTCTAAATCATTGCCATAAGATAATTCATTTAACCAGTCGATTTGAGAGAGTTCACGTTGAAGTTTAATGTAATTTGTTGACTTAAAACGAAAAATTTTACTTTGCTGAGATGTATTTGACCGTCGATGAGGTTGCTAGATATAAGTTAATTCAATCGTAAGATGATAACTATTCTCAGGATTTGAAAGCGGGGGATGCTGCGATATCGAAAAGTCTGACGGTTCATTAACAAATACAAGGTCTAACAATTTATCAGAAGTATTTGTGATGCAGTTGATTTGAAAAAGGCAGCACTCCAGTAAACTGTTAGTGAAATACTGCGATAATTCCGAAGATTGAAGAGGTGATAAATAATTACAATCAGGCACAGATTTCCAGGATACATTTGGCATATTAAAATCTCCCAGCAGAAGTATAATATCATTTGAATTTACTTTATCTGCAATAACATTTATAGCTTTTAGGTAATCCTCATAGATAGAATATTGCGAGTTAGGAGGAATATACAAGCAAATAATATACATAAGCTGTTTATGTATTTTCACTAATACGCATACAAACTCAATGTGCAAAAAATCATGCAGTATAATTTGTTCCGACGAAAACATAGTTGAGACAGCAATTAAAACACCACCACCCGATTTTTTTACAATATTATCGGCTGTTTAACAACTTTCTCTATCTTTTCTGAAAATTTGGTATCTGGAACACATAATTTCGGTATTAGTAATTTTACTATTAAGCCAGGTTTCAGTGAATGCTATAATATCGTTGTCATATCCAAAGCTGTTTCGGTAAATCGATGACAATTTTGAATTAATACCTCTGACATTTGGGTATAAAATAGATATTAGATTTTTGGGTTGGGATGCACTAAATTAGGCAAGCGATCATTATTATCATCTTTATAAACGAATTCACGTACTAAAGCATTCTTAGGCCAAATTGTACCTCCGGTACAATTATTTTGAATGATGCTTTATTTCTAGAGTTTATTTTAAAAACGAGAATATCCTGTGGTGAGCAATTTTCAAATTTCCTTTGAATATACCATTTCATATCTTCAGCTTTTGTATCCGATGCGAAACGTGTAGCAAATATGGTTTTTTTCGGAGGAATCGTACGCAACTCCCTTGGGGCTGTTGACGTATCAGTTATATTTTGATTAAGAACTTTAGACGAGCTCGCTATTGAGGTTAAAGGGACTGGAGTTGAGACATCAAAATTACTTAACCGCAAAGAAAACTATAAAAGTAATGATAAATTTGGTGCTTGTTCCAGCGGTTATTCTCATCATGATCCTGTCATATACAATATAGAAAGCATCGCTGCGCACTCGCAACCTCCACCATATCCGAATGAAGGCCAGTCGAGCGACTCCCCATTATTAATACCATCACACTATGGTGCAATAAAAGTATCTCATAGCGTTGACCAGATGTCGACAAAAACAATGAATAATCGAGAATTAAATGTTGAAGCTTCAAATATGCTGTTAGTAAACGTAATAAATGAGCAGATTAAAAAAATTTATCCTACAACTGAAGAGCACATTTATGTTTATGATGCTTCACAATCTTCTACGCCGTCTAAAATTTACTATAAGATAATTTTTATCCAGGTTCCGAATAAAAAAACTAACTACAACCAATTGCATGCTGCAGTTTGTCCTCCAGTAGAGGAAACAACTTCGGTATATGTTTTAGTAAATATCCCTGATGAAAATTCAATGGATGAAAATCGGCATATACAAGGGTCTTCAAACCATGAAACAAACTCACAGAAACCAAGTGATACAGCTAAAGAACTACCAGCATACAATGTTTCGAAAGAAAGTAACAACGGTTTTATTGATATAAAGTTTGAGAGGGATGACATATCAATCTTAAATAGTTCATCAGTTAATAAAGAGGCCGAATACGAACTTTATGGAGTTCCTTTGCAGTAAATCGTGATATGTTATTGTTTTTTCTATCAATTTGTACATACAGCGAGTTGGCAACTGCACTAGAGTATGTATGACTTTAGCGGTTTACTTGCAGTAGTCTTTTGAGACAATATGGAGCCATTGGACCCATCTATTCACTTGTTTATTTTAAATTATTTATACACATTACTAAGATTGGAAATAAGTTCATTTGCATATATTTTGTCAAATTGCATTGTACAATAGTTACATTTTAAAATAAAGAGATATATTTGTTTACATAAAATTACGGTCACAGTACGCAAATATTTGCCCAAAAAGGCAATTGTGGCCGTACCTTTAGAAAAATAATAAAAAAAATTAAGAATTATAACATAGCATATTTGATATTTTTAAAATAAAGTAACTTAAACTTGGAGCACCTCCCCACCAAAATATTAATTGTTGATAATTTAAATCAGTGGCGAGCACCGTCAATGTATTGGTAAATTGTATATGTGTTGAGCTTGCCAGCTACCCACCAAAAAAAAAGCCAAGCGTTTGAAAGATAATGGTGCATTACATACATATATACATATATATATATATATATATATATATATATATATATATATATATATATATACACATATATATATATATATATATATATACATATATATATATATATATATATATATATATATATATACATATATATATATATATATATATATATATATACATAAGTAGCAATATCTTCTAAGTTGAAAAAGAACGTTGTTTACGTAAAATTATTAATTAAAAATAAAACTTTCTAAGTAAACAGTCAAATGAAAAAAAAATTAAAAAACATAGGACAATAATTTGTTATGTTTTCCATTCAAGAAAAAATAAAAATAAAAGAATGGTTACTTGTTGGAGCGTAACACTGAATATTCGCCAAAAAAGAAAAACACGCGGTTGGATGTATCAAACTTAATAAGCTTTGATATATGTGGGCATGAAAGATCATTTTCATATGGGAAACATATTCAAAATATTTTTGACAATATTTTACACAGACTAATTAATAAGACTAAGTGTATAACTAAATTAGGAGAATTAGTATAGTTCTTTATTGGAGAAAAATTGTATAAAAGGCATTGTATGTTATCGAAAGAACTGTTTATGACAAAATATTTTTCGCATATCATCATGACTGAAATTGTTTGCTGGGCAAATATTCTGGAAAAAAGTATAAAAAAATTCGTAAGCATCCGCCTGATATTCATTCGTCGCTGTCTCATCGACGCCTAAATTAAAGAGGGTAAGAATACGTGTGAATGATCTCAGCACAATTGTGCTATGAAACGTCCGTGTCTGATTTAAATGATAATCGGGTTCTTTTATTATCAACATGGTCATTCTAAATAGTTCATTTAATAAAAGCGTTTTCTATTAAAGCACGTTTCAGATGATGGCTCGGATTAGTAATCAATTGGTTATTTGTTTCGGCTTTCTAACATTTTTGCTTCTTTTGAATTACTTCGTGTGGTTACCTAAATGAGCGAACTACGAAAGTACCTCTTTTTGTTTCCTCTATACATTCGTTTTAAATGCGGTTGTATTCCTAAAAATTTCTCAACGTTGTCGAAAATCGCGAAACAATTTTTGCAAATATTTTATATACTTTTGATTAACGTTCACGTGTACTTAAGTACAAATGAATTCAAACCAAAAACGTTTGAGTTATGTGTAATGGAACAAAAAAAATTTATTTTCGTCAGCATAAAAACTTAGGTATTAATATTTTATATCAACGTGCAAAATAGAGACTAAGATAAGTTAAAAATATTTAACCTGCTGGGTCACAGATCCTTTAAGACATATCTTAATAATGCGCAATTTTAAAACTCTATACAGGGTCACTCGTAAAAACTTAAAAACTGCATTTTCAGGGTAGCTTTGTGTAGAAAAAAAAAATTTTGATAAGGTCATTTAGGTGGCAAAGGGGGATGTAAAAGCTTATACATAAAATATTTAAGGAATGTATGCTTAAAGAATACACTTTTTTTTAATATTTGCACTATTTTTTCATATAATATGTAACTTCAACGAACACTAAAAGGGGCAGGGCCTAGAAACTGAATGAAATTTGTAAACACAATATTAACAAAAACATCAAAGGAAAAACTTTAACAATATAGTGTAGTGTGTAAAGGTAATGATATAAACAGATGTAACCTTTGGCACAATAAATAATAGCTTGGAAACAAGGGTAGGTGAACATACAAGTAGTATAAATACTAGATTTGTATACCCTCCAAAAAAGAATTGGAGGATATATTCACTTTTTCATATCGTTTGTAACGCAGCGAAATATCCATCTGAGACCCTATAAAGTATATATATTCTTGATCAGTGATGAAATATAAGGCGATTTGAGCATGTCCGTCCGTCCGTCTGTGGAAATCCAAACGAAAAGAAACAGACTCTTCAAATTTGGTATAAATATGTCTTGAAGGATAGCACAAGTCAAGTTCAGAAATGGGCTACATTGGGCAAGAGGGAAAACAGTTCCCCTAACAAGAACTAAATCAACCTCTAAAATGTCTCCCCCACGGCTCTTGCCAGAGAGACCTGACAAAATACAGCTCTAATGCCCTCCAAAAAGATTTGGACTTTATATTCTTGATTAGTGATGAAGTCTGAGACGGTCTAGTAATGCCCATACGTTCGCTTGTGGAAAGCATGATATACAGGCATGTTCTGGATTCTACTTTGAAGTAAAAGTAATAATTTCAATTTGATGCTTTGGTGTTCTGCACTTTAGTTTTTACTTTTCATTTACGTTTTGTTTTCGAGCATCAATTCGCAGTAAATCGATATGTTCTAGAAAATATTTTAACGCAAAAGAAGTAGTTTGAAAATACTTTTAAATTTTATTGTCAAATTGATAACTTTTGTAGAAATATGTAAGTATAATTTACAATACAATTAATTAAAATGCTCAGAATAAGATATTTTTGTATGAAAGAAAATAGTGCATATCTGTAGGGGAAAACACAAGAATAACACGCAGGATGCAATATTGTTACGCTTTATGGAAAACAATCCAGACCTGGCAAAAGGATTCGCAAAACGAGACCGTGTAAAGTTTGAAGAGTTGTGGAAAGAACTTACCGTCGAATTAAATAGAAATGGTCCACCAACAAAGGATACATCTGGTTGGAAAAAGGTAAGCACATTATTCAAATAAAAGAATTGCTTTTTAGTAACTGCTAAATTCTTTACAGGTTTGGATGTATTGGAAGGCATTAGTGAGACAAAAAATCGCACGTAATAGTTCGGAGGCCAGAGCGACTGGTGGAGGACCATTTAATAAATTTGTGCTGTTGGTCAGTTGTGTGGGATATTCACATTTATCGTAGGCGTTGAAAATGCAATGGATTTCGGTGATGCACACACAGAAGAAGAAATTATATTAGACTGCAATTATTTGTTAGAAGAAAGTGTTGCTGCTTCCACCAGTAATGCTGCTTCCACCAGTAAGGCTGCTTCCACCAGTAAGGCTGCTTCCACCAGTAAGGCTGCTTCCACCAGCAACGCTGCATTTCCGACTCCAAAACGTCCGAGAAACACTAGTTGGAATGACACTATGAAAGAGTATATGAAAGGTCAGACTGATGCTATGGTATCAATTGCGCAAAAGCTCAAAGAAATGCACAATGATAAAGAGCATATAAAGTGCACAAAAGATTTAAAACTAGAACTTAAGGATACTAATAGTAAACTGAAAGCAATAAGAAAAACCATTCAAAACCACATCATAGAAAAGGGGAAACACTATTTTTGAATGGAGCAGCTAAGATAGGAGGATATTAAAATAAAAAAAGAGAATTAGAGCTGGAGGAATTAAAGATCAATTACCATAAGGAAAATTTTTATTTATAGCCTTACTTGTATAAAGGTTCTTAGCTTCAAATTCGTCCATTTCCAAATTAAATTCGGGTTTCTAAAAAACAAATTAAGAATTTTCCAAATGAAATTTAGTTTATTAGAAATCAAATTCAGAATTTTAAAACCAAAATCGTCACTTTGAAAATCAAAATCTGCCTTTTTTCAATCGAATTCCTCTGAAAGGACCTGATTGTGAATTTTAAAATGCAAAATTTGGATTAAAAAAATGCTGAACTTGATTTCTAAAATACTCAATTAAATTTGAATTTGTTTTTTAAGAACTTGAATTTGATTTGTAAATGGACCAATTTGAAGCTATAAACCTATGTGTTTACATTTGAATTGATTACTTTTTTAATTTATTTTTCAATACTTGAACTGTATAATAATTTTCATTGATCTCACTATAATGTAATTTTAAGTACACAGAATGTGCTGTTGATTTCTTTTTGTTTTTTTCAACGAACTAAAAATGTTATTTGATTAATAAAAAATTTATTTTATTAAATAATAAAATTATATAAAAAATTGATATTTGATATGTTAATAACCAAAGTCGATTGGCGATACCATCTCTTATTGAAGCGGCTACGAAATCAGTTATTAATTCATCCAAATCATTGTTATCATTTTCATTTCTTAAGTTTATTTCTTCCATATCTTGTACATTAAAATGTCTGCAAATATTATGCAGTGCACAGCATACGTTTATAATTCGAATAGCTTTTAGAGGCTGATAAGGAAGGATTTGAACAAGACATCGAAAGCGGCTTTTCAAAGCACCAATAGTTTTTTCAACTACATTCCGTGCTGATGCATGTCTTTCATTAAATTTGTGTTGACGTGTACCAGCATGAGGATCCCCATAAGGAGTTAGAAAAAACGGTTGAAGACCATAGCCTGCGTCACCCAACAACTAGTTGCCTCTTTCTTCATTGTCATAGCAACGGGAAAATTAACTGCGAGCTTTACTGACGCTCCAAATTAGGGAATCGTGACTAGAACCGGGTCGACGGGCATCGATCGCTTTTATAAACATGTTATAACCACAAATCCATAAAAAAATGTAAACAATATGGTAATTTGAAAATACTCACAACCATAGCATTTATGCTGTAGTAACCTTTTCTGTTATAGAACAGGTTTCCATCATTGTGCTGTCCACGTGAGTGCCGTCAACGCATCCTATTACAGCAAGTATACCAAATTTTTTAATAAAATGACGCTTAGACAAGTTACGATCATCGTCTGTCATGATTAATTTAATCCACCTAGGAAAAATATAATTTTGTAAAATAATAAGCACGCGATTCAAAGTTTTGTACGTGGTACTCCGAGCCAAATCTACATCGCTGTCTTTTCCAGCACCTCATTGAAATCCGCCCTCTGCTAAAAGTCTCAATGTTTGCTGCTGTATTTGTGCCGGGATGAAAGACTCGGGCAGCCTAGACTTTACCCAATTTAAAACGATACGAAATGCATTCTTGTTAATACGGTAATACTGTAAAAACCTAAATAAGTTTAGCATATAAAATGTTCATTAAAAGTATGTATATATGTATGTATGTAAATAAGCACTTATGTTTGTGTACTTATATGGCGTCGTTGATATCCAAAGGACTTGAGTAATCTCGCAAAATCCTCCTCTGTAATTTTGCTTTCGCGAATTCATAGTTTTTATGCACCATGGACACTAAAACCACATTCATTATTTATTATACATATATATTTTTAGACGACTTGGTTAGTTTTTAGGCGAAAACCACAATTAATAATTTTATGAAATATAAAGCAAAATTATATTTTTATTGTTAAAGTCATATGTATGTATCAGCTGTTTACAATTTTTGTTTTCAAACTTTTTTTTATATGACAAAATGTAACACCAAACTTCTACTTTTGCAGAACATCAGAAATAAAAATTTGACTTTTCAAATCGTATTTTACTTTCATTCTACTACTTTTCTGTAACATGCCTGATAGTCTATTTTTGAACCCCGCCCGCCTTCAGTGAGCGTTGACGTACGATTATAAGCAAAAATAGTGTAAACAATTTCTATTCCTTAAGCCTAGAAGCTGAGATGCTCTCTGATCTTGCAGAGGTGAAACGCCTGCCTCAAGGGCCTTCCCAGAATTACTCTGTCAAAATAGAGATTTAGAATTGGGTACAAAGATGTCTTAAAGGAACTCTGTCCCACCAAGTTAAAAATTTTAAATTTACTTACTAAATATTTGGAGGGTATTTAAGATTCGACACGGTCGAATATAACGATTTTACTTTTTTATAAAAATCTGTATCGTCTGCTGTTATGTCAGATGCAAAGCGAGATATGAATATATCCAGCCTTTGGTGCAATACCGTAATATTTAAAAAAATCGTGAACTGAGAAAAATGTATTTGAAGTTTTCAGCCATCTTTTTGATAGTATTTTCGTTTACTAAAGTTATTTTTTTACAACTTTTTAAATAAAGAGGAATGTTTTGTAATTAAAATAAGGTCAAAAATTATTAAAAATATGAAATATTTATTTATATTTAAGTATTTTGTATCAACCTATCAATTATGTATCGTTATTGTCATAAAATCAACGACAAATTTATTAATTAATTCGGAATATATCGCAATAGCAAATAAACTTTTAAGATTTTTTAAATTATGCCGAAATTAAACCATGTATTATAAAAAATAAAGGGGTCAATATAGATTTTTGGATTTTTATAAATTTTTCAGTTTTATTTGATGTTTATTTTCATATTTTTAAAAAATATAAGAACTTAAAACAAATATCTAATTCATTATCCAAAACTTAAAAGCAAAAAAAAAAAGATTTAAAGAAAAATTACAAATGTCTTATAAAATGATGGTATTAAATTATTTTTAATTAATTCCATAAGATCAGATATTTTTTTATCTGAAATTCTTGGTTTTGTTCGGTAGGCCTTGTTTAGTTGTATCTCGCATTTGTTTTTATTTTTAATCACAACGATCTCCTGAAACTCGCTCTCCGTACATGATGTTTTAATGAATATAGATCTTGGAGCAGTTGACAAGTTGCTTTATATCTAGAAAATCTTCGTAAGACATTTCTACAACGTGAAAAGGTTATCCTTTTTTTTTGCTGACTTGACAATAGAGATAAAAGCTTCAGGAGAGTATATAGGTCCGCATTCGTCTGACTGCTTTTTGTATGAGTGCATGACAGGAATCACCTTCATTTTGTGTGTGACCCTTAATGAGGTAGTTATGTGTTATGGAATTAAAGCCAAACTTTTTAACTGCATATATGTACAAGGCCAGCATAAACTTATTTTTTTGTTGGCCAGCGCAATTATCGGAGTAAAATATAATGTCAGATTCCTTAGGAAACTGTTCTAGATATTTTAAGACGCATGTTGCTAGTTCGTTTACAAACGATGGCCATTAGATTCATCCCAAATAAAGCATGTACATTTTTTGGTTTTTAAATCGTATACCGTAAAGTTAAATACCTTTGTGCCTTGGAATATATACCATGTCTTTCTGAGATTCGAAAACAAATTTCGACCAATTAGCCTATGAATCTTAATTCAATTTAATATTAAATACATTTAATTGGTTTTTGTAGTAAAATGCTGATGTGTTGCCCTTTGGAAATGGAACTACTGCTTCCATGTTATAAACACTTACAAAAGCATTGGTTTCGTTTTACCATTTTCTTTTTCAGTTCTGGATAGTTGTTTTTATACCCTCCAAAAAGAATTTGGAGGGTATATTCACTTTGTCATTCCGTTTGTAACGCATCGAAATATCCATCTCAGACCCCATAAAGTATATATATTCTTGATCAGTGATGAAATCTAAGACGAACTGAGCATGTCCGTCCGTCCGTCTGTGGAAACCACGATTCAGTCCAAACGAAAAGAGCTAGACTCTTGAAATTTGGCATAAATATATTTTGAAACTTATAGCAGGTTAAGTTCGAAGATGGGCTAAATCGGGCAAGAGGGAAAAAAGTTCCCCTAAGAAGAACTAAAGCAACCCAGGAAAAACAACATAATTTTTAAAGTTTTTTGGTTAATGGCAAATGATATATTTGGTTTGGCAAATGATATATTTTTATGTCAAATATGGTAAAACGCCTTAAACTTGGAGCCATAAAATAAAAATATTATTTGACCCCGCCCACTTTAGTGGGCGTTATTGTAGGCAAAAATAGCATAAAAATTTAACAAATTGTTTTACTTAAGCCTACATTCCTTAAAAATACCATTTTTAAGCTTTAATGACGAAGCTGAGACGAAACCTGGTACTACTCTGCCCTACGACATCCTTCCCCTTGCCCCCTAAATGACCCTACCAAAAAAAATTTTTTTTTTTAAATTTTGTATATAATCATCCCAAGCATTTATCTTTAGAGTTTTATGATTGCCGATTTCTGCCCTACCCCCTCCTCACCCTTTTCCCGCTAAATGATCCTATTAAAAACAAATAAAGTTTTTTTTTAATTCTGTGTATAATCATCCCAAGCATTTATTTTTAGAGTTTTATGTTTACCTGTTTCTGCCCTACTCCCTCTCCCCCTTTGCCCTCTAAATGACCCTATCAAAAAAAAGAAATTTTAATTTTGTATATAATTATCCCAAGCATTTATTTTTAGAGTTTTATGACAAAGGTGAAATGTTTCCCCCACAGCCCCTGCCAGAGCTTCCCCGCCAAAATACAGTTTTTATACCCTCCAAAGAGAATTGTGATAAAGTCTAAGACGGTCTAGCAAAATGACCCTATAAAAAAAGTTTTCTTTTTAAATTTTGTATATAATCATCCCAAGCATTTATTTTAAGAGTTTTATGACAAAGGTGAAATGTTTCCCCCACAGCCCTTGCCAGAGCTACCCCGCCAAAATACAGTTTTTATACCCTCCAAAGAGAATTGGACCCTGTAAAGTAAATATGTATATTCTTGACTAGTGATGAAGTTTAAGACGGTCTAGCAATGCCCATACGTTCGTCTGTGGAAAACATGATATTGTCTATTTTTAAACCCGCCCCCTTCAGTAGGGGTTGACGTACGATATTATATAAATGAAGTCTGTGCCACCAAGTTAAACATTTCAAATTCACTTACTAAATATTTGGAGGGTATTTAATATTCGACCCGGTCGAATATAACGTTTTTACTTGTTCTAATTGGTGTTGCTGATATCTTAATTTCATGTTTTGTTTTTATTCCCCAGTTACATTTTCAAAGGCTGTACACAGTTCACATACATAATTTTTTGGGGAAATAAAGGAAATGTTGAAATCTTCATTAAATACTCTATAGAAAAAGTTATAGGACGAATATGACTCATTTGAATTTTTGCAACTTTCAACATAATCTCTATAAATACTTGAAACAGTTTTTCCACCATCGATATATCGTCTGGTACTTTTAGCTCTCGTATAATGACTATCAATTTGCGGAGTTTTTTCAATGAATGACTTAACTCCATCCTTGACTTTTTGATCTATAGTTGCGTGATTTGAATGTCTTCCTCTTTGATCTATTTCCATAACACAACCAGCAATCTTTTCTCTTTTTTCAACAACAGTCATAATGTTACGATCATTTATGCATAACGTATTTTTGAAAAATATCTTACACACTCTTATATCTTCACCATTCTTTTTTAAATAAAAGTAGTTGTTGTTTCTTCTTGGACCTCTCTTTCCCCCAATTCGAATATATCGATAAGGGGGAACAACGTCTACCATGGAATTCGCAATGAATGATGAAAACAACGCTTTTCGATCTTCATCGGTAAAGTTCTCAGAATATTTGTGTTTGCATCGCTGTGAGCATGGAGCTTTAATATCTTTTTTAGGACAGACTATTTTATGCTTAGAGATTTATTCTTGGCCGCTGTTCCTTAGTTTTTTTTTGTTATTGTCCGTTTCCATCTATCATTATTACGTTTTCGTTTTCTTCCACGTATCGGGCTTTGGAGTTCCTTGTATGCTGATGAATCTACACGTTCTTGTAATATTTGTTCGTTCAGAGAATTTATTATATCTTCATCGTCCAATCCTTCAGTATTGGCGGTTTCAACTTCTTATAAACTGTCTTCCATTATTCAAATTATTTTCTTCCTAAAGTTCTAATTTTATATTTTAAATAGTATAATAAATTAAATTAAAATGCATTTACCTGATATATAGTTTCAAATTTTTTTGTTATAGAGTTTTCATTTATAATAATACAACCACTTTTTTGACGAACAGTTGAGCTTCACATGAAATAGAGAAATAACTCGCCTTGTAACAAAGCTTTAAAAATAACAATTTGCATTGCTCATTTGAAATAACGGTGCATTTGAAATTAACACAAAAAAAGTTGTAAATTCTTTTTCAATGACGTCATATTGCCAATTAGCATAAGAAGAAATGATAACTAATTTTTTTTCAACAAAGATGAAATGTGAAATAATACGAATAAGTAACAAAGAAAACAAATTACGCAGTTGTGTTTTTGTGCCTAAAACGTAGCAAAAAAATATAGCTTTATTGTGTTTTCGCAATTTGTTTTCTGTTTTTAATTTCTTGTCATAAAGGAAATATTTCGTTATTGCAAAAAAATATTGTTGGAAATAGCTAGAGGCAATAAAGTCATTTTTAGCTGTATAATCTGAACAGTTAGAGATAGAAACATAATTTTTTTTTCTTTTAGAGAGATATTTCCGCAAAAATCATTTCTGCATACCCAGCTCAAAAAATTAAAATTTCGAGTTACTACGATCTTGCACCAAAGGCGCTCTATGATTTCCTTGCACAACTGCTGTATGATTAAAAAAGAGTTGTTTGTTTTCAATGATTTTATTATTTGTAGAATTCTTAGCGTGTATTACACGTTTTTCAGTATGAATTTCATGTGATGAAGACGACGAGAGGATTCACTGCAAATACATTAGCAACAGGTCCTTCTGTGTCAGCCATAGCACTTGACGGTGCGGGACTAGGACTGACGGAAGACAGTTCATTCTTACTTTTTTGTTATTGTTAATTTTAGGTAATTTACGTCGCTTAGGTGATATTTAGATCGGAGTTTTTATACATATTATCCAGCGACTTATAATTCTCAAAAAATTTACCATATTTAGAAAGCGCTCCAAAAGTTCTTCAGCTAAATTTTGAATTTCATTAAAATTTGTTATTGTTCCTCGAAAAAAGTGATGAAACCCGCACCAAGTTTTCTACCTCTGGCTGTCAACATATTATCTTTTCATCATTTTTAATAGTTAACTTTATATATGTATTTGGGTATTTGTTTTTTTTACACAAAATTTTTCAATTTTATTCATACTGATTCTTTTCCCAAGTTTACAAAAAAAAAAAGTTGGAAATTAATTATTGATGGGCTTTAGATAGTTCCTATGAGCATTTCACTGGGGCTAGTGCGCTAAACTAGCTAAAACCCCTCAATAATCAATTTCGAACTTTTTCGTAAATTTTGAAAAGAATCAGCCAGAATAAAATTTAAAAATTTTGTGTAAAACAACAAATACCCAAATATATAAAATTAACCACAAAATATGCAAGCGCCAGCGCAAAAATTACAAAATGTTGCCAACACTGTGAATATTTAGCTGGTGTTGTTTTCTTTCTCTATGTCCACACGGTGCAACATTTGCTGCTGAAATATTTGTTCATTCCCTTCTAAAGCTGCATTTGTGTCCACACAGTTGGAGCATTTATTTTGCAGCATAGTCTCGGTTCGCACTATGAAATTTTCTTTCAAGAAATTTCTGAAATTCTCTTTTAAAATTTCACTCGTGTCTGCACACCGAATGTTAATTTCATGAAACTTAATATTTTTGTTTTGTTTTGTTTCACATTATTACTATATTATTATAATACGAATTACAATACAAAACAGAATTTCAGTGAACATGAAAGGGTGTACCCGACACCATTCTTCTCTCACCAACAAACTGCCACTTTCATGAAATAAAATTTCATAGTGCGAACCGAGACATACATACATATGTATATTATATTCCTTTCTTCTATCTTCTCCTTTTATTTTTTTTTTGGCGGAGAATGGCGTGCTCATCAAATGTTTCATGTATGTTACAGCCTTAGTGACCAACAAGGCTTCCAAATAGCTCGACGGTAAACATTTCCCAGAAGGTTCCAACAATCCTTATTGGGTACGCTGCACATAAAAAAATGAAAATTATACGACAGAATCTACAAACACAAACTTGTACTAAACCGATGACACTCTGGCTGAAACAGATGTTTTATTTTCTCCAGCATTTCGCCCGCCAAACCTTGTCACAAATATGTTCCAAAATAAATGAGATTTTATTTTGTGACCCATTTACATCCAGCCAACTCCTTTTACTTACACTCACGTCATGCCATGCCCCTAAAAAAAACTATTCCATCAGGGATTTTCCCATCACAACAATTATAATTATTTATTACATAAAACAACAAGCTTAAACTAACAGAGCAATGTATATAAAAACCTTTCCAAAAAAAATCTATGTATAATAAAAAGACTGACTTAAAAACACTAATTTTGAACGGTAATTTATATCGGAAGGTAACTTAGGTATTATTTTATAGTTTTAACAATTCTTATACCATAAATATTTATTTGACCCAATTAAATCCTGATAAATTCCTTCCTAATTAAGCTGATTGACGCAAAGTTATGTTTAACCTAGCCTGAAGCAGCTCCCTAAAAGAGCTATTAGACACGCATACTTGTCTGCAGACATGTGTGATGGCATACTTTGTGTTTTGCTATTACACTATCGAACACTGACGGCATACTTCAGTACAAAGAAATTTTTGAAGCGAAAGCATGGCAATTAATCGGAAAGTTTAACGACTATGGTTATCAATGAAATACTATTACAATCTATTTTTATTAATTTTTCTTTTAATTTATTGTATCCAATAATTTTTAATTGCTTATTGTGTTATAATCTGATTTTATTTGCCACAATTACGGCAGGAATTTATATTGTTTAATGAATTGTTCCCAAAAAATTATGTTACCAATACCTTTTTTTTACAACTTTCCGATTAGCACACATCAGCGTCAACAAGCGAACTGAATTTTTATATGAAGTATAACAGACACGCTATTAGACGAGTGTGTTGGAATGCGACAGACATCAGAAAATCAAAAATTTTTGAAAACCAACATACATGTCGGACGTACTCGACATACATGCTATTAGACAGTGAGATTTGGTATGCCATCACACATGTCTGCAGACAAGTATGCGTGTCTAATAGCCCTTTAAGGTTAGTCTATATATTTTATAGCACTTTCAGGAATTACTTTTAAAGCTTGAAGTGGATCAAGAAATATGACAACAACAAAAAAAATTTTTGTTTTCTTCTTCCTCCCTACTTTCAGGCCTTTTGATAGTAGTAGCTATTGATCTAATTCCATAACCTGCTCTAAAAAAACAAAATGTTAACTAACACTAGACATGCAACACAATAAAACTTAAAGATAAAAAACTGATAAGCTTAAATTAAACTAATTAGATGCCAGAGATTAAATTATGTCGACGTTTTTTCCTTTGGTTTTTTTTTCTCTAAAATTTTTGGTCTGATGCAACTTAACCGTTTGCGATCAGCAATTTTCTCAACATTTCTGTAATTTTCTAATAAAGTTTGAGATTCTCACGAACTGGTATAAATACATCCGGGGTATCTGTTTTCACCTCTTACTTTAGGACTTTTCCTTTTTTTTCACAATGGCAAACGGATAAAAATTAAAATTTTTGATACCTGGCTGTGTCGCTTTTATTTTTTCCGGGTCTGATCACCTCCACCTCTTCACTATTGGCTGGATTTTTTTATATCCCCGTTTTTTCTTTCCTTTCTTTTCCACACAGCCAGGTTTTTTTTTCTTTAATAAATTTTATCTTCAGATAGCACACGAAATTAACCAATTGAGGATATTATTTTCCGAATAAATTCCTAAGTATCTGTATGTATTTTATATTTTTTCTTCTTTTGTTATTTAAAATTTTATTGACGAATGCCCCGAATGAAAAAAATCTATATGTTCTTCCATTACGCCATAACCTTCCAGCACAACTTTATAATTTCTCCCGCCAAAACTCCATATTTTATCGTTTGTTTGCATACTCGAAATTCCTCCACCTATAAATGCTGGAATATGTATAACGAATATACTTTTGGAGTTTCTATATGGATGATCTATCCTATCATCTCACTTTCCTCATCCTACTTTCGTTTTACCCTCATCCCTCTGTATCCCTAACTTTACTTTTATCAGGCCAACAGAAATTCAGCAGGTATCTTATTCATTCATAAAAAACAAGAAATACTATTTAACATTTTTTTAAGATAACTGGCATTTTATTTGTTATCATGGCATTACCCTCACTGTAACGAACGCTAACCCAATTCCCAATTCAAGAGCCCTTGCTACTTAATTTCCGGCCATGCTCAGGGATATTGGGGTGGAATCTTTGCTCTTTGAAGATGGAACAGTTTATTACAGGTAAAATTAAAATAATAAGTAGCAAACTAATATTTGAAACGATTACAATAAAAAATTACTAAAATAATTTGAAATACATAGAGAAAAATAAAAAAATATGCAAGTTCAAAACATATGGAAGAGGATCTAGGTGTTGTTTGCCCCTTTCCGTTCTTCACCCTCCCATGACCTATACTATTCTATGCCTATATTCTGAATAGCCCACTGTATTTATCTACAGCTACCTACATGTTTCAAGAAATAATAAAAAAAAATTTATGATTTCATTAAATGAAATAATCACCACCAATAAAATTTATTCAAAATTTTTCTGATAATAAAATAATCATATTTAAAAAAATGTGAAAATAAATATCTATATATATAATAACATTGGAATTATTAAAAAAATATGAAACATTTTGTGAATGAAAAAAAAATGTATTTAAATTTATTTTGTTTTTAAATAATGGAAAATGTTTTTATGAATAATTGTACCTTTAATATTAAAAAATTTAATTTCTTTTCGCAGTTATTATGCAAATATTTGAAGATATGCAATATTATATTCAACAAGAAATTAACTTTTTATGTTATCACCAAAATTTTTATATAACACATTAAAAAAAAATTATTGTATTTAAAAAAAAATTTTATAAGAACTCACCATGATGAGAAGTCCCACGAAGACTGCAGGCCTGAAGTCACGCTCTTGGGGTTTCTTGTGGAAATAAAAAATTTTTTTTTTGTTTTTTTTATCGGAGTGTAAAAAAAACAACAAAAAAAAATTTTAATTTTCAATTGTTTACATATGTGTATCTATTTGTATGTGACTGTTGGAATGTAAATTTATCAGTGCAGGCATTGTAATTTTAATTGATATTTTAGATAAATTAATATATATTTAGATATCTCCTTCTTTTTCAATTATTTATAATTCTTTATATATATATGGATGTACTTTTCCGCAATTGGAATTGGTTGCTGTTTGCACTACCGACACCGCTTTTCAGATTCCTTTTCCTTTTTATAATATTGCAATTTTCGTCGTAAATGTTAGTGTTAATATTATTGCCTTACTCCAAAGAACATCTATATAAGAATATTTTGAAATTCTAAAATTTTCGTGTTGGACGACTGATTGTACTTTGTATTTTCTTATATCGCTAGCTTAGAGTGCAAAGGCGCCAACTGCACTTTTTGAAATTTTTCAGGAGAGACAAAAAACTGTATAAAAAAATTTGCATTATATATTGTAAATTTTTTTGAATGGAATTTTATTTGCTTTGTTGTTACATACATATACAGTAAGTAAAACAATAAAAAAAAATTAGTATATTTGATTTAGAAGAATTTTTGTCATTTAGCACTCTTTCTGTTGCTATTTTTGATTTGTGCATATCATTTAGCACCTTTTCTATAAAAAAAATTATATGAAAATTTTTCTTATTTGATTTAAATAATATGAAATAATTTGTGTTTTTAATGCCGATAACATTTAATATTTATTGTAAAAAAAACATTTGCATTGTATACAGTCTTACTTCGTTGCTGTGACTTAAATTTAATTATAAAAAATTAATTTCTTAGATTTTTATCACATGAAATCAAGTTTGCAGACTTACTTCGTTGCTGCTTGTATAAAATAAAATAAACAAGTAAAAACGTTATATTCGACCGGGTCGAATCTTAAATACCCTCCAAATATATAGTAAGTGAATTTGATATGTTTAACTTGGTGGGACAGAGTTCCTTTATATAATATTGTACGTCAACGCCCACTAAAGGGGGCGGGGTTAAAAAATATACAATATCATGTTTTCCACAGACGAACGTATGGGCATTGCTAGACCGTCTTAGACTTCATCACAATTCTCTTTGGAGGCTATAAAAACTGTATTTTGGCGGGGTCGCTCTGGCAAGGGCTGTGGGGGAAACATTTCACCTTTGTCATAAAACTCTAAAAATAAATGCTTGGGATAATTATATACAAAATTAAAATTTCTTTTTTTTGATAGGGTCATTTAGAGGGCAAAGGGGGAGAGGGGGTAGGGCAGAAACAGATACACATAAAACTGTAAAAATAAATGCTTGGGATGATTATACACAAAATAAAAAAAAATTTATATTTATTTTTAATAGGGTCATTTAGCGGGCAAAGGGGGAGGAGGGGGTAGGGCAGCAACAGGCAGTCATAAAACTCTAAAGATAAATGCTTGGTATGATTATATACAAAAATTAATAAAACTTTTTTTTTTGGTAGGGTCATTTTTGGGGGCAAAGGAAGAGGGGGGGGGGGGGTAGGGCAGAAATCGGCAGTCATAAAACTCTAAAGATAAATGCTTGGGATGATTATATACAAAATTTAAAAAAACTTTTTTTTTGTAGGGTCATTTTGGGGGCAAAGGAAGAGAGGGGGGGGGGGTAGGGCAGAAATCGGCAATCAAAAAACTCTAAAGATATATGCTTGGGATGATTATATATAAAATTTAAAAAAAAAATTTTTTTTTGGTAGGGTCATTTAGGGGGCGAAGGGGAAGGAAGGGCTAGGGCAGACTAGTACCAGGTTTCGTCTCAGCTTCGTCATTAAAGCTTAAAAATTTTATTTTTAAGGAATGTAGGCTTAAGTAAAACAATTTGTTAAATTTTTATGCTATTTTTGCCTATAAATTTTTTTTTGGTAGGGTCATTTTAGGGGGCAAAGGAAGAAGGGGGGGGGCTAGGGCAGAAATCGGCAGTCATAAAACTCTAAAGATAAATGCTTGGGATTATTATATACAAAATTTAAAAAAAAAAATTTTTTTTGGTAGGGTCATTTAGGGGGCAAAGAAAGAGGGGGGGGTAGGTAGGGCAGAAATCGGCAGTCATAAAACTCTAAAGATATATGCTTGGGATGATTATATATAAAATTAAAAAAAAAAAAATTTTTTTGGTAGGGTCATTTAGGGGGCGAAGGGGAAGGAGGGGGTAGGGCAGAGTAGTACCAGGTTTCATCTCAGCTTCGTCATTAAAGCTGAAAAGTGTTATTTTTAAGGAATGTAGGCTTAAGTAAAACAATTTGTTAAATTTTTATGCTATTTTTGCCTATAATAACGCCCACTAAAGTGGGAGGGGTCAAAAAATATTTTTATTTTATTTAATGGCTCCAAGTTTAAGACGTTGGACCGTATTTGACATAAAAATATATCATTTGCTTAACAAAATAACCAAAAAACTTTAAAAATTATGTTGTTTTTTCTGGGTTGGTTTAGTTCTTCTTAGGGGAACTTTTTTCCCTCTTGCCCGATTTAGCCCATCTTCGAACTTAACCTGCTCTAAGTTTTAAAATATATTTATGCCAAATTTCAAGAGTCTAGCTCTTTTCGTTTGGACTGAATCGTGATTTCCACAGACGGGCGGACGGACGGACGGACATGCTCAGTTCGTCTTAGATTTCATCACTGATCAAGAATATATATACTTTATGGGGTCTGAGATGGATATTTCGATGCGTTACAAACGGAATGACAAAGTGAATATACCCTCCAAATTCTTTTTTGGAGGGTATAAAAATATGTAGCACCTACATTTTATATGTATATTACTCGTGAGGTAATTCGTCATAAAACTTGTGGTGATCTTTTGGCAAGGTCATTTTTAAATATTGCAAATCGTCATATTTCCTAGTTGTAATTTTTTTTCTCTCAGTGTGTAGTTGTGGTAAATCTGACCAATCTAACGGAGGAATATTTTTATTTATTCTTTGAGGATGTTGTTGCCATGAATTTGGAAATCTCAATTTGTAAAACATTTCTTTTTCTGCTGTATATCTTATTGCACGAATATCTGTGACTTTGGTATCACCTTTTTCCCGGCCAGGACGAATGCTTTTCACGAATTGAAGGTCTCTAAATGTTTTGAAAAAAGTGTGATCCAAATATTCCACTTCATAAGGTTCTGGGTTCTTTCGAGTATCTTTACAAATAGCAACATATTCTGCAGGTACGTCTATAGTCCGATGCTTCAACGCACGTTCGATGAGTGAGTGAACGCTGTCAGGCTCCATTTGCGTGTGTCCAGTTTCTAAAATTTTTTGTTCGATTGTTATTTGATGTTTAACAGCTGCATTCAATAAAGCATTACTCATAGTCACATTTCTGTTTTGATATGAGCATCCGTCGCTGTAAAATATAACTTTTGTCGAGATTTCAGTGTTACTGAGGTAAGGAAGAATTTTTTGTTCAACAAAATATACCCAAATGCTTGCGAATTCTTCCGCAGACACGCCACCTTCAACTTCATTCCAAATAAAGCAGTAACCTTTATGGTTTATCAAATTATAGAAAACTAAGTTGTGTACTTGTAATTTTGTACGATAGTATAGGCTGCTTACTTTCGATTTTGGCGCCATCAAAACCGCTTGCAGATCTACAGTTAGCACGATACGCTCTTCGGCTTTGTCCTTTTGTTTTTCATTTCTTGCTTCTTCTTCTTTTTCTTTGTGAAGAGCGTATTGCTCATGCGAAATGTTATCCATAGAATGACGCACACAAATTTCGCATTGATCTTTTTTTGGCGAAAATAATCCATAATTTTTTATTTCAAATGCTTCATAAAATACTGAAATTGAAAGCGGCTTTATTTCATGTTTTGGACACCAATCTTTTACGTAAACATTGTAAATCATTCGCTTAGAATTCCAGTCCGGTAGAAGATATTTTTTTTTGCGTTGCTGCACGACAGTAGTGTGACTCCATGACTGGCAAAGAATCCAGAAAAGAATTCAAACATTTTCGTTGATTCCCAAGATTTGTTATCGGTACTGTATTTGATTTTTTGTTACTGGTTACAGGCCGCTTTACCATATTCAGCACTGCATGTCTACCAATGTTCAGTGTATTTAAAAAAAAAGTTCTGCACACTCGCATATTTTTATTATCTATTTTAAGGTAATATTTTAAAGTTTGACATCTTTTTGGTTGTTCGTTTTCTTCGCGTTTTACACGTCTAACTGGTGGGGTACTTTGTATCAAGGTATTTACATAAATTCGCTTTTGCTTTATATCCATATTCCAAAATTGTTTAAATAGTCTACCTCTCTCGTCGTCAGTGATTTGCGAGCATTGCATGGCTGATTTTTCAGTTTTACTTGTACATTTACACCGCTGTTTCATTGCTCTTGCATCTTTTTTTTTTATAGCACCAAACGTTATTTTCTTTCTTTTTTCCATAATATGATTTACCACTTTGTCTTCGATATTTGTTTTGACTGCTCATCCTGCAATCTGCCTGTTTAACTTGCACTCTCTTCTTCCGCTTTTTGCATTTTACGGGCATGTCCATCGAATAATCCGAATCGCTGTGGAAACTATAAGGCACGAGTCCTAATGCACCATCGTCTACACTATTTCCAAAAGGGTCAATGTTATTGCTGATTTCAATTGCTTGTAAAGCAGTGTTATTACTTTCGTCTTTTGCCATACAAACTTTTTAATATGTAGTAATAATTTAGTTAATATTTGTAAAACAATAATAAGAATATCTTACCTTTTGCGAGTAAAATAAATGTTAGAAACAGCCCTAAATTAATTTTTACGGAGAAGAACGAACAACCAGCACAATTTAGCAACAATCACATGTGTTTAATGTACTTAGCGCGCGCTTTTTGACAGCTATGTACATGGCACTTTTGCGTATCAACACGAAACCACATGAAAAAAAAGGTTACCAACTTTTTTTTTTTTTAAATGATGTATTTTTAGATTCTCTTTGGTTCTGAATTAAAATCTCAATTTTGTAAAAAATTGCAGTTGGCACCTTTGCACTCTAAGCTAACGATATTCTTTCCTTTTAATATATGTAATTAAATCTCTTTTTTAGTATTTCAATATTTCTTGCTCTATTACAAGCATTCCAATAACCGTTACTCCAGAATAAGATGAGGAAGATTTATTTCATCCAATTCCCAAATGAAAATCTGGCTTTTTCAATCCGATATTTTTCTTTTCTCTCTTTTTCCTTAAAATTTTTCTTTTTTTCTTCCATAAAAATCAACGCCAATCAGTTTAATATAAAATATTTCAATATAAAAAAAAACAAAATCAAGTAAAAATTAAACAGGTATAAAATCAGTTTTACAATACAAATCTTCCACGCTCACAAAACAGAAACTGTATAAGTTTTTCAAACGAAAAATGATAAACTGGTTCTGTAAAGGGCGCAAAATAATCATCGATAGCAAGTAAGTTATGTCCAAATGTCTTTGGTGTGATATACGCCTTTTCCTCCGTGGTCTAAATCTTGTAACTCATAGTTTACATTTCCTACTTTGCGAATAACTGTAGTTTTTATACCAACTGGTGCCAACTTTGAATTAAAGTGTTCAATCTTCGAGCTTTGCGTAAAATTTCTTCTTATAACTTCTTGGCCAATAACATAACTCCTAGGACGAGATCTCAGATTATATGAGCGTTTATTATTTTCATAAGCTTTCCGCATGTATTCACGTATAGTGTCCCTAATCAAAGAGATTTTGTCCTGTCTTTCCAAAATGATATCGGAGTCATTTATAATGTCTAAATTCTGTAAAAGTTTGTAGTCTGCTCCATGAGAAACCATAGTCTGTCCGAATATTACCTGATATGGTGTCTTACCTAAAGATTGGTGTACGTTATTTCTTAATGCACAGTTAATGCTGCTAATATATTGGTCCCAATTCCGCTGATTATCTCTAACATTAGACCGTAAAGCCTCATTTATGGAACGATTGACGCGTTCACTGGCATTAGCTTGAGGACTATAAACAGCTGTCAATATATGTTGTATGCCGTGTTCCTTTAAGTAGTTCTCGAAATCTTTGCTTTTGAATTGAGATCCCTTATCGGACACCAACACTTCGGGCACTCCATAACATTCAAATATGTCTCTCTGTAAATATGTTATTATGTCTTTTGATTTAAATTTCTTTAATGGTTTTAAGAACGTGAATTTTGAAAAATGGTCAAGTACAATTAAAATTCCAATATTAGATGTTTTTGTCCTTGGTAAAGGTCCTATTAAATCAATATACAGTGTTTTAAACGGTCTGTCAGTTTTTACCATTTGTCCCAGTGGAGGTCTCAATGCAGTTGTCGGAGTCTTTGAAGTTTTACACAATTCGCAATTCAAAACAAATCTTTTACATCAGTTGCCAGTCGTGGCCAATAAAAATACCGTCTTATTTTCTCCAATGGCTTTGTTATCCCGCCATGTGATGACTTCGGAACATCATGGGTTGAATAAATAATTTTGCGTCTAAGTTTTGTTGGTACTAAAAGTTTCCACGTATCCGACTCGTCCATCGCACCGACAGAAAAATCTGTCCTTTTGTAAACGTATTTGTCAATTATCCGAAAATTTGGAAGATTATAATTCTTTATGTTCTCACGCAATTTAACATATTCATCAGAATCAAATTCTTCCGAATCAAGATCAATGGTTGGAACATTTAGAATTTCAATTGAGTTTATGAAATCCTCGCCCTCGTGAACCCGCAATAATGCATCAGGAACGACATTGTCTCTACCTTTTCGGTGTTCAATAGAAAAGTGAAAACCCTGAAGCTTCAGTGACCACCTAGCCAAACGCCCTGACAAGTCGCACTGATTCATAAGCCACTTGAGGCTGGCGTGATCTGTGACAACCTTAAATTCCTGACCCTCAATATAAGGTAAAATTTCTTCACCCCCATTAAAACTGTTAAAAATTCGAGTTCAGTGCTGCTGTAGTTTCGCTGAGCTTTGTTCAATATATGCTATAGGTTGTCCTATACCCTCATCGTCCTCCTGCGACAATACTACCCCTACCCCGCAAGTGCTTGCATCATATTGTAATACAAATGGTTTATGGTAATTCGGATGAATCAGTAGAGGGGCAGATATCAAATGAGTCTTTAGCTCATCGAAGGCTTCTTGAGCTTTGACAGTCCATACAAAAGTTTTTTTCTTCGTTAACAGTTCCGTCAGTGCAAAAGTTATAGTGGAATAGTACTTAATAAAACGTCGGTACCAACCAATCATCCCTAAAAATCTACGTAAATGTCGTATTGATTTTGGTACAGGAAAATCTCGTATGGCCTTAACCTTGTCATCGTCCACCTGTAAAGTTCCATTTCCTAATACATACCCAAGGTATTTCACCTTATTTAAAGCAAAACTACTTTTTTCCACATTTATAGTTAAACCTGCTTTTCTAATTTGAATAGCCACAATCAAAAGGTCATCTAAGTAAACAAATTAAATTTTAATTATACGGAATTACTACATCCATAAGTCGGCACGACGTTTGCGGTGCATTACAAAGTCCAAACGGCGTTCTGTTAAATTGATAAAGTGGCCGATTAGGGACTGTAAAAGCGGTTTTTGGTTTGGAACTTTCCTCTAACTTAATTTGCCAAAAGGCGTCTTTCAAATCAATTTTTGAAATGCAATAAACTGGAGGAAGTCTTGATATATGTCCGTCTATGTTTGGTATCGGATAAGCGTCCTTTACTGTCACGGAGTTCAACTTTCTACTGTCGACACACATTCTTACTTTGCCTGGTTTAACCACAACCACAGCTGGTGAAGACCAAGGAGAGCTTGATGCCTCCTCTATAACTCCGAGAGAGCATCCTATCTAATTCACCACATAAAAGCTTCTCGACAGCTGGTGAAATTGGGTAGTACCGCTGTTTAATGGGTTTTGCGTCCTTTGTATCAATATGATGTTGAATTAATGCTGTACACCCCAAACCTTCTACTTCCGAATTCGGAAACATTAAAATAATCTTGTTAAGTCTTTGCTTTTGTTCACATGTCAGATTTAGTTTGTCAGAATTATTCTCAGTTTCAGAAGAGTCTATCTCGCCAATAGTTGTATGTAAAATTTTCAGACCAAAAGTCATATCCACAAATTATACTTTTAGAGGCGAAACATGTTTCAAATATCGCGATTTAAAAGATGTCGATAACGCCACTTTAAATCACTTTGTAGATAGCATCTCCTGGGATCAGATTTACAGACTTGATAGCGTTGATGATCAGCTCTCTTTTATTCAGGACAATGTTAGTTATTTATTTGACCTGTCTGTTCCTCTAAAGACCAAACGTATCAAATACAATCAACCGCCGTGGCTTAGTGCAGAAATAAAATCTTTTATGCGGGAACGTGACGAGGCGTATTCACGTTGGAAACGATTTAGATCAGAAGACTTGAAAGCAATACATGCATATGCCAGAGAGGCGAGCCACATCGGCGCGGCTGGCGGCTAGCCGACCCGCCGACGATTTTTCATGAGCCGCGCCGCCGCCGTTTCCATCGGCTGTTCTTCGGCGGCTTTACCAGCCGTTTTTGCCGGCTCAGCCGATTTCTTCATTTTCTTTTGTTAATTTACCACAGAAAAAGTCTGCGAAAGTCAACGGCTAACTATTTTTCTACTGCGATTGTCAAACTTCATATAAAAAACCTAAACAACATATATTTTATATAGAGTTTTTTATATAATCACAGCAGGAAGGCGTTTTTGTTTTAGAGATGCACGTATCTTTAATACAAAATGAAAATAGAAACAATAATAATTGCTATTCCTGGTGTTATTCCGTTATAATTTATTGTAAGTTGTCGCGCGTAGTAACATATTTTCGTGACATTTTATTCTTTTTGTGGCATCGTTTTGGTTAACATGTTAGTGATTTGCCGGGTTAATTTAGTTAATTTTTAATTTTCTATTCAATATATGTATAGTGAGTGTGAATAGTGTTTTCATGGTTTCTTCTGAAATTGTTTCATCGAATGCATCTGTAATTGTTTGAAGTATTGCATTAATTAATAAAAGGTGTAGTGTGCTTCACTAATGTACAATGCATACCGCTGATTTGTAGTGTATTTTACAAAGTGTAACACACAAACACTATTCTTTCTCACCAATATCAAATTGGTAATGAAACTACAAAACGCTGATCAATCAGAATATTTTGAGTGACACTAATTCAAGTGTTTAAATAAATTGAGTGCATTCCAATGCAATTTTCTATGATTGGTCAGTAAACTGAAGTAATTCGAATCCTTTCACATTTTCATAAATGTGAAAGAGACGAATAATATATTTAATAATATTAAAATAAGTTAGAAGGGCTAAGTTAAATTTGTAAAACTAGTATATAAGCCAAAGAAAAATTTAAATAAAACAGACTTGATTTTTTAACGGAATCCGGCACACTCCTGCCTAGTTTATTTTAAGTCTCAAATATTTCGGCATTCCTTTGAACGCCTAGTGTCGAGCTGGAACCCTTCAGCTGTATAAAATAAATAAAGGGCTACAGGGAAAACTCCAAACACAAAATAAAGACACACATTACAAAAGAAATGGCATCCATAAAAAATTATTTTAAAACGGTGAATTCTGTATTCTTGTATATACAGTGCAACCTCGTTTATCGCAACCAATAGTTATTGCGTATATCGAGGGTTGCGTTAACCGAGGTTACACTGTATTTTATTTGAGCTTAAGGTTTTTAAAATATTTATTTTAAATTAAATGTATATTCATTCTATATTCATTTCATTGGTGCTTTACCAAATCGTCAGTAGACTTCAACCATCGTTTTGAAAAGTTTCAAAGCCTATTACTATTCTTATTCCAATGTGATTTTTGAAAATCATTTGTAAATTCTCAAATAGTTTTTGAAAGTCTGTGCATAAGACAAGAGGTTGTATCTTCTCAAAACTATGGCAGTCTACTGACGATTTGGTAAAGCACCAATAAAATGCTTATGATTAACCATCAATATGTCAAATAATAAATTTTATATTTTATTTTATTAATAAAATAAATATATAGCGTACAAGGGACATACACTGTATTAATAAAATAAATATTCGCAAAACCTTAAGCTCAAATAATGTGTTGCATTTACGTAAAATACGTAAATTTTTTATTTTTATTTTTGTATTTTGAAAAACTGAACATATAATAAATTTTAGTTTAATAAAACAAATCATAAGTTTATGTACAAAACCGAACTTTTTATTTAATAATATTTAAGGAAAATAACAAATATATATGATGTTTTGCTTTTATAAGTATGTTAAAAAAATAGGGTTTTGTTTATTTACTTAAAAAATACTTGGTATAAATCGAAAAGAAAATCTATAAAAGTGCGGCGCAGCCGATAAAATTTGTTCCAGCCGGTTAACGTACGGCGCAGTCATTTTAGCCGCCGCCGCCGACCATTTTACCCTCTCAGCCGCCGCCGGTAAAAATACCACGGCTCGCCACTCTGGCATATGCTAGGAAGAAAGTCACAAAACAGATACAGTTAGCTAAGTCATTGTATTACCAGAGAAAATTTTCATCTGCGGTTGATAGTAAAGCTGGATGGAAGCATATACGTGAAATTGGATTAGGACGTGATGAATCGTTCAAAAATCCTGATATTGATGTTAATTTTCTTAACAGAAAGTTTGTCAACATAAGTGTTCCTTCCCCAACAATAAACACTTATGAGGATTTTTGCTATGTCTCAGTAGAAAACTCGTTTAGTTTCCGCGGTGTAGGTCAGCTTGAAGTGCTTGAAAGTTTCCTCGCAATTAAATCGAATTCGGTTGGCATGGACGGTATTAACGCAATATTTTTAAAAATGTTAATCTTTAATATTCTACCTTTTATTACGTACATGTTTAATAATAATATTACGAAATCGACGTTTCCTACAGCGTGGAAAATATCTAAAATAATTCCCATTCCCAAAAGCAACAATGAGTTTCGTCCGATATCTATTCTAACGTTTTTATCTAGAGTATTTGAAAATATTATGTGCAAACAAATGAGGGAATATTTGTCTAATAAGGAAAACAGTCAGGTTTTATGAGGGGCAGAAGTTGTACAACAGCTTTAGCGGACGTAATAGAGGATCTTAGATCCAAACTTGATGCGAATATGGTGGCATTTTTGGTTCTTTTGGACCACAGTAAAGCGTTCGATACGGTTGACCATTCGATCTTGGTGCAAAAGCTACAAAAATTATTTTATTTTTCAGGGGCGGCCTGTAATCTTATATCCTCCTACCTTGGTGGCCGATTTCAGATAGTGAAGATTAATAGTAATATATCACAGCCACTTACTGTTAATAGAAGTATACCACAAGGCTCTATCCTCGGACCCCTCCTGTTTTGCATTTATATTAATGAATTACCTGATATTGGTATCAGCAGTAAGATGCATATATATGCAGATGACGTGCAAATTTATAACTTCTGCCGCGTTGATAATATTACTCCCTGCACGGATATTATAAACAATGATTTGGAAAAAATATCTATTTGGGCTAGGTCGAACGGCTTACACATCAACCCATCAAAATCTAAATGCATTTTTCCTTCCAAAACTAAGAGAACTTTTGACATTGCCCGAATAAAAATTAACTATAATACTATTGAGCATGTTAGATCAGCTTCTAACTTGGGAATAATTTTTAATGATAGACTTACCTGGACGGATCATATTAATACGGTCGTTGGTGGTGTGTATGGCAAGCTCCGTGCTTTGTGGGCAATAAAAGACTCAACGCCATTTGCCATACGTATGCTTCTAGCAAAATCGTATCTGATTCCATCGTTTTTGTATGGTTGTGAAATCTACTCCAATTGTGATTGTGTGGAGTTACGCAAACTTAATGTCGTATATAATAATGTTGCACGATATATATTTCAAAAAGGTCGACGAGATCATATTTCCGCATTTTCTAACATGATTTTTCAAATGACTTTTGAGGATCTTTTAAAATACAAATGTCTCAATTTTTTGCACAGAATTATTATATCACAACAACCGCCTTATTTATACAACAGAATTATTTTTGCTAGATCTGAACGTGGTAGAAACAATTTTTGTCTGTCCATATGTGAGCGTAGGAATTCTGTCTGTCCATGTGTGCTATGGCCTAATAGAAAATAATAAGTTTTTAGATTAAATTGAATTAAGATTCATAGGCTAATCGTTCGAAATTTGTTTTTAAATCTCAAAAAGACATGATAAATATTCCAAGCCACAAAGGAAAGTCAACATCAGTTTTATTCAACTTACACAGCAGAGCATAACAGCTGTTTTCGAAAGACGTAACCCTTTTTTTAGTATATGACGCAATATTTTTTAGGAAGTATATTTCAAAAGTGCTGTATAAATGGATGGCCTTAATGTTTGTGATTCGTTTCTTTTTGCTGGAGTGAGATTTCTTCTTTTATTTTTGGCTTGTTTTTAATTTCGGTGTGTGTTTACTTAAGATATTTTGTCCAGCAATTCAGTTATTTCTTTTTTGTGTGCAATGCTTGAGTATGGGGGAATAATTTGATTATTCTGATCTTGAAGACGTTGTGAAAAAAAATTTACTATTGCATAAATATTGAATCTGATATATTGTTTATTTTATACATGAAGATCATCGATGGATTTTATTTGGGGATCTGGATGGTGGTGCGATTTCTGTATTTTGTAGAATATGAATATTTATGCTATGTTTAAGTGTGTGTATGGGTGTGTTCTGAGTGGCGATTGGAATGTCTGCCTGTCAGACAGGCTGTGTGTGTGACGATTGGTCAGTCTGTATGACAGTCCGCTTTTTTGCTTTCCTGGATTTAGCGCAAGTGGGTCAGTATGAAATGAAATAAATTAGTAGATATTTATGTACGCATATACATACAAACAAATAATAAGCGTTTATTCTTTGTGCCTAAATATTTCCTTGATCATTTGAATCATATCATATTCAACTTGCTCTGATCAGATAATTGCACGTGTGGAATTCTCCAGGAGATGAGTGAAATTGTAAGTTTCGATTTTTCTGTAGAAACGCTCAAGTGTACAAGAGCTTCATCATTTTTATTGCAAAAGCGTATCAATTCATGTTTTCCATTAAGTATAACTTTGTTC
The DNA here is from genome assembly GCA_951800035.1 of Linnaemya tessellans. Lineage (NCBI taxonomy): Eukaryota > Metazoa > Arthropoda > Insecta > Diptera > Tachinidae > Linnaemya > Linnaemya tessellans. The sequence continues at coordinate 72,238,935 of OX637532.1, forward strand.
TAGTCTTCAGCAAATCCCAAAAGCATTATTAGTGGTACATAAAAATTAAAATATCCATTCTTAAGATTCAAATCATCCACCATTTTGCATTACAACGCTTTCAGTTGGTGATAGAGATACCAAATTTTTTATTGTGGTTGTTGTTCCTATATACCTTGTATGATCGATTTCAATGCCATTAAGCTCGTAGCGGATTTCATTACATAAATGTGCAACAAAGTTGTTTTTCAATTTAAATGTTTCTGAAAATTTTCCAGTTTTTTCATCTACAACGAAACCTTCCACATATTGTTACGTTTTTAGACCTGTTCGTAAAAACGCTTTTTACTTATCCTTCAAGGATTCGTTTAATTGCATCAAATTAAAAACACAGACAATTACTTTTAGAATTATAATGCGGCAACACTTTATTTACTACTTAATTAACACGAGTATTTGTACTACTAAACACTTAGCGATGTTAACACGTCTAGATTTAAAGTCACACTAACTCCTGTTGATCTCTGGCAGCGACTTTATATACCAAAATGACGTCGTCTGGTAACTTCGCGAAGCATCTGGTCATGGTTGTTGTTGGTTGTGCTTTACTTAACATGTAGCTATATACGTGTGTTTGTTTATATGACAATGCTGGCTTGTGTCTTTTGTTTATTGTAACTATGTGTGGTTGTATGCATGAGTGTTCTGTGTGTTGCGTAGTTTTGTTTCTTCTTGTGCTATGTGGGTATGTTTATGTGTATGTTGCTGTGTATATTGGTGTACATGTTTAGCTTCTGTTAGCAGCGAATACTTGCCTACAAGATCATTAAGAATAACATCATCATCTCTTAGCATTGATGTTGCTAGGTTTTTCGTTGTTGTTATTTACACTTATTATTGCACAGCCTCAAATGATCTTGTATATTCTCGAAGATGTATCCGGAATATTCCACTTCCGTTAATTCAAATATTATCTGCTTTGTGTTGACCAGGGTTGTAACATTTTGAGAACTTGAGATGAGTTGCAGTGCTGCCAAGTACATATAGACCCATTGTTGTTATATTTATATATACTTTTAAACTTTGTAACAATATATGTATATAGCTCTCACTAGGTAACACGTACACATCTTGATTTTGTATTGAGATTCGAATCTCATCATTATTGTTGTACGATTGTAGATATGGTATGTAGGTCCTTTTTTATTATATTTTCGTCGGAAAATGTCTTATCCAATACGTTTATTATTGAGCTCATTTTGTTTTCAGTTTGAAATTCAAAGACTTGAGAAAACTTTTGTTTGCTGTTGTAAGTGATCTTTGACGATCAGATCTTTTCAATTGTGGTTTAGGTTGTAATCACAGTTGCCATAGTTGGTAACATTCTACCAAAATTGGTAATTTTTTTTAGGGTTGGTAAGTTGGTAACTTTGTTTTTAAGGCTTGACAAACTATCAAATTATTGCTTTTCTTTTATCATTTTTCCGCATTACTCAACACCGAGAAAAAAAATCATTAAAAACAACTGTGTGAATGTGCGCCAAATTGTTCAACGGCGTAATATGCAAATGTCATTATGTTTGGTCAGCAAAAGATTATTTAAATGACTGCAATATTAAATAATTTATAAAAATTTTAGAAATAATTAATTTCCTGAAGAAGTCACACAAAGGAGTGACGAAATATTGAAATTAAAAATTAAACTAAAATAAAGAGACCTTAAGCTTAAAAATATCAGAATACAATATTAAATAATTTATTTAAATTAAATACGGAATTCGTAGGCATAATGAATTGAAATATTTATTTATGTTCTAAAATGAATTAAAACGTTTTATGTTATGTTTTTTATTAATAAAAGTTGTTGTTTTTATTATAATAAATTAGAAATTTTTGTTTTTATAAAAAAAATTTTTTGGTAACATTTTCGAAAAATTTTGGTAGAAATTTTTTTTACTCAGTGGCAACCGTGGTTGTAATATCTGTGAATGAGACGTGACTGCGGTATTTTGTGATATACTTGTATTGTATATTATCATTACTTAGTTGGCCTTAAATGTATTCGTATTGTAATTTCCTCTCTTCGAAAATTAATTAAATCACCGTTCTGATCAACCACGCGCGGTGATAGAGAACTTACCTCCTTGGTGTTTACAGGTAAATAAATGAGATTCCTAAGAATCTCATCTATTTTATAGCCTGCAGGTAGATTAATCGGAAACTCATGAAGTGTATGTGATTTTGAATTGTTCATATATGTGTTTTATATCCATGACAGACATAGGATTTGTATACCATGATATAAATACTATGGTTTTTGATACTACTTTGGCATGACAGACATGTGGTATATATACTAATATTTTTGTTTTTATTTTCGTGTAATAAAAAGAAATGGAAAAAGAAACACTTTTTAGCATAATTGTTAATAATAACAACAAAATTGCATATTTTAAGCGAAAAAAGAAACTGTGTTTTCGCAATTCGTTAATTATGTATGTACAATCGCCTTAAAAGAAGAATATGCTTTTTTCATTCTAAAGTAATAAAAGAAGTACAGGTATTTTTGGACACGTGTAAGTCTTTATGGTTTATAAATCCATTATAACTATACATATTCATGGATATTTTTCTTAATTAGGTTGAGGCGTCGAACTTCTCGAAAGTACAAGTGGCGAAATTGGACGATGACTCATTCCCAATGCAATTGAACAAAGCTAAAGGGTGTAAAATGGGTTAACATATTAGTATACTACGTATATTTTCATGGTATTGAAACCAGATATAAACAACTTTATTTTGTGGTTTAATTGTAGTATAGGTTGACACACATGTAGTATAGAATACTAATGTGGTATAGAAATCCTATGTCTGTCAGCGGTATTAGTAGCGATACTACTTTCAATTCGTAAGAGATATTAACTGGAAGATCTGAGTAATGATCATCGGTCGGTGTTAGGATTTTACTATTGAATCCTAAACAATTCCCAATTATATTTTCTTTATTAAAATATGTCGGATCTTTAGAACTATTTATTTTAACTTGCATCGTATTGTTGTTAGCTTCTATAAAAATATGCTCTCTAGGACTAAGACGTTCGTTTCTATGTAGTCAACTATATCCTTCAATTCATAAGATCCAATTGGTATTTCAATTACATGTTTCCCTATATGAAACATATTGTTACAGGAGTCTACATTTGGAATACTGTTGTATGAATGAAAATCAGTTAGCGCACTCATATGTATCGTTTAAGTCAATGGGAGGAAAATAATTAGCATGTAGCCCTGATGAGTTCGAGCTCAGAGTAAGTGTTACTGACATTATAACAACTTGTTCACAAATAAATAAAGTTTACTACACAGCATGGTTTATAAGAATGATTTGCATGTATATTTCATAATCTTATTTTAAAATTAACTTTAGTTATTAAAAATATTGATATTATTGTTGTTATCATTGCGGATGGCGATTTATTTCGTCTTCCAACTATAGTGTTTCATCTTTGCTTATCCAGGAATTGTGTTGATGAGAAAATCCCAACCATTTAACTAATGCTTTGTCCCCTTTCAGTCGAATCACCTTTTCAACTAGATATTTATTTGGAAACCTAGCTCTCGACAGTTCTTCCGTATAGAAGCCACCTTTAATAGGATTTCCAAGATAATCTTCTAATATGTATGTTGTAGGATATCTATTTTGAACTCTTTTGATTGTGAAAATTTCTGTTGTCCAATTCGGAGTATAGCCTTTTTCAAAAATATGTTTATATTTGCTAATACGTACAAGGTCCCCTAGTCATATAATCGTTAAGATCTTTTAATAACCTGTTCCCATTCAACACCAATAATGTTTAAACTTTATAAAATTATATATTTTTTTTTAATTGTTTGAATTTTACTTTATAAAAACATATAAAAAATATTAAATATTCACCTCAATTCTAAATATTCCCAGGGAATAAAGTTCCCTGGGAATTAATTTTTCCCAAAAATAAAATTCTCCTATTCTAAACAGTTTGGGAAGGGAATAATAAGGGAGAGAGAATTCGAATATTCGAAGTCAGCTGTTTTACTTCAGCTGCTTTGTTTTGTGTAAAACTTTGTAAATCATTTTTAGGAACAACAAACGTAAAAAGTTTAAACAAATAAAATATATTAAAAACGAGAAAGAAAATATGTTTAGTATAGCGTTTATGATTAATGTTGCTGAAATGGAAAATGCTGAAGTACAGGAGATGGATAATAAGGATAGAAAGGAGAAAGCTACGGGATGCCAGCAATCCACTTGATTTGCCACAAACTTTGTAAGTACATGAAGAAATTTATTATTACATGTTTATTAAAATTTTAGTTTTGAAGGTTTGAGAAATATTATAGAGTAAATAAACCTGCCTTCAAATATCTATTGGATGTGTTAACGACCAACATTCAGCCTACACGTAAGTCGTTCGCAATCTCCCCAATCATTAAATTAAGTGCGGCTCTACGCTTCTTCGCCGAAGGTGGGTATCAAACCGGTATAGGGAAGGACTGTGATGTATCTGTGGCCCAGGGTAGTCTTAGCAGAGCTTTGAAAGAAGTTATTAATGTCTTTGAGGAACACTTATGCCCGAGATGGATAACTTTCTGTCGAACAGAAGAAGAAAAACGAAAAATTGCGTTATCTCTGTATGTTAAACATGGGATTCCCAGCGTAATAGGATGCGTTGATGGAACGCATGTCCGCATAATTGCTCCGTCTAATAACAAATACTTATACTATAACAGAAAGGGTTACTACTGTTTAAATGTGATGCTGGTAAGTTTATGTTCTATTTAATGATCAATAATTGATTTTTAAGCAATACAATTTTTTAACAGGTTTGTGATCATGAGCTAAGGATTAAATATGTTGACGCCTCCCATCCCGGTGCTTGTCACGACTCTTTTATTTGGAATTCCAGCGAGTTGCGAGCTCATCTCGAGCAAGAGTACCTTAGAATCGGCAGCAATTACTGGCTTCTTAGTAAAGTTTTTAATAACATCAGGCAGTATTCATAAATTAATAACGCAATACTTTCTAGGAGACGCAGGATATTCTCTGGAACCGTGGCTTCTGGCCCCTCATAGAAACCCTCAGGATGGGTCCGTGGAAATAAAATTCAATGAAGCTCACTCCAAATGTCGCAATGTGATTGAACGCACCTATGGCGTCTTGAAAAATAGATGGAGGTGCATTCTTGGTGCTAGAGAGCTGCACTACGCTCCAGAAAAGGTAGCTAAAATAACAAACGTTTGCTGCGCATTGCATAATATCTGCATTCATTTTAAATGCAATAACGATGTAAGCGATCTTGAAAATTTAGATAATTTTAGCGTTCCAGATAGTGATGTGTTATCGTTAGCCTCACCGCAATATTTGTCCGTTGCCCAAAATATTAGAAATAATATTGGAAACAATCTTTAATAAATGCCTGTTCTAAATAAACCGCACATGTGTATATATTTCTGTATATTTGTAAATTTTATTATAAACAAGTAAAAACGTTATATTCGACCGGGTCGAATCTTAAATACCCTCCAAATATTTAGTAAGTGAATTTGAAATGTTTAACTTGGTGGGACAGAGTTCCTTTATATAATATCGTACGTGAACGCCCACTAAAGGGGGCGGGGTTCAAAAATATGCAATATCATGTTTTCCACAGACGAACGTATGGGCATTGCTAGACCGTCTTAGACTTCATCACAATTCTCTTTGGAGGCTATAAAAACTGTATTTTGGCGGGGTCGCTCTGAGAAGGGCTGTGGGGGAAACATTTCACCTTTGTCATTAAACTCTAAAAATAAATGCTTGGGATAATTATATACAAAATTAAAATTTCTTTTTTTGATAGGGTCATTTAGCGGGCAATGGGGGAAGAGGGGGTAGGGCAGAAAGGTAGGGCAGAAATCGGCAGTCATAAAACTGTTAAGATAAATGCTTGGGATGATTGTATACAAAATTTAAAAAAAAAATTTTTTTTTGGTAGGGTCATTTAGGGGGCGAAGGGGAAGGAGGGGGTAGGGCAGAGTAGTACCAGGTTTCGTCTCAGCTTCGTCATTAAAGCTTAAAAGTGTTATTTTTAAGGAATGTAGGCTTAAGTAAAACAATTTGTTAAATTTTTACGCTATTTTTGCCTATAATAACGCCCACTGAAGTGGGCGGGGTCAAAAATATTTTTATTTTATTTAGTGGCTCCAAGTATAAGGCGTTGGACCGTATTTGACATAAAAATATATCATTTGCTTAACAAAATAACCAAAAAACTTTAAAAATGATGTGGTTTTTTCTGGGTTGGTTTAGTTCTTCTTAGGGGAACTTTTTTCCCTCTTGCCCGATTTAGCCCATCTTCGAACTTAACCTGCTCTAAGTTTTAAAATATATTTATGCCAAATTTCAAGAGTCTAGCTCTTTTCGTTTGGACTGAATCGTGATTTCCACAGACGGACGGACGGACATGCTCAGTTCGTCTTAGATTTCATCACTGATCAAGAATATATATACTTTATGGGGTCTGAGATGGATATTTCGATGCGTTACAAACGGAATGACAAAGTGAATATACCCTCCAAATTCTTTTTTGGAGGGTATAAAAAAATAAATGTTTGTGAAATTTATTATTTGACATATTGTCATAATTTTATTTTAAATAAAATTTATTTGCTGATGGTTAAGCATATGTATATCTATATACATTTCATTGGTGCATTACCAAATCGTCAGTAGACTTCTCAAAATTGTGGTTGAAGTCTACTGACGATTTGGTAAAGCAGCAATGAAATGCATATAGACATAAATGTGCTTAACCATCAGAAAATAAATTTCATTTAAAAATATAAATACTTTAGAAACAAAACAATAAAGCAATACAATTATTCACAGATATATGTAGGTAGAGCTTGGTTTTGTAAAACATAAATAAATTTTACAAGTTTTCAACATTAATTCAAGATTATTGTTTATGTTTTACAAAAATAAGCAAAAAATTACAAAACTAAAACAAATCAAAAATAAATATTTTCAGGTACAATTACACAGGGCACACTGATACAGGTAGGAGCGATAGCCCATACGGCTATTTAGTTTTTGGGAGAAATTCTAATACAAACGTCAAAATTTCTTTACATATATACATACATACAAAACAAATGTAAAAACAAACATGTATATTTTGTTTTTGTACTTTTTCGTTTTGCTTTGCTCTACACAATTAATTGTGACGTTTGAATTAGAATTCTCAAAAACAAAATACATGTAGGTTTTTATTTTTGTAAAACCGCTCCTACATGTATCAGTATGCCCTGCAATTACATAATTATCACATGCATATATATTTTCTATTTAATGTTCATTTTTCAGCTCTTCAAGCTCCAACAGTCGGCGGTTTTTTTCAATTTTATCCTCGACTTCCATTAGTCGTAATTTCTCCATCACCAAATTATGCCGCTTTTGCTCTTCTAATTCTGCTTTCTTTAAATCGTAGAGGCGGTCAATGGAACGGTATACCTTTTTGGTGTTTAGCTGCTGTTCCTTCATCTCTTCCAGCATCTTTTTTTGAATGCAGATCTCCTCAGCTAGGACATCGCTAGAAGAGACGTGTTTGTGCAGATTATTTTCAATTTTTTTTGGGCTTTTTCTTTTGGTGGCTTTTGTGGTGTTTCTTTATCACTGTCTGCCACACTGACACCCAATACCACCACATCGTCTTGTTTGAATTTCTTGTGTGGCTTTTGTGGTGTTTCTTTGTCACTGTCGCGCAAACTGGTTTCCAATACTACCTCGTCTTCATATAATGATTCCAGCAGTGCATGTGAAACGCTCTCTGAAGTCTGTTTTTTGCTGGTAGATGTCCCTAATCCGAACGTATTGGCCACACCTTCCACAGACTCCTTCATACCAATCAAATTATAAATGGCTTCTTCATACGCAGACATATTTTGCTCCATATTTGGGTCACCACCAGTTGCTCTAGAAAATTTTAAATTTTGTGCCGCCTTGTGCCGTACATACTTATTCTGATCGCACCAAACCTAAAAAAATGTTTTGCACTTGTACTACAAGTATGTATTATAAAGGACTAATTTCCATCTGCTTTCTGTTTGTGTTTTTCGACCTGTAAGTAAGAATAAATTACTATTTCTATCACATTTTTTTTACAAAATATTTAATACTTACATTTTATGGTACAACTCCCTTCAAATTTTTTGGCGGAATTTTTCCCAAATTTTTTTATTACTTTCTCCTTTTATTTGATATTCGTAATACCTACTTTTTTTCCCGGGGAAGAGTTTCCCATTTCGAAGTTCTTTTAGAATAAGGGAATAGGGAAAAGAGAACAATTTCCCAGGGAGATTTTGTTTAGAATAAGGGAACAGGGAATTGGGAAAAAACTCCCAAGAAATTATTATTTAGAATTGAGGTGATTGCTTTCTAATCAATTTTGATTTATACATTTTTCATTATGTAAAAAAATTTGAAAGAAGAAAATAATAAATAGATATATTTATAAAAATTTAAATTAAAAAAAAACGATTAAAATCAAGATTTTGAAGCATCAAGATTTATCATCGAGATTTTCATCAACAACATCACAAATCAATATTTGCGAAAACCAAGATTCAGAATCATGGTTTAAAATCGAAGTTTTGAAATAAATTACCCCTCTAATAAAAGATTGAACAAAATGGCTCTTAATCCATTCAATCTGCTGGATAGTGTACCAGAATTCGACGGTAAGGTTGCGGATCTAGAAATGTTTATAAAACATATCGAAGAAATCCGTAAACTTGTTGATGCATCACTACATGAATTATTTGACTTAAGAGTAAGAATTAAATTAACTGGAAAAGCAAATATAACACTAATAAACAACAACAACCCTACCAAATGGGAGGAAGTCAAGGTAATCCTAAGAATAAATTATAATATTTCGGAAAGTTTGGAGTCGATAGTAAATAAAATTAAAATCGCAGAAATTAGGAATGATATTAGTGATTTCTTTGATTATATGTTAAGATTATTAACTAAATTAAATTTAAAAACTAGTTTAAGTAGTGAATATGCAAATTGGTATAATTCTAAAAATAATGAAAATATGGTGTTAAAAATTTTTATGTCTAAATTACCTAACGAGCCAAAATTGGTACTTAACTCTAGAAATCCGCATTCTTTATTAAAAGCAAAAGAGCTGTTAATAGAAACAGACTATTTTTATTCAAAACAATTTAAATTGCAATCTTTTTCATTTAGCAAAGAAAATAATATTATAAAACCGTATTAAATTATGTATGAATTTTTATTAGTCGAACTTTTTCTTATGTAAATTGTTAATTTTTCAACGGGCTTAAGTTCGAATCTGCATGACTGCAAATTATTTTTTGTTATTTTTATTAATAAATGAATTTGTTTTTTAAATTCTATTTATTATTTTATATTAAGATTGGAATATTAAGAATATTTTCCATAATCATCAAACCAGCAGAACGGATCAGTACTGATTTCGAGGCCGCTACGCCATCTCATCAGCGTTCTTTGTTCAATTTTTCCACTTTTGCAAGTGGTGCTAGTTAGTAGGAATATCAACTATTTAACCAATATTTTAACGAAAATTGAATATGAGAAGTTATCACATTCATATTATTAAGTTATTACATTCTGGTTAGAACGAAATTCCCCAACCCTGACGATTAATATTCCCAATATTCCAATATCTCTTTTTGCTTTTTCCAGAGCCATCGGCTGCTGATAGGTAAAGCTTCTTTGTTATTATACCCTCCAAAAAAGAATTTGGAGGGTATATTCACTTTGTCATTCCGTTTGTAACGCATCGAAATATCCATCTCAGACCCCATAAAGTATATATATTCTTGATCAGTGATGAAATCTAAGACGAACTGAGCATGTCCGTCCGTCCGTCCGTCCGTCTGTGGAAATCACGATTCAGTCCAAACGAAAGAGCTAGACTCTTGAAATTTGGCATAAATATATTTTGAAACTTAGAGCAGGTTAAGTTCGAAGATGGGCTAAATCGGGCAAGAGGGAAAAAAGTTCCCCTAAGAAGAACTAAACCAACCCAGAAAAAACAACATAATTTTTAAAGTTTTTTTCTTATTTTGTTAAGCAAATGATATATTTTTATGTCAAATACGGTCCAACGCCTTAAACTTGGAGCCATTAAATAAAATAAAAATATTTTTGACCCCTCGCACTTTAGTGGGCGTTATTATAGGCAAAAATAGCATAAATATTTAACAAATTGTTTTACTTAAGCCTACATTCCTTAAAAATAACACTTTTCAGCTTTAATGACGAAGCTGAGACGAAACCTGGTACTACTCTGCCCTACCCCCTCCTTCCCCTTCGCCCCCTAAATGACCCTACCAAAAAAAAATTTTTTTTTAAATTTTATATATAATCATCCCAAGCATATATCTTTAGAGTTTTATGACTGCCGATTTCTGCCCTAGCCCCCCCCCCCTTCTTCCTTTGCCCCCTAAAATGACCCTACCAAAAAAAATTTATAGGCAAAAATAGCATAAAAATTTAACAAATTGTTTTACTTAAGCCTACATTCCTTAAAAATAAAATTTTTAAGCTTTAATGACGAAGCTGAGACGAAACCTGGTACTACTCTGCCCTACCCCCTCCTTCCCCTTCGCCCCCTAAATGACCCTACCAAAAAAAATTTTTTTTTTTAAATTTTATATATAATCATCCCAAGCATATATCTTTAGAGTTTTTTGATTGCCGATTTCTGCCCTACCCCCCCCCCCCCTCTCTTCCTTTGCCCCCAAAATGACCCTACAAAAAAAAAAGTTCTTTTAAATTTTGTATATAATCATCCCAAGCTATTATCTTTAGAGTTTTATGACTGCCGATTTCTGCCCTACCCCCCCCCCCCCCTCTTCCTTTGCCCCCAAAATGACCCTACCAAAAAAAAAAGTTTTATTAAATTTTGTATATAATCATCCCAAGCATTTATCTTTAGAGTTTTATGACTGCCTGTTGCTGCCCTACCCCCTCCTCCCCCTTTGCCCGCTAAATGACCCTATTAAAAATAAATATACATATTTTTTTATTTTGTGTATAATCATCCCAAGCATTTATTTTTACAGTTTTATGTGTATCTGTTTCTGCCCTACCCCCTCTCCCCCTTTGCCCTCTAAATGACCCTATCAAAAAAAAGTAATTTTAATTTTGTATATAATTATCCCAAGCATTTATTTTTAGAGTTTTATGACAATGGTGAAATGTTTCCCCCACAGCCCTTGCCAGAGCGACCTTGCAGATTCGAACTTAAGCCCTTTTGAAAAATTAACAATTTACATAAGAAAAAGTTCGACTAATAAAAATTCATACATAATTTAAAACATTGCGGGGGCACGCGCACTTGTTCAAAGTAAATTGACAACTAAATTCAATTACTTGAACATAAACAAGTAAAAACGTTATATTCGACCGGGTCGAATCTTAAATACCCTCCAAATATGGGCAGAAATCGGCAGTCATAAAACTCTGAAGATAAATGCTTGGGATGATTATATAGAAAATTTAAAAAAATTTTTTTTTTTTTGGTATGGCCATTTAGGTGGCAAAGGAAGAGGTGGGGGGGAGGTAGGGCAGAAATCGGTTGTCATAAAACTCTAAAGATAAATGCTTGGGATGATTATATGTATACAAAATTTAAAAAAACATTTTTTTTGGTAGGGTCATTTTAGTGGCAAGGGAAGAGGGGGGGGGGGGGGCTAGGGCAGAAATCGGCAGTCATAAATATCTAAAGATAAATGCTTGGGATGATTATATACAAAATTTTAAAAAAAAATTTTTTTTGGTAGGGTCATTTAGGGGGCAAAGGAAGAGGTGGGGGGGGGGGAGGTAGGGCAGAAATCGGCAGTCATAAAACTCTAAAGATAAATGCTTGGGATGATTATATACAAAATTTAAAAAAAAAAATTTTTTTTTGGTAGGGTCATTTAGGGGGCGAAGGGGAAGGAGGGGGTAGGGCAGAGTAGTACCAGGTTTCATCTCAGCTTCGTCATTAAAGCTTAAAAGTGTTATTTTTAAGGAATGTAGGCTGAAGTAAAACAATTTGTTAAATTTTTATGCTATTTTTGCCTATAATAACGCCCACTAAAGTGGGCGGGGTCAAAAAATATTTTTATTTTATTTAATGGCTCCAAGTTTAAGGCGTTGGACCGTATTTGACATAAAAATATATCATTTGCTTAACAAAATAACCAAAAAACTTTAAAAATTATGTTGTTTTTTCTGGGTTAGTTTAGTTCTTCTTAGGGGAACTTTTTTCCCTCTTGCCCGATTTAGGCCATCTTCGAACTTAGCCTGCTCTAAGTTTTAAAATATATTTATGCCAAATTTCAAGAGTCTAGCTCTTTTCGTTTGGACTGAATCGTGATTTCCACAGACGGACGGACGGACATGCTCAGTTCGTCTTAGATTTCATCACTGATCAAGAATATATATACTTTATGGGGTCTGAGATGGATATTTCGATGCGTTACAAACGGAATTACAAAGTGAATATACCCTCCAAATTCTTTTTTGGAGGGTATAAAAACAAATTTATTTATAATTAAAAATAACAAAAAATAATTTGCAGTCATGCAGATTCGAACTTAAGCCCGTTGAAAAATTAACAATTTACATAAGAAAAAGTTCGACTAATAAAAATTCATACATAATTTAAAACATTGCGGGGGCACGCGCACTTGTTCAAAGTAAATTGACAACTAAATTCAATTACTTGAACATAAATAACAAAGAAGCTTTACCTATCAGCAGCCGATGGCTCTGGAAAAAGCAAAAAGAGATATTGGAATATTGGGAATATTAATCGTCAGGGTTGGGGAATTTCGTACTAACCAAAATGTAATAACTTAATAATATGAATGTGATAACTTCTCATATTCAATTTTCGTTAAAATATTGGTTAAATAGTTGATATTCCTACTAACTAGCACCACTTGCAAAAGTGGAAAAATTGAACAAAGAACGCTAATGAGATGGCGTAGCGGCCTCGAAATCAGTACTGATCCGTTCTGCTAGTTTGATGATTATGGAAAATATTCTTAATATTCCAATCTTAATATAAAATAATAAATAGAATTTAAAAAACAAATTCAATAAATAAATAGAATTTAAAAAACAAATTCAAAATAATTTGCAGTCATGCAGATTCGAACTTAAGCCCGTTGAAATATTAACAATTTACATAAGAAAAAGTTCGACTAATAAAAATTCATACATAATTTAAAACATTGCGGGGGCACGCGCACTTGTTCAAAGTAAATTGACAACTAAATTCAATTACTTGAACATAAATAACAAAGAAGCTTTACCTATCAGCAGCCGATGGCTCTGGAAAAAGCAAAAAGAGATATTGGAATATTGGGAATATTAATCGTCAGGGTTGGGGAATTTCGTACTAACCAAAATGTAATAACTTAATAATATGAATGTGATAACTTCTCATATTCAATTTTCGTTAAAATATTGGTTAAATAGTTGATATTCCTACTAACTAGCACCACTTGCAAAAGTGGAAAAATTGAACAAAGAACGCTGATGAGATGGCGTAGCGGCCTCGAAATCAGTACTGATCCGTTCTGCTGGTTTGATGATTATGGAAAATATTCTTAATATTCCAATCTTAATATAAAATAATAAATAGAATTTAAAAAACAAATTCATTTATTAATAAAAATAACAAAAAATAATTTGCAGTCATGCAGATTCGAACTTAAGCCCGTTGAAAAATTAACAATTTACATAAGAAAAAGTTCGACTAATAAAAATTCATACATAATTTAAAACATTGCGGGGGCACGCGCACTTGTTCAAAGTAAATTGACAACTAAATTCAATTACTTGAACATAAATAACAAAGAAGCTTTACCTATCAGCAGCCGATGGCTCTGGAAAAAGCAAAAAGAGATATTGGAATATTGGGAATATTAATCGTCAGGGTTGGGGAATTTCGTACTAACCAAAATGTAATAACTTGATAATATGAATGTGATAACTTCTCATAATCAATTTTCGTTAAAATATTGGTTAAATAGTTGATATTCCTACTAACTAGCACCACTTGCAAAAGTGGAAAAATTGAACAAAGAACGCTGATGAGATCTCGTAGCGGCCTCGAAATCAGTACTGATCCGTTCTGCTGGTTTGATGATTATGGAAAATATTCTTAATATTCCAATCTTAATATAAAATAATAAATAGAATTTAAAAAACAAATTCATTTATTAATAAAAATAACAAAAAATAATTTGCAGTCATGCAGATTCGAACTTAAGCCCGTTGAAAAATTAACAATTTACATAAGAAAAAGTTCGACTAATAAAAATTCATACATAATTTAAAACATTGCGGGGGCACGAGCACTTGTTCAAAGTAAATTGACAACTAAATTCAAATACTTGAACATAAATAACAAAGAACCTTAATACTATGTTCACACGGACAGAAATTACCGGGGTTCGCGCTCTCATTCGTGTTTCGCGCTCCAAACACGGTTGAAACATCATGGTTCACCATATAAAAATTTGAGAGCGAAACATCATGTTTCATTATGAAACTAGCTGCGAAACACTATAAATTTACTATCATCTCCAATTTTGATAACAAATTATCGCAAGTTTATCTGAACTAGCTCTCACAAAATATATAAACAAAGAAAAAGAGAAAATTAATGTGTGCAAAAATGTATATAAAAATATTAAATTAAAAAAAGGCGTATATGTACATATTAAAATAAAAATGGAAAAAAAGAAATAGTGAAGCGTATTTTAAAGTACAGAAGGATATATATGTAAACATCAAAATGAAACAAGAACCATCGTCTGAACACCAGGGTTCACAATCGTGTTTCAGAGAGCGAAACAAGTGTTTCACTTTGCCGTGTGAACATAGTATTACCTATCAGCAGCCGATGGCTCTGGAAAAAGCAAAAAGAGATATTGGAATATTGGGAATATTAATCGTCAGGGTTGGGGAATTTCGTACTAACCAAAATGTAATAACTTAATAATATGAATGTGATAACTTCTCATAATCAATTTTCGTTAAAATATTGGTTAAATAGTTGATATTCCTACTAACTAGCACCACTTGCAAAAGTGGAAAAATTGAACAAAGAACGCTGATGAGATGGCGTAGCGGCCTCGAAATCAGTACTGATCCGTTCTGCTGGTTTGATGATTATGGAAAATATTCTTAATATTCCAATCTTAATATAAAATAATAAATAGAATTTAAAAAACAAATTCATTTATTAATAAATATAACAAAAAATAATTTGCAGTCATGCAGATTCGAACTTAAGCCCGTTGAAAAATTAACAATTTATATAAAACCGTATTATAATAATTGGAATTCTAATTTTAATAATTCTCAATTATATTCACAACCATTGAATAATTATTCTAGTTATAATAACAATTCTTTCCAAAACAATGCGAAATATATTCCTAACACGCAAAATTATTTTTATCAAGGTAGAAATAATCGAAATAGATATAACTATCAAAACAGAACAACTAATTTTGAGAAGTTGCCAAATAGTGCAAATACTTTTTCAAATATTTAAGATACACACAACAATTCACAAGATTTTATAAGACCTAGTACCTCAAGAAACAATAACAGTCATAGAAGTAATTTACAAAACTTTAATACAAAAAATTCTCAACAGAGCAGTACAAACACTTCAAATAGAATGGAAATCGACAATATTGAAACATCAAATTTTCAATTACAGGCCGAAGAACTTTACCCTGCATAATAGTAAAAACAAAAACACTTCCAGTCAAATTGTTGATAGATACTGGTTCTGCTACTACACTTATTAGAAAAGGACTATTTCATTCTTCATTTAAAACAGAACTAGTGAACCCAATTATATTAAGCACTATTTGCTCTAAGATTTCAACATCATCAAAAATAACCATACCTCTCTTTAAGGAATTTAATTTGCCTGACTCTAGAATTGAAATGCTTGAAACAGAAATGTTAAGTAGTTTTGATGCTATTTTGGGTTGTAATATTCTAAAGCCTTTAGGATCAAGGATTGTTTTAAAGGAAAATATGTTGATAACTTCAAATGCAAGAATTCCACTTACATATTATTCATCTCCAACAGGAGTTAATGAAAATGATAAATCTTATCTAGAATCTATAACAACAGACATAAATTTTAATGAACCTAAAATAGAATATTTAAAAGAATTATTGCAAACTGAAAATTTAAATAACGAAGAAATTAATGAACTGACAACATTAATTAAAAAATTTAAAAATGTGTTTTATATAGAAGGAGAAGATTTATCATTTGTAGTTAAATATAAGCACAAAATAGCTACAATAAA
This sequence comes from Linnaemya tessellans, assembly GCA_951800035.1. NCBI lineage: Eukaryota > Metazoa > Arthropoda > Insecta > Diptera > Tachinidae > Linnaemya > Linnaemya tessellans. The sequence goes on from OX637532.1 coordinate 72,255,327, forward strand.
TGACATTCCATTTTATTCGAGAACTTATCGTTTCCCCGAAATTCACAAGAAAGAAGTAGAAAAACAAGTCAAAGATATGTTACAATCAGGAATTATTACAAAATTATGTAGCCCATATAATACTCCAATTTGGGTCGTTCCTAAAAAGATTGACAACTCCGGAACGCAAAAATGGAGAGTAGTAGTCGATTATAGGAAACTTAATGATGTTACTATTGAGGATAAATTTCCTATACCTAATATGGAAGATCTGCTTTCAAAATTAGGAAATTCCCAGTATTTTAGCACCCTTGATTTAGCTAAAGGATTCCATCAGATACCGATATTACCTGAACATAGACATAAAACAGCGTTTTCAACTTCCACTGGACATTATGAATTTACTAGAATGCCTTTTGGTTTAAAAAATGCTCTAGCATCATTTCAAAGAATGATGAATGAAGTGTTGCACGATTTCATCAACAATATTTGCGTAGTATACTTAGATGACATTCTGATATTTTCAACCTCCCTTCAAGAGCATATATTGTCTTTAAGAAAAATTTTTCAAAGATTATCAGAATATAATCTTAAAGTTCAAGTAGATAAGTGTAATTTTTTCAGACATGAATCAGAATATTTAGGACATATTATAACAGCTGATGGCATAATAAGATTGCGGTTATACAGAAAATTTCTTTACCTAAAACAATAAAGGAGATAAGATCGTTTCTAGGCTTAACTGGTTTTTACAGGAAATTTATTAAAGATTATAGTCATGTTGCATTACCAATGATATCATATTTAAAGAAAGGAACACGTATAGATGTAAATAATCAAAATTACATTGATTCATTTAATAAGCTTAATAAACTTTTATGCATTGCTCCAGTATTGGCATATCCGAAATTTGATAAATCGTTTGTTTTGACCACGGATGCTAGCAACGAAGCTTTAGGAGCACTTTTGTCACAAAATGGACATCCGATCGCTTACTCGTCAAGAATTTTGAACAAACATGAACTTAATTACAGTACAATTGAAAAAGAGTTGTTGGCTATAGTCTGGGCATTGAAATATTTTAGACCTTATGTATTTGGCAGAAAGTTTAAGGTACAAACAGACCATAGACCTCCGTTGTGGCTTAATTCATTAAAAGAACCTAATATGAAATTGCAAAGATGGAAATTACAAATGAATGAATACGACTTCGATATTGAATATATTAAAGGAAAAACAAATACTGTTGCAGATTTTCTAAGTCGTTTAGATATAAATCATTTTCAGGAAAAAGAACAAACAATATGTTCTGATAGAGCAACAATTCATAGTACAAAAGAAAATTTAAATGACCATATATATATTTCGGAATCACCACTCACCGCCTGTTCCTCAATCTCGAACAAGAATCTAAGCGATCGAAAGGTAGTCGCTCGATTTCGAATCAATTTGGATTCCTTGATTTCGATAGCTATCGTTCGCTCAACCTTACGTGTGTCACTTTTCGCTATTTACGTTACAGTAGTGCCAGATCAAAATTTTAATATATTTAGTAGATTTCTTGTTAAAGTAGTAAAAAAAAATACTAAATTGCTCTTGCAATAATACAACTATGATAGATAAATTGTATTTGACATGCATATGTATGTACATGCAACATTTACATATGAAAAAAATAAACAAAGAGAAAATATAGTGAAAAAATTTTTTGAAGTTGTGAAATTTATATAAATATTTATTAAAAATGGATTTGACTGTAGCTGTGCATTTTTTGGAAACACAGGAGGAAGATGATGATAATGTACAAATCCAAAGAAGAGAACTGCGCGACATGTACAATGTTCAGGAGCTACCAGCGAAGCAGTAAGTACTTATGTTATGAATATGTTAAATAAGCTTAAAGTTTGGTTTTGTTAGATTTGTTGCCAATTTTCGGGTGTCGAAAGATATATTTCGTATGCTCCTTCAAAAGTTTCAGTTAGCAAGCATACCTCAATATCGCAGCACATCTCTACGAGCAGATATAAAGCTGGCAACATTTCTGCGCTTTCTAGCTACTGGAAGCTATCAGCAAACTGTTGGTAATGAAGTTATTTCATCCACAGGAAAAACTTCTGTCTGCAGAATTATTGCGGAGTGCTTAAATTTTTTTGAGGAGCACATTTGTGAAGAGTGGATAAAGATGGTGCGGCCTGAAGATGAAAAGAAAGTTAAACAGGCTTTTTACGACACTTTTGGTTTTCCTGGAGTTATTGGTTGTGTGGATGAAACACACATCCGAATTAAATCTCCAGGAGAAGAAGTAAAGCATCTGTACTTCAACAGGAAGGGATTTTATAGCATAAATGTAATGGTGGTAAGCTTTTTTCATAGTTTTTTTGTAAATATGTTAGTATGTGTATGTAAATATAATATACATTACATAATTTATTTTTTAAACATGGATATTGCCGCTTTGAATAAATCTTTCATTAAACTTTACAGATTTGCGATAACAAAACAAACATAATGTTCGTCGACGCTAGGCATCCCGGCGCAAACCACGATGCCTTTGTATGGGAACAGAGCATTGTAGACCAAAACCTTAAAGAAAACTTTGAAAGCGGTCGGAAAAATACTTGGATTCTAGGTAAGTATAGAACTGTTGCTTACGCAAAAAAAGAGAAACTAAAATTATAAAAACCGAAGAATGAAAAAATGCAATACAAAACAAACTTTTTTTAATTTAAAGCAGTTAAAATAAAAAAAATTTAATACGTTTCTACATTATTTACTTTTTAACTATGTAGGTGATGCTGGTTACAAGCTGAAACCGTACCTAATGACGCCGTATAGAAATCCTAGCAACGCTCATGAAAGGCGGTTTAATCAAAAGCATATTAGCTCACGCAATGTAGTCGAGCGCTGCTTTGGAGTATTAAAAAATAGATTTCGTTGCATCATAGGATCACGAGGTCTTCATTATGATCCCAATAAGGTAACCCAAATTGTTAACTCATGCTGCGCTCTTCATAACATGTGTCTTTTTTATAAATGTGAGGAACCAGAAGTGGTGATAGAAATTGAAGAGCAAAGCATCGTGCTTCAAGAAGAAATCGAAGACGAAGATACCGACGCGAAGTTAATAAGAAAAAATATTGCAATAAATTTGTAATTCCTCATTTAGTCAATAGTTATTTTTATACCCTCCAAAAAAGAATTTGGAGGGTATATTCACTTTGTCATTCCGTTTGTAACGCATCGAAATATCCATCTCAGACCCCGTAAAGTATATATATTCTTGATCAGTGATGAAATCTAAGACGAACTGAGCATGTCCGTCCGTCCGTCCGTTCGTCTGTGGAAATCACGATTCAGTCCAAACGAAAAGAGCTAGACTCTTGAAATTTGGCATAAATATATTTTAAAACTTAGAGCAGGTTAAGTTCGAAGATGGGCTAAATCGGGCAAGAGGGAAAAAAGTTCCCCTAAGAAGAACTAAACCAACCCAGAAAAAACAACATAATTTTTAAAGTTTTTTGGTTATTTTGTTAAGCAAATGATATATTTTTATGTCAAATACGGTCCAACGCCTTAAACTTGGAGCCATTAAATAAAATAAAAATATTTTTTGACCCCGCCCACTTTAGTGGGCGTTATTATAGGCAAAAATAGCATAAAAATTTAACAAATTGTTTTACTTAAGCCTACATTCCTTAAAAATAACACTTTTCAGCTTTAATGACGAAGCTGAGACGAAACCTGGTACTACTCTGCCCTACCCCCTCCTTCCCCTTCGCCCCCTAAATGACCCTACCAAAAAAAAAAATTTTTTTTAAATTTTATATATAATCATCCCAAGCATATATCTTTAGAGTTTTATGATTTCTGCCCTACCTACCCCCCCCCCCCCTCTTTCTTTGCCCCCTAAATGACCCTACCAAAAAAAAAATTGTTTTTTTAATTTTATATATAATCATCCCAAGCATATATCTTTAGAGTTTTATGACTGCCGATTTCTGCCCTACCCCCCCCCCCCTCTTCCTTTGCCCCCTAAATGACTCTACCAAAAAAATTTTTTTTTTTTTATTTTGTATATAATCATCCCAAGCATTTATCTTTAGAGTTTTATGACTGCCGATTTCTGCCCTAGCCCCCCCCCCCCTTTTTCCTTTGCCCCCTAAAATGACCCTACCAAAAAAAAAATTATAGGCAAAAATAGCATAAAAATTTAACAAATTGTTTTACTTAAGCCTACATTCCTTAAAAATAAAATTTTTAAGCTTTAATGACGAAGCTGAGACGAAACCTGGTACTACTCTGCCCTACCTTCCCCCTTCGCCCCCTAAATGACCCTACCAAAAAAAAATTTTTTTTTTAAATTTTATATATAATCATCCCAAGGATATATCTTTAGAGTTTTTTGATTGCCGATTTCTGCCCTACCCCCCCCCCCCTCTCTTCCTTTGCCCCCAAAATGACCCTACAAAAAAATTTTTTTTTTAAATTTTGTATATAATCATCCCAAGCTATTATCTTTAGAGTTTTATGACTGCCGATTTCTGCCCTACCCCCCCCCCCCCTCTTCCTTTGCCCCCAAAATGACCCTACCAAAAAAAAAGTTTTATTAAATTTTGTATATAATCATCCCAAGCATTTATCTTTAGAGTTTTATGACTGCCTGTTGCTGCCCTACCCCCTCCTCCCCCTTTGCCCGCTAAATGACCCTATTAAAAATAAATATACATATTTTTTATTTTGTGTATAATCATCCCAAGCATTTATTTTTACAGTTTTATGTGTATCTGTTTCTGCCCTACCCCCGCTCCCCCTTTGCCCTCTAAATGACCCTATCAAAAAAAAAAATTTTAATTTTGTATATAATTATTCCAAGCATTTATTTTTAGAGTTTTATGACAAAGGTGAAATGTTTCCCCCACAGCCCTTGCCAGAGCGACCCCGCCAAAATACAGTTTTTATAGACTCCAAAGAGAATTGTGATGAAGTCTAAGACGGTCTAGCAATGCCCATACGTTCGTCTGTGGAAAACATGATATTGTATATTTTTGAACCCCGCCCCCTTTAGTGGGCGTTGACGTACGATATTATATAAAGGAACTCTGTCCCACCAAGTTAAACATATCAAATTCACTTACTATATATTTGGAGGGTATTTAAGATTCGACCCGGTCGAATATAACGTTTTTACTTGTTTTAATAAAAATTGTTTCTTATTTTAGTTAAAAAACAGTGAAATAAAAAAATCAATGTTTAATAAAAAAATTTTCTTTTTATTTAATTTTTTTTAACAAAAACAGCTAATTCAATTTTAAAAATAAATAAAAAGTAAGGCAACAAAAAGACTTTAAGCAAATCAAATTTTTGTTTTGCTTTTGTAGAAAAAACATTTCATTCTCTGATAAAAATTTTAATGCCTTAAAGGTTCTTTAAAAGTAATGGGATTACTTGAAAAAGATATAAACTCAAGCTCTTAAAACAAATTAAAATAATAAGAAATAAATATTTAATACTAAAAACCAAAATACCCATTAAATTTAAACAACTATTAAAAAAAAGATAAATTTACTCAATATAATTTGGGGAGGTGCAAATTAACAAGTTGTCAACATAATTTAGCAAAACTGCTTCTATACGTTGCGTTGTTTTGTTAAGTTCGTTCATAGCTGCTGATGTAGCTTCCGCTGCATGAGCGCTTCTTTTTGCTGCTTCAGCTTGAACTTCGGCAGCATTAGCCAATCTTTTTAGTGCATCGGCCTGCTCTTGCGCTGTTGCTGCAGAACGCTCTGCAACCCTTATTTGACGGCGAATCAGGGACAGTTGTTCATCCACAGAAGTTTTTCTTTTTTTTGTTGAAGTACTTTCGAAAGGTTCTGCTTGAGGGCTTTTAGCAGCATTTTGCGGAACTACCTGCGACTGGTGTCTTCTCGTTTTTGACCTTATAGCCAAAAGTTTTCCCGCTGGGTGCTGCTGCAGATGATAGGCTTAGCGTTCGGTCAATAATTTGCTTCAATTCGGTCAAATTATAACATCTGTAAAGACCGCCACCAGTTTCCCTCAAGCTTTTTTTATTTTCCGCTATTTTTATACCCTCCAAAAAAGAATTTGGAGGGTATATTCACTTTGTCATTCCGTTTGTAACGCATCGAAATATCCATCTCAGACCCCATAAAGTATATATATTCTTGATCAGTGATGAAATCTAAGACGAACTAAGCATGTCCGTCCGTCCGTCCGTCCGTCTGTGGAAATCACGATTCAGTCCAAACGAAAAGAGCTAGACTCTTGAAATTTGGCATAAATATATTTTAAAACTTAGAGCAGGTTAAGTTCGAAGATTGGCTAAATCGGGCAAGAGGGAAAAAAGTTCCCCTAAGAAGAACTAAACCAACCCAGAAAAAACAACATAATTTTTAAAGTTTTTTGGTTATTTTGTTAAGCAAATGATATATTTTTATGTCAAATACGGTCCAACGCCTTAAACTTGGAGCCATTAAATGAAATAAAAATATTTTTTGACCCCTCCCACTTTAGTGGGCGTTATTATAGGCAAAAATAGCATAAAAATTTAACAAATTGTTTTACTTAAGCCTACATTCCTTAAAAATAACACTTTTCAGCTTTAATGACGAAGCTGAGACGAAACCTGGTACTACTCTGCCCTACCCCCTCCTTCCCCTTCGCCCCCTAAATGACCCTACCAAAAAAAATTTTTTTTTTTAAATTTTATATATAATCATCCCAAGCATATATCTTTAGAGTTTTTTGATTGCCGATTTCTGCCCTACCCCCCCCCCCCCCCTCTCTTCCTTTGCCCCCAAAATGACCCTACAAAAAAAAAAGTTTTTTTAAATTTTGTATATAATCATCCCAAGCATTTATCTTTAGAGTTTTATGACTGCCGATTTCTGCCCTACCCCCCCCCCCCCTCTTCCTTTGCCCCCAAAATGACCCTACCAAAAAAAAAGTTTTATTAAATTTTGTATATAATCATCCCAAGCATTTATCTTTAGAGTTTTATGACTGCCTGTTGCTGCCCTACCCCCTCCTCCCCCTTTGCCCGCTAAATGACCCTATTAAAAATAAATATAAATTTTTTTTTATTTTGTGTATAATCATCCCAAGCATTTATTTTTACAGTTTTATGTGTATCTGTTTCTGCCCTACCCCCTCTCCCCCTTTGCCCTCTAAATGACCCTATCAAAAAAAAGAAATTTTAATTTTGTATATAATTATCCCAAGCATTTATTTTTAGAGTTTTATGACAAAAGTGAAATGTTTCCCCCACAGCCCTTGCCAGAGCGACCCCGCCAAAATACAGTTTTTATAGCCTCCAAAGAGAATTGTGATGAAGTCTAAGACGGTCTAGCAATGCCCATACGTTCGTCTGTGGAAAACATGATATTGTATATTTTTGAAGCCCGCCCCCTTTAGTGGGCATTGACGTACGATATTATATAAAGGAACTCTGTCCCACCAAGTTAAACATATCAAATTCACTTACTATATATTTGGAGGGTATTTAAGATTCGACCCGGTCGAATATAACGTTTTTACTTGTTTAAACTAAATTAAGATACTACGTATAACAATATAAACTTATAATTATAGCTGTATATTATTCACTACTTATTTTCCATTTTTAATACAAAGTTTTTGCTTTTATTTTTATATATATTTTTTCCACACAATATTTTCGTTTTTTCTTTACTATTCGATAGCTAAATATCAAGTGATTGATTTTGACACTTGTGTTCTCAGTGTTGACAATGCGTTCGAAATTGAGGAATCGAATTTTATATGAAAGCACTTACGTTTCTTGCAGCTTGTCGATTGACTAATCGTTCGAACAGAAGAACACTTAGAGGAACCCAAATCAATTTTATTTCGCTTAGAATGTGAGCGATCGCTCGATTTCGATATTGAGGAACAGGCCATCAATATTTTTAAACATCAAATAATAATTACTTTAGGAAAGAAATATAATTATGAAAAACAGGTTTTGTATGAGAAAAAAGTTAGGTACACTATAACATTGAGAGAATATTTTGAAGAGAAAGTATTACATTTTTTAAAAAAAATTTTACCATTAAAAGGAACTGTTGCAATTTTTTGTGACAATTTTGAAATATTTAAAAACATTCAACAAACAATAGTACATTATTTCTCAAATCTTCCAGAAATGAAGTTTTTATATTGTCCTAAACTAATAAAAGATATTTTGGATAAAGAAAGTCTTTTGAATATAATTGAAAAATACCACAGCGATAAAAATCATAGGGGTATAGAAGAAACTTTTTTAGAATTAAAAGACAAAATATATTACTTATTACTGGCAACTCTGCATATACTTCAAGTCGTCTATAAATTTAGCTCCGTAAAAAATTTATAAAAAGTGCTTAATTTTATATCAATAAATTTGGAACTGTGCTTATTTGGACCTGTGATTTGTTGCTGAATGAGATATACGATTGGTTACTAAGCTGAACTGTTGGTATTGTTAAAAGGAGAAATTAATTTAACATCATCATTGGTGCTAAGTATCCATACATACATATTATCACAAATATACGAACATACATACACATTACGTTTATACATACGTACTTCGTTTTTAGCAAGTGACAATTTTTTGCCACCTGTGTGATCAGCTGTTTCTGCTGTGCTGTGATACATTTTATATCAACCTTAACTGGTTTGTGAATCTGATTTGTTTCTGTGTCGCCATCTGTTGACTAATATATTATTTTGTTGAACCCAGCGAACATTTACTCTACGATTTTTTTTTATTATAATAAATACTCATAATATGTCTTGCATAAAAAAAGCTTGTACTCTTGATACGGATTATGATAATATGATTTGCTGCTGGCTGTGCCACAACCTATGCCATTTTATATGTAGTGGACTATCAGTAATTGTAGCTGATGCTGTATCTAAGAGCGAGTCTCTACGTTGGTGTTGCAATGGGTGTAAAAAGATTGATGTTCGTTTTTACAGATTCTTTGAAGGAACTAAAACCAAATTTGTTGAGCTCCAGAATGAAGCAATCAAGCTTTCGGATAGTATTTCGAACTATGGCAAACTTTTTGATGACTACAAGTCATTGGAAAATTTGAAATCTCCTATCCAATCTTCACCTAAGCGTAGAAAGTCGGCTAGGAAAAACAACAACAATAAAAATAAAGATGTAATACATATTCAAAATCAAAATGAAAATAATGCTACGCATACACCGAAAAATACTTTAAATAGTATCAGTGTTACTTCTGATAAAGCTGCCGCTCATGTTATGGATTATTCGTCAAACACAAACTTGCATATTGAAAAACCTGGTGTATCGTCACAATGCGTTCCTGATAATATTTCAACCCCTGTGCAAGCTGTTGACCAGGTTTTTGCCCCAAATTGTAACAACAATCAACGTCTATCTGCCGGGAGGGTTAATAGTAATAGCATTGTGCCCGCTTCTCACAGGGAATTGCACGTAATTCCTCCCAAGAAGCATATATTTATATCCCGATTTGCTGCTGATACAACGTCTGAGGATATTGAGTATTTCATTAAGTCTAAACTTAATATAAATGTTGATATCTTTGTCCATAAATTTAGATATGCGCAAGAAAGAAGTATAACATCTTTTAAAGTTACAATTCCGTTTGAGCATTTTAATAAAGTTATTGAGCAATCTTTTTGGCCTCAACACGCATTAGTTCGAGAATATGAGCACACTTCATACCAACAGAAAAGAAATATTGCTCGTATTTCTCCTAAAGAATCAGATGTTCCAAAAAACTAATATTTTGTTCCGATAATCAGCTGCACCTATTATATCAGAATGTCCGTGGATTAAAAACTAAACTCACTAAACTTTTCTTACAAAGTTTCTGCATCAATCATCATGTTATTGTATTTACCGAAACTTGGCTGAATAATACCTTTTTAAACACAGAGATACTTTGTGATAAATTTAATATATTTCGTCGCGATAGAATTACAACTACTACAGGTGGTGGAGTACTAATTGCCGTCGCAAATCATTTTCCAACGGAAGAAATAAGAATTAGCTTACCTGTTGATTTAGAGTTTATCGCTGTGGTTCTTAAAGTTATATTCCACCTCAATCTGATCCAATTCTATACAAATACCATACTGATGCTATTAAAATGGTGTCTTCTACAATAAATGCTGCAGATTTAATACTTGTATTTGGTGACTTTAATTTACCTCACATTAGCTGGGAGTTCTCCAATGAATGCTACTGTTATTTACCCGTAATACTTGATGAAAATGAAAATGACATTTTTAATAATTTATCCGGCGTGGGGCTTTACCAAATCAATGGAATACAGAACTATTTGGGTAAACTCCTAGATTTGGTATTTGTGAATGAGCCAGCTGAATTTACTTTAAACCGTACAGATCCTCTTGTATTGCCGGAAGATCGTTATCATCCAACGATTGAAATTAGTTGCAATTTACATTATACTAATCAAACTAAAAATTCTAGTAAAAATGAAAAGATTTTCTGTTTTAATCGTTGTAACTACAATGAATTGAATAATCTAATTTGTAATACCAATTGGCTTCAGCTGTTGTCTACACCGAATAGTATGTGGGATTCAGTAGACACTATGGTTAACATTTTTTATAAAATTATGTTTGGCTATATGGAGGAATGTATTCCTAAGTATATACCTCATTTAAATGGCGGTCCACCGTGGAATTCTAGACAACTTTCAGCGTTAAAAAACAAAAAGAATAAATACCACAAGAAGTACAAAAGCACTGGATCCTCGTTTTATTTTAGTAAATATTCAGTTCTACGTGCGAAATATAATTTACTAAATGTACAGATGTATAAAAACTATCTTCATGTCACCAAACTTAACTTTGCCCATAACCCTAAATCGTTTTTCAACTTTGTAAACTGTAAAAGAAGAGCTTCGGGCTTTCCAAAAGTAATGAAATATTTACGTTCCGAGTCCAGTGATGAGCCTACAGTTAGCAACATGTTTGCGAAATATTTTGCTTCAACATACTCCACTGTTACGTATGAAAAGAACACTATCTACCCATACAAAATCGTTGATAATTTTACTATTTCGCCACCTGTAATAACTACCAGTCACATCTTTAATTGTTTAAATAAAACTAAGTCATCCAAGATTAGCGGCCCCGACGGGATTCCTAGTTGTGTTCTAAAAAACTGCGCTTCAGCTCTAGCAATGCCTTTGTCCATAATTTTTAATACATCATTAAAATGCGGTTACTTTCCTAAAATATGGAAAAAATCGTTTATTATTCCCTTGTTTAAGTCTGGAAACAAGTCTGATATCAGCAATTACAGAGGTATTGCAAAACTGAGTGATTTACCCAAGCTGTTCGAAAAATGTATGATTGATTGTATAACCCATCAAGTTTATCCTATTTTATCCCCATTACAACATGGTTTTCGTAAAGGATGTTCCACTGCAACCAATATTCTCCAGCTTACAACATTAGTAAACCAAGCTTTCAATAATGGCTACCATACTGACGCAATATACACCGATTTTAGTAAAGCTTTTGACAAAGTAAATCATATTCTTTTATTAAAAAAATTGGATTTATTGGGTTTTAGTAATATTTTCATCTCGTGGATAAAGTCATATCTTGTATGCAGAACGCAATCTGTTAAATTTAATAATGCAGTCTCAAGAAGTATTCAAGTTAAATCTGGTGTGCCACAAGGTAGTCACCTTGGCCCAATTCTATTTTTACTTTTTTAAATGATCTACCGGAGGCAATTAAACACTGCAACGTATTGATGTATGCTGACGACGTTAAGATATTTTTAAGTATTAAACAGCCAGCTGATCATCTTCTTCTACAGAATGACCTGGATAATTTTTACAAATGGTGTAAAATTAATTTAATGGAGTTAAATTTAAAAAAATGTAAACATCTAAATTTTTCAAGAGTTCGTGGTTCTGTATTTGCTTACAAGTTCGATTTGTACTGCTTAGACACTGTTGAAACATTTATGGATTTGGGCATATTGTTAGACTCAAAACTAAGTTTTGTGCAACATATAACGATGTCTGTGAACAAAGCGCGTAGCATTTTAGCTTTTGTGAAACGATGGTCGAAGGAATTCAACGATACTTTCATAACAAGACAACTATACATATCACTCGTAAGGCCAATTCTAGAGTATGGTTCCATCATTTGGGATCCTTACTACCAAATACATATTGATCGCATTGAGTCTGTTCAAAAACAGTTTCTTATTTTCTGCTTAAGAAACATTTACCATGACCTAACTCAACTTCCGCCGTATTCAACAAGATTAGCTGTAATTAACCTGCCTACATTAAGAAGCCGGAGAATAATGCTCAATGTAGCTTTTTCTTATAACTTAATAAATGGTAGAATCTGCTCCGAGTTTTTATTGAGCAATGTCACGTTTAACATTCCACAACGCTCATTACGATCATTTCAACCATTATTTGTTAGAACTTTTCGTACCAACTTTGCTATGTCTGATCCACTAAGAAGATTATGTTGTTGCTTTAATGAAATGTATAATTTTATCGATTTTTCATTAGATATATATACTATTAAAATGAATATAATACTATTTTTAAATAACTAAATTTTAATACCAGATTTCTGGTTTATTGTAATAATATAGTTTGTAAGGAATTAATCCATAAACTAAGTAAATAAATAAAATAAAAAAGTACCCTAATTTAGAAAAGGAAATTCAAAAATATATTAACAATTGCATTACATGTAATATGTGCAAGTTTGATAGGAGGCCTATAAAAACTAAATTTTTTGTTAGTGAAACTCCTTTAAAGTCAAAAGAAATAATTCATATTGATGTATGGTTTTTGAATAAAAACTTAACTTTTTTGACGTGTATTGATAAGCTTTCGAAGCATGTCTCAATACACCATTTGAGTGATAAAAATTCACTTACTATCGTTGAAAAATTACGAGAGAGATTCGCTATTTTGGGAAAACCAAATAAAATTGTTGCCGACAATGAGTTCAATACAGCTTATATTAAAAATTTTTTAAACAATGCACAAATAGATTTTCATTTTACTTCACCAAACACTCATACAGGCAATGCAGACATAGAACGCTTTCACCTTACATTGAATGAACATATCAGACTCTTTAAATTTGAACAAGCAAATAATGACTTTGATGATATGACTCTTGTCTATAAATCTGTTCAAATATACAACGATTCGATTCATAGTACAACAGGATATAAACCAAATGATTTACTTCATAACAAAGTGGATGTATCTATTTGGAAAACATTGCATAATAAAATGCATCAAAATAAGATAAACAGAATTAATAAAATAAATGAAAAGAGGCAAGAATGTCACAAATTCAAAGAAAGAGAATTAGTAAAAAAACCTTGGATTTTATAACTTAAAACAAAAACCTAAATATATTATTAAGCAAGTTAAAGAAAAGAATAAAACAAATTTTATTGATGAAAAAGATTGTAAAAGAGATAGACAACTAGTGAAAAGATATTTTAAATATCAAATCGATATACCAAATGTAAAATTTGATAGAAAAATTACTGGTAGAAACTAATGAAAACTAAATAATTTTGTTAATTATTAATTTTGTTTATATTGACTTATGATTATTTATATTAAATTGGTTAAGTTTATTTTTTATTTATTTGCAAAAATAATAGAATAATGTACATTTTTTTCAAATATATATGTATGTAATTGTTATAAATTTTTTTTATTTATTTTTATCTACTATATATAATATGTTTCAAACTTAAAATAATCACAATATTAGAGAATATTTTACATTCCGGGTGTAATGTATATTCATATAATCGTTAAGATCTTTTAATAACCTGTTCCCATTCAACACCAATAATGTTTAAACTTTATAAAATTATATATTTTTTTTTACTTGTTTGAATTTTACTTTATAAAAACATATAAAAAATATTAGATATTGTTTTCTAATCAATTTTGATTTATACATTTTTCATTATGTAAAAAAATTTGAAAGAAGAAAATAATAAATAGATATATTTATAAAAATTTAAATTAAATAAATAAATAAAAATATCTTTTAATTAGTAATAATTTTATTCCCTGCATTAAATTTTGACATTTTGTACATCTTTAAATGGCTGTATACTGTATTTAGAAGCTGTTTTTAGTTTTTTGAGTTGACTTTAATCAGTGGCATTTTAATGGTTCGATGGACTTTTCTATTGTATGCATTAAGTAAATCTTTGTATATATCAAGCCAGTTGTAGGAACCATTAAAACTAAACTCTTTCCACATCATTCCTTTTAATGTTCTATTGAATCGTTCTACTATTGACGCCTTCATGATGCTATAGGTTGAGTAGTGATTGACGTTGTATTTATTCATCAATTGATTAAAGTGTTTGTTGAAGAATTCTTTACCATCATCTGTTTCTCATTTAATCTTTCAATTTCTTCTTCGAAGGATGACTTTGATCTTGGAAATTCTTTCTTGCAATTTTTTATTCTCTTCCAACTGTAATATTATATCATGTTGTTGCATTTCGATTTGATTTGTTAGAGTATTGTGCATTTTGTTGTTATCTTCTTTAAATTCTTTTAACATTTTGTGTTCTACTTCTTCGATTTGAGTTTGCAAAAACAATTTATTGATAGCATCGTTTTCCTCCAAGGCTTTTGCAACATTTTTGATTCATTTGTTTTGGACATCAATGTTGTTGTTCGCATCCAAAAAGAACCCCAACAATTTAGGTGCATTTTTCAATGAAATTATACTGCTAGTGTCGTTTATATAATGTCCGAATTTATCAACAGACATAATTTATATTTAAAATGTGTTTATATAGTTTATACTATTATATTAGCTTCACTTACTTCTTCAATAATTGAGACAATCTCGTTGTTGTGATTTGTATGACCAGCAGACTGTGATGCAAGCAGTAGTCTTAAGTCGATCTACCAACTCGTTTGGATCATCCCAGTATATATAGTTTGATTTATGAGGATTTACCTGCATCAACCCCTTACCTAAATAATTAGCCTTTGTTAATTGCGATGAGCTCTTGTAATTTTTCTCTTTAAAAAGTTTTCCAATAATATGTTTTTACTTGCATCCTCTAGTTACCTTGATTTGACCATCGGACTTATAATCGCTTCTGTGTGCATTGGTAGTAAGTAATATTTTTTTATAGATGTCAAGCTCGAATTTATCATAGTTTTTTCGTGTTTTATGAAACATAAAAAAACAGTCCTGGGGTGAGAGCCCATATTTGACCACCAACATGTATTTTATCTCTATGTGGGCCATAGTTAGTATATAGTTCATTTCTCGATTGCAATAGTGATAAGTCAGGATAGCTCTCGCCATGACTAGAATGTTGTGAATAAAAGTCATCTTCATTAAAATCGCTGTTACTTTTACTGTTAGACTGTTTAAACATTGATTCTTCTATTAGTTTCTTAGGGGTACTTGTTTCCAACTTCATTGTTAAGTTCTGAGGATGAAAACTGGCACTGTCCTCATATTCAGTTTTCTTATCATTCTTTTCTTTTTTATTCGGTATGTCAATATGTTTAGAGCTATTTATAAATTCTTTTAAAGGTTCTGTTATGGGCTTGAATGTATCTCTTAATTGCCGATGTATCTACTTCACCATTTTTTATACTACGAAGCTTTTTCTTCAATATATTTCTTGTTGTCACCAAGTCTTTCAGAATTTTTTCATTCATTTTAGCTATTAGGTATCAGATCAGCTTATCAAGTATCAGATCAGGTTATCATATCAGGTATCAGATCAGCTCATCAGGTGTCAGATCAGGTTATCAGATCAGGTATCAGATCAGTTTATCAGGTATCAGATCAGGTTATCATATCAGGTATCAGATCAGATCAGTTTAACAGGTATCAGATCAGCTTATCAGGTATCAGATCAGTTTATCAGGTATCAGATGAGGTTATCAGATCAGCTTATTAGGTATCAGATCAGATTATTATGTATCAGATCAAGTTTTGCTTAGATGATCAGTTATAACAATCATAATGTATAATATATAATGTTTAAAGCCAGATTATGTACTAAGCGATACCCTTGATGAACAGTAATTTATATTATGATGAAGTAATCAAATGATTTTCGATAGCGACCATTGTTTAGTTCATTATCTTTACTTATCATCAAAAATCCATATTTATCCTTCCAACATTCTTGATATATATGTATACTGAAACTTTCCAAAGTTCATGTCGCTGGCAACATGATCATCGTATACATGTCTCATATTTTTCCCATCTTGCTTAAACATTATAATTATCTCTTATTAAATGTTTTGAAATTCTTGTGTAGGTTTGGCACAAGTAAAATGAATCTACATTCTTATGACGCCCCATATGATAATATGCAGGTATATTGTTGCAACATCATCGAAATTCATAATTGAATTGCTTTTAGCTTCGCTAGGAGGAACAACGGACTCATTGTCTGCGAATGTGTAGTATCCCATTCCTTTAATTGGCGAAATTAAATTCTTTAGGTATTCATTAGGGTGCGCCTTATATGTATGGGACATTTTTTTTTAACAGATTAGATCGTAACTCCACCCAAGAATGTTCTACGTATTACAAAAATGCATTGTGTAAAATTATAAGCAGATTATAATACAGGAAGGCGTGCCGCATCCGCCCACAAGTTGGCTATATATGTTAAATTCATATGAAATAAGTTAAGATGTTAATTTTTAATAAAACACTGGTAAATTTGATATAAACTATAATTAATTTATTCGACCTGAATCTTTTTCCGTTTACAAATTAATAATAATGAGGAAAAATGTTTAGCAATACTTTAAAAATATATATTATGATTTTAAGAATGTCCTGATTTTAACAGCAAATGTAATATATCGTTTGTGAGCTCAGACAACAACTGAAAAATATGTGCTCAGTTAAGTCCGGCATCTTTTGAAGTTCAGTAACGCCCAGTTGTGTAGTATCGCTTCAATTGCTAAACAAAACGGTGAATTCCCGAATAAAAGCAAACGCACTTCAATTAAATAATATTTGTATCGAATGGGCGTAAGTACATATACAAGTGAAAAAATAAGTGTTATTAAAAAAAATAAAGCGATAAAACAATCAAGTTTGTAAAATAATATCAAAAATAAATATGAACACAAGACGACAGGAGCAGTTGTACATTCTCGGATATGATGCCTGCCAAATAATCGGTGCCAAATTGCCTTCAAATGGACAAGTTTTGCGTGTTTTATTTTATAATATGCGAAAAGTAAACTAGACTTGCGTGCTAGTGCTTCCCTTGTAGTGAAAGAGGTAGAAGTTTTATGGAACAAAGCACGAATACCACTTAGAGCTTTTGACAAATGTGTCTCAAAAGTTGAAGGTTTGTATTTAGAATGGAGAAACTTGCAAAAAAGATCGAAACGCCGGACATTACTCCAGGAAAAACGCGAAAAAGACTTCGTAAATAAATTTGATGATTTGCACATGCCGATGCATTGGATATTATCACTCTGGCAGAAGATAAGCTTTTTTTAACAAGAAAACAGGGAAGATCTGGTGCAATGATAGGTTGTGACTGCAACTTGGCGAAAAAAGAAAAGGCAAAATTGCTTAGGGAAAAGAAAAAACAACGTTTCCACGAGAAACATACAGTCGTATTGCAAGGTAAATATTGAAGGTGTAGTGCGATTTCAGTCATGTCTTCACTTGCAAGTCCTCAGTTTGAATCTATTATATTATTCTGCAATATTTCTTATAAAATTTTATAGATCAATGTGAAGCCGTCCAATGGCAATCAAGTGATGAAGAGACTATTGAAGATTGTGAAGTGCAACAAATTCCAGAGTCAGCATATGAAGTAGGTCCTAGTACTTCAAGAAAAAAACGAGGTAGTTAAATTATTTAAAGCATTGTGTAGCAAATATGCTCCGAAAATTTGGGCGAGACCATTTTTGGCCATTTTTAGATATGCTCTATTTTATTTGTAAAAATTACCTAAATATATGGTGTCTGAAGTCTAAGACGGTCTAGCAATGCCCATACTTCTTCTACTATTGACGCCTTCATGATGCTATAGGTTGAGTAGTGATTGACGTTGTATTTATTCATCAATTGATTAAAGTGTTTGTTGAAGAATTCTTTACCATCATCTGTTTCTCATTTAATCTTTCAATTTCTTCTTCGAAGGATGACTTTGATCTTGGAAATTCTTTCTTGCAATTTTTTATTCTCTTCCAACTGTAATATTATATCATGTTGTTGCATTTCGATTTGATTTGTTAGAGTATTGTGCATTTTGTTGTTATCTTCTTTAAATTCTTTTAACATTTTGTGTTCTACTTCTTCGATTTGAGTTTGCAAAAACAATTTATTGATAGCATCGTTTTCCTCCAAGGCTTTTGCAACATTTTTGATTCATTTGTTTTGGACATCAATGTTGTTGTTCGCATCCAAAAAGAACCCCAACAATTTAGGTGCATTTTTCAATGAAATTATACTGCTAGTATCGTTTATATAATGTCCGAATTTATCAACAGACATAATTTATATTTAAAATGTGTTTATATAGTTTATACTATTATATTAGCTTCACTTACTTCTTCAATAATTGAGACAATCTCGTTGTTGTGATTTGTATGACCAGCAGACTGTGATGCAAGCAGTAGTCTTAAGTCGATCTACCAACTCGTTTGGATCATCCCAGTATATATAGTTTGATTTATGAGGATTTACCTGCATCAACCCCTTACCTAAATAATTAGCCTTTGTTAATTGCGATGAGCTCTTGTAATTTTTCTCTTTAAAAAGTTTTCCAATAATATGTTTTTACTTGCATCCTCTAGTTACCTTGATTTGACCATCGGACTTATAATCGCTTCTGTGTGCATTGGTAGTAAGTAATATTTTTTTATAGATGTCAAGCTCGAATTTATCATAGTTTTTTCGTGTTTTATGAAACATAAAAAAACAGTCCTGGGGTGAGAGCCCATATTTGACCACCAACATGTATTTTATCTCTATGTGGGCCATAGTTAGTATATAGTTCATTTCTCGATTGCAATAGTGATAAGTCAGGATAGCTCTCGCCATGACTAGAATGTTGTGAATAAAAGTCATCTTCATTAAAATCGCTGTTACTTTTACTGTTAGACTGTTTAAACATTGATTCTTCTATTAGTTTCTTAGGGGTACTTGTTTCCAACTTCATTGTTAAGTTCTGAGGATGAAAACTGGCACTGTCCTCATATTCAGTTTTCTTATCATTCTTTTCTTTTTTATTCGGTATGTCAATATGTTTAGAGCTATTTATAAATTCTTTTAAAGGTTCTGTTATGGGCTTGAATGTATCTCTTAATTGCCGATGTATCTACTTCACCATTTTTTATACTACGAAGCTTTTTCTTCAATATATTTCTTGTTGTCACCAAGTCTTTCAGAATTTTTTCATTCATTTTAGCTATTAGGTATCAGATCAGCTTATCAAGTATCAGATCAGGTTATCATATCAGGTATCAGATCAGCTCATCAGGTGTCAGATCAGGTTATCAGATCAGGTATCAGATCAGTTTATCAGGTATCAGATCAGGTTATCATATCAGGTATCAGATCAGATCAGTTTATCAGGTATCAGATCAGCTTATCAGGTATCAGATCAGTTTATCAGGTATCAGATGAGGTTATCAGATCAGCTTATTAGGTATCAGATCAGATTATTATGTATCAGATCAAGTTTTGCTTAGATGATCAGTTATAACAATCATAATGTATAATATATAATGTTTAAAGCCAGATTATGTACTAAGCGATACCCTTGATGAACAGTAATTTATATTATGATGAAGTAATCAAATGATTTTCGATAGCGACCATTGTTTAGTTCATTATCTTTACTTATCATCAAAAATCCATATTTATCCTTCCAACATTCTTGATATATATGTATACTGAAACTTTCCAAAGTTCATGTCGCTGGCAACATGATCATCGTATACATGTCTCATATTTTTCCCATCTTGCTTAAACATTATAATTATCTCTTATTATTATCTCTTATTAAATGTTTTGAAATTCTTGTGTAGGTTTGGCACAAGTAAAATGAATCTACATTCTTATGACGCCCCATATGATAATATGCAGGTATATTGTTGCAACATCATCGAAATTCATAATTGAATTGCTTTTAGCTTCGCTAGGAGGAACAACGGACTCATTGTCTGCGAATGTGTAGTATCCCATTCCTTTAATTGGCGAAATTAAATTCTTTAGGTATTCATTAGGGTGCGCCTTATATGTATGGGACATTTTTTTTTAACAGATTAGATCGTAACTCCACCCAAGAATGTTCTACGTATTACAAAAATGCATTGTGTAAAATTATAAGCAGATTATAATACAGGAAGGCGTGCCGCATCCGCCCACAAGTTGGCTATATATGTTAAATTCATATGAAATAAGTTAAGATGTTAATTTTTAATAAAACACTGGTAAATTTGATATAAACTATAATTAATTTATTCGACCTGAATCTTTTTCCGTTTACAAATTAATAATAATGAGGAAAAATGTTTAGCAATACTTTAAAAATATATATTATGATTTTAAGAATGTCCTGATTTTAACAGCAAATGTAATATATCGTTTGTGAGCTCAGACAACAACTGAAAAATATGTGCTCAGTTAAGTCCGGCATCTTTTGAAGTTCAGTAACGCCCAGTTGTGTAGTATCGCTTCAATTGCTAAACAAAACGGTGAATTCCCGAATAAAAGCAAACGCACTTCAATTAAATAATATTTGTATCGAATGGGCGTAAGTACATATACAAGTGAAAAAATAAGTGTTATTAAAAAAAATAAAGCGATAAAACAATCAAGTTTGTAAAATAATATCAAAAATAAATATGAACACAAGACGACAGGAGCAGTTGTACATTCTCGGATATGATGCCTGCCAAATAATCGGTGCCAAATTGCCTTCAAATGGACAAGTTTTGCGTGTTTTATTTTATAATATGCGAAAAGTAAACTAGACTTGCGTGCTAGTGCTTCCCTTGTAGTGAAAGAGGTAGAAGTTTTATGGAACAAAGCACGAATACCACTTAGAGCTTTTGACAAATGTGTCTCAAAAGTTGAAGGTTTGTATTTAGAATGGAGAAACTTGCAAAAAAGATCGAAACGCCGGACATTACTCCAGGAAAAACGCGAAAAAGACTTCGTAAATAAATTTGATGATTTGCACATGCCGATGCATTGGATATTATCACTCTGGCAGAAGATAAGCTTTTTTTAACAAGAAAACAGGGAAGATCTGGTGCAATGATAGGTTGTGACTGCAACTTGGCGAAAAAAGAAAAGGCAAAATTGCTTAGGGAAAAGAAAAAACAACGTTTCCACGAGAAACATACAGTCGTATTGCAAGGTAAATATTGAAGGTGTAGTGCGATTTCAGTCATGTCTTCACTTGCAAGTCCTCAGTTTGAATCTATTATATTATTCTGCAATATTTCTTATAAAATTTTATAGATCAATGTGAAGCCGTCCAATGGCAATCAAGTGATGAAGAGACTATTGAAGATTGTGAAGTGCAACAAATTCCAGAGTCAGCATATGAAGTAGGTCCTAGTACTTCAAGAAAAAAACGAGGTAGTTAAATTATTTAAAGCATTGTGTAGCAAATATGCTCCGAAAATTTGGGCGAGACCATTTTTGGCCATTTTTAGATATGCTCTATTTTATTTGTAAAAATTACCTAAATATATGGTGTCTGAAGTCTAAGACGGTCTAGCAATGCCCATACTTCTTCTACTATTGACGCCTTCATGATGCTATAGGTTGAGTAGTGATTGACGTTGTATTTATTCATCAATTGATTAAAGTGTTTGTTGAAGAATTCTTTACCATCATCTGTTTCTCATTTAATCTTTCAATTTCTTCTTCGAAGGATGACTTTGATCTTGGAAATTCTTTCTTGCAATTTTTTATTCTCTTCCAACTGTAATATTATATCATGTTGTTGCATTTCGATTTGATTTGTTAGAGTATTGTGCATTTTGTTGTTATCTTCTTTAAATTCTTTTAACATTTTGTGTTCTACTTCTTCGATTTGAGTTTGCAAAAACAATTTATTGATAGCATCGTTTTCCTCCAAGGCTTTTGCAACATTTTTGATTCATTTGTTTTGGACATCAATGTTGTTGTTCGCATCCAAAAAGAACCCCAACAATTTAGGTGCATTTTTCAATGAAATTATACTGCTAGTGTCGTTTATATAATGTCCGAATTTATCAACAGACATAATTTATATTTAAAATGTGTTTATATAGTTTATACTATTATATTAGCTTCACTTACTTCTTCAATAATTGAGACAATCTCGTTGTTGTGATTTGTATGACCAGCAGACTGTGATGCAAGCAGTAGTCTTAAGTCGATCTACCAACTCGTTTGGATCATCCCAGTATATATAGTTTGATTTATGAGGATTTACCTGCATCAACCCCTTACCTAAATAATTAGCCTTTGTTAATTGCGATGAGCTCTTGTAATTTTTCTCTTTAAAAAGTTTTCCAATAATATGTTTTTACTTGCATCCTCTAGTTACCTTGATTTGACCATCGGACTTATAATCGCTTCTGTGTGCATTGGTAGTAAGTAATATTTTTTTATAGATGTCAAGCTCGAATTTATCATAGTTTTTTCGTGTTTTATGAAACATAAAAAAACAGTCCTGGGGTGAGAGCCCATATTTGACCACCAACATGTATTTTATCTCTATGTGGGCCATAGTTAGTATATAGTTCATTTCTCGATTGCAATAGTGATAAGTCAGGATAGCTCTCGCCATGACTAGAATGTTGTGAATAAAAGTCATCTTCATTAAAATCGCTGTTACTTTTACTGTTAGACTGTTTAAACATTGATTCTTCTATTAGTTTCTTAGGGGTACTTGTTTCCAACTTCATTGTTAAGTTCTGAGGATGAAAACTGGCACTGTCCTCATATTCAGTTTTCTTATCATTCTTTTCTTTTTTATTCGGTATGTCAATATGTTTAGAGCTATTTATAAATTCTTTTAAAGGTTCTGTTATGGGCTTGAATGTATCTCTTAATTGCCGATGTATCTATTTCACCATTTTTTATACTACGAAGCTTTTTCTTCAATATATTTCTTGTTGTCACCAAGTCTTTCAGAATTTTTTCATTCATTTTAGCTATTAGGTATCAGATCAGCTTATCAAGTATCAGATCAGGTTATCATATCAGGTATCAGATCAGCTCATCAGGTGTCAGATCAGGTTATCAGATCAGGTATCAGATCAGTTTATCAGGTATCAGATCAGGTTATCATATCAGGTATCAGATCAGATCAGTTTATCAGGTATCAGATCAGCTTATCAGGTATCAGATCAGTTTATCAGGTATCAGATGAGGTTATCAGATCAGCTTATTAGGTATCAGATCAGATTATTATGTATCAGATCAAGTTTTGCTTAGATGATCAGTTATAACAATCATAATGTATAATATATAATGTTTAAAGCCAGATTATGTACTAAGCGATACCCTTGATGAACAGTAATTTATATTATGATGAAGTAATCAAATGATTTTCGATAGCGACCATTGTTTAGTTCATTATCTTTACTTATCATCAAAAATCCATATTTATCCTTCCAACATTCTTGATATATATGTATACTGAAACTTTCCAAAGTTCATGTCGCTGGCAACATGATCATCGTATACATGTCTCATATTTTTCCCATCTTGCTTAAACATTATAATTATCTCTTATTATTATCTCTTATTAAATGTTTTGAAATTCTTGTGTAGGTTTGGCACAAGTAAAATGAATCTACATTCTTATGACGCCCCATATGATAATATGCAGGTATATTGTTGCAACATCATCGAAATTCATAATTGAATTGCTTTTAGCTTCGCTAGGAGGAACAACGGACTCATTGTCTGCGAATGTGTAGTATCCCATTCCTTTAATTGGCGAAATTAAATTCTTTAGGTATTCATTAGGGTGCGCCTTATATGTATGGGACATTTTTTTTTAACAGATTAGATCGTAACTCCACCCAAGAATGTTCTACGTATTACAAAAATGCATTGTGTAAAATTATAAGCAGATTATAATACAGGAAGGCGTGCCGCATCCGCCCACAAGTTGGCTATATATGTTAAATTCATATGAAATAAGTTAAGATGTTAATTTTTAATAAAACACTGGTAAATTTGATATAAACTATAATTAATTTATTCGACCTGAATCTTTTTCCGTTTACAAATTAATAATAATGAGGAAAAATGTTTAGCAATACTTTAAAAATATATATTATGATTTTAAGAATGTCCTGATTTTAACAGCAAATGTAATATATCGTTTGTGAGCTCAGACAACAACTGAAAAATATGTGCTCAGTTAAGTCCGGCATCTTTTGAAGTTCAGTAACGCCCAGTTGTGTAGTATCGCTTCAATTGCTAAACAAAACGGTGAATTCCCGAATAAAAGCAAACGCACTTCAATTAAATAATATTTGTATCGAATGGGCGTAAGTACATATACAAGTGAAAAAATAAGTGTTATTAAAAAAAATAAAGCGATAAAACAATCAAGTTTGTAAAATAATATCAAAAATAAATATGAACACAAGACGACAGGAGCAGTTGTACATTCTCGGATATGATGCCTGCCAAATAATCGGTGCCAAATTGCCTTCAAATGGACAAGTTTTGCGTGTTTTATTTTATAATATGCGAAAAGTAAACTAGACTTGCGTGCTAGTGCTTCCCTTGTAGTGAAAGAGGTAGAAGTTTTATGGAACAAAGCACGAATACCACTTAGAGCTTTTGACAAATGTGTCTCAAAAGTTGAAGGTTTGTATTTAGAATGGAGAAACTTGCAAAAAAGATCGAAACGCCGGACATTACTCCAGGAAAAACGCGAAAAAGACTTCGTAAATAAATTTGATGATTTGCACATGCCGATGCATTGGATATTATCACTCTGGCAGAAGATAAGCTTTTTTTAACAAGAAAACAGGGAAGATCTGGTGCAATGATAGGTTGTGACTGCAACTTGGCGAAAAAAGAAAAGGCAAAATTGCTTAGGGAAAAGAAAAAACAACGTTTCCACGAGAAACATACAGTCGTATTGCAAGGTAAATATTGAAGGTGTAGTGCGATTTCAGTCATGTCTTCACTTGCAAGTCCTCAGTTTGAATCTATTATATTATTCTGCAATATTTCTTATAAAATTTTATAGATCAATGTGAAGCCGTCCAATGGCAATCAAGTGATGAAGAGACTATTGAAGATTGTGAAGTGCAACAAATTCCAGAGTCAGCATATGAAGTAGGTCCTAGTACTTCAAGAAAAAAACGAGGTAGTTAAATTATTTAAAGCATTGTGTAGCAAATATGCTCCGAAAATTTGGGCGAGACCATTTTTGGCCATTTTTAGATATGCTCTATTTTATTTGTAAAAATTACCTAAATATATGGTGTCTGAAAAGCGGCAACTGCCGAAAAAGTAGGGCATCTGATGCACATTTTTTTTTTGCTTATTTCAATTAAAAATAAACATACCTTTAAAACGATACCAAAAAAGTAATGATCTAAAGTCAAGGTTTCTAGCACTTCAATTTTAAAATGTAATTTTTTTTTAAAAATCACCTTTTTTGGGGCTTCCTAAAAAACTGCCGACTTTAAGCAGCTCCACCAGCTATAATTTTCAACCAATTAAGAAAAACGTTTTTGAACTGGCATCAGTAAGAAGTTCTTTGTACGATGTAATCATTCATTTTACAAAATTTTGTCATAAAATTTTTTATTTTTGCCACGGTTTTTGGGAAAAGGCGCCACAGTGCGCCGTTCGAATCCTTATAGCAACTGCGCAAGCATTGCAACATAACGTTAGCGATTTAATTATAAATTGCACTTCAATTCGCCGATCGCGTACAAAGTTTCGATTTGATGCAGGAAAAAGAATCCGCGAAACATTTAAAAACAAAGAAATTAAGGCGGTGACTGTTCACTGGGATGGTAAAATGTTGCCATCATTGATGGGTAGTGAACACGTCGATCGTCTGCCTGTAGTTGTATCTTTTAATGGAACAGATCAGCTACTCGGCATACAGCGATAACTTCAGGTACGGGAAGACAGCAAGCAACGGCTGTCTTTGACTTACTCAAAGAATGGGATCTCGATGAAAAAGTGGAAGCCCTGTACTGCGATACCACCGCATCAAACACAGGACGAATACAAGGCGCATGTGTGCTTTTAGAACAAACACTAAACAAAGATCTTCTGTATTATCCATGTCGTCATCACATATTTGAAATACTTTTACGGAGTGTATTTGATGCAAAAATATCAACATCTTCGGGTCCTAGTGTCAAAATATTTCATAGATTTAGAGATGCCTGGACTAAAATAGACAACAGTAATTTTAAGTCTGGAGTTGAAGACTTACATGTGAAAAATGTTATTGGGGATACAAGGGAGATACAAGAGTTTACATTAAAGAGTTTAAAAGATATGCAACCACGGGAAGATTACAAAGAGCTTCTCCAATTGGCGGTAATTTTCGTAGATGGGTCACTTACAAATTTTTCATTTCGAATGCCTGGAGCGTTCTACCATGTACGTTGGATGTCCAAAGCAATATATAGTTTAAAAATTTACTTATTTCGGAACCAGTTCATTTTGGCTGACTGTGAGTTGAATGGAATTAGAGATATATGTGTTTTTATTATAAAAATATATTTAAAAGTTTGGATCAAAGCTGCCATTGCCGCAGAAGCTCCTAACCAAGATTTGACATTGCTAAAAAGTTTATATCTTTACAATTTAGTTGATGAAAATTTAAGTCGGGAGTTAATTCGAAAATTCTGCAATCATTTATGGTACCTATCGCCAGAAATAGTAGCGCTTTCATTTTATGATACTCAAATTTCAAACAAGTCAAAACGACTGATGGTTGCAGCGCTAGATCGAGCCCATGAAGATGACAACAAAAAAATTACAATTCTTCCTCATTACATAGAGCAGTACGTTAATAAAAATATTGAAAATTTTATCTTGTAAAAAAATTTAAATTTTTTCAACCGATATTGTATCCCAACGGATTTTTTGAAGAAAGATCCTAGGGAATGGGAAAACGATAAACCGTATAAAATTGGCTTGGAAATGGTTGGTAAATTGAAAGTTGTCAATGATACTGCAGAAGGGGCTGTAAAGCTTATGGAAGAATACAATCAAGTTTTGTCGCGTGATGAAGAGGAGAAACAGTTCATAATGCAAATTGTAGCTGATTATAGGAAACAATATCCAAATGCAAACAAATCGGTTTTATTAAGCATATGAAATAACTTAAATTAATATATTTAAGTACGAAATTAAATTAAAACAAGTAAAAACGTTATATTCGACCGGGTCGAATCTTAAATACCCTCCAAATATTTAGTAAGTGAATTTGATATGTTTAACTTGGTGGGACACAGTTCCTTTATATAATATCGTACGTCAACGCCCACTAAAGGGGGCGGGGTTCAAAAACATACAATATCATGTTTTCCATAGACGAACGTATAGGCATTGCTAGACCGTCTTAGACTTCATCACAATTCTCTTTGGAGGCTATAAAAACTGTATTTTGGCGAGGTCGCTCTGGCAAGGGCTGTGGGGGAAACATTTCACCTTTGTCATAAAACTCTAAAAATAAATGCTTGGGATAATTATATACAAAATTAAAATTTCTTTTTTTTGATAGGGTCATTTAGAGGGCAAAGGGGGAGAGGGGGTAGGGCAGAAACAGATACACATAAAACTGTAAAAATAAATGCTTGGGATGATTATACACAAAATAAAAAAAAAAATTTATATTTATTTTTAATAGGGTAATTTAGCGGGCAAAGGGGGAGGAGGGGGTAGGGCAGCAACAGGCAGTCATAAAACTCTAAAGATAAATGCTTGGGATGATTATATAAAAAATTTAAAAAAAAAAAATTTTTTTGGTAGGGTCATTTAGGGGGCAAAGGTAGAGGGCGGGGGGGGAGGGCTAGGGCAGAAATCGGCAGTCATAAAACTCTAAAGATAAATGCTTGGGATGATTATATACAAAATTTAAAAAAACCTTGTTTTTTTGGTAGGGTCATTTTGGGGGCAAAGGAAGAGGGGAGGGGGGGGTAGGGCAGAAATCGGCAGTCATAAAACTCTAAAGATATATGCTTGGGATGATTATATACAAAATTTAAAAAAAAAATTTTTTTTTGGTAGGGTCATTTAGGGGGCAAAGGAAGAGGTGGGGGGGGGTAGGTAGGGCACAAATCGGCAGTCATAAAACTCTAAAGATAAATGCTTGGGATGATTATATACAAAATTTAAAAAAAAAATTTTTTTTTGGTAGGGTCATTTAGGGGGCGAAGGGGAAGGAGGGGGTAGGGCAGAGTAGTACCAGGTTTCGTCTCAGCTTCGTCATTAAAGCTTAAAATTGTTATTTTTAAGGAATGTAGGCTTAAGTAAAACAATTTGTTAAATTTTTATGCTATTTTTGCCTATAATAACGCCCACTAAAGTGGGCGGGGTCAAAAATATTTTTATTTTATTTAATGGCTCCAAGTTTAAGGCGTTGGACCGTATTTGACATAAAAATATATCATTTGCTTAACAAAATAACCAAAAAACTATAAAAATTATGTTGTTTTTTCTGGGTTGGTTTAGTTCTTCTTAGGGGAACTTTTTTTCCCCTTGCCCGATTTAGCCCATCTTCGAACTTAACCTGCTCTAAGTTTTAAAATATATTTATGCCGAATTTCAAGAGTCTAACTCTTTTCGTTTGGACTGTATCGTGATTTCCACAGACGGACGGACGGACGGACATGCTCAGTTCGTCTTAGATTTCATCACTGATCAAGAATATATATACTTTATGGGGTCTGAGATGGATATTTCGATGCGTTACAAACGGAATGACAAAGTGAATATACCCTCCAAATTCTTTTTTGGAGGGTATAAAAACAACTGTCTATCTTCTCATCTTTCCTAATCTGTCCCCTCAGTACTATCCCCTCGTTTTCAGTTCCAGCGCAATGCATTGCATATATAGGGGACATCCCCTGAGTGCTGGTCCTACTCCTAAAAAAAAAAAAAAAAAAATCACAATATAAGCTTTCTAGACACTAACAGCCATACCTAAATACGGGCGGCAAGCGTTTTTTAGCTGTCAAAAGTTCTAGTGTCCACACATTTTGTATGGAGCATACCGAAATAATGCGGCGGCAACGCTTTGCTATTGGAAAATCCGATTTTGACAGGGCGTTTTCTAATGAAGTTAGTTGCAAAAGAAAACAATTGTAACCAGAAAAAAAGCAAAAATTTACAAAAGTAAACTATATAATAAAAGAAAAAATTTGTGCACTTCGTATTAGAAAATCGAGATAAGAAAATATTTACAATATGATTATATACACACATATGTATGCACGCTTGTAATTTGTACAAAATTTCAATAACAAAATCACAAATGTCGTCCGTCCAGCTGTTAAAATAATCAGGGTTGTTTGATAACCCTGTTTTTATTGTTTTTTGACATAACGTTGCCGCTTTTGTTTAGGTATGGCATTTCAGCGTTAAAGCTCAGCGGAAAAAACGTTCCGCTTTCCGCCCGTATTTAGGTATGGCTGTAAAAAGACTAAAGGCTTATTTAGCCGAACGTTGAAATCGTAAATGTGAGCTAAATGTAAATGTTAGGTAAATGTAAATGTTGCTACAGTTATGGAATGTTTAAAATCGTGTTATATGTGTTTGACAAAAACAAACAACTTTTAATTATTTATAAAAACAAAATCATAAAAAATTCCCAAAATATTGTGTTTCTTGTAAGCTATGTATGTATATCGATTGAGTGTATTTAATAAAGGAAATAATGTTATATAATGGATGTGGAAGATGCGCATCAATATATAAATATATACATATACAACCAACAGCTACTGCTGGTGAAGAAACGTATGCAAGTAAACTTAAATCAACGAATAATATGCCCGTTATATTGAAACCAAAAAACAAACAAAATAGTGATGTGACAGAAAAAGAAGTGAAGGAGAAAATTAAACCATCAAATCTAAATATGGAGGTAAAGAAAATTGTTAAGAGAAATGAAGGAGTTGTAGCTATCAGCTGTCAGAATGAGAAAGATCGAAGTATCCTAACAAGTGAGATAAAAAAAAATGGGAAACGATTACGAGGTTCGGGCTCCAAAGATGAGAAATCCATTGATTATAGGAATGAGCGAGGAGCTGGGTAAGGATGCTATTGTAAAAGCTATAAGGAAGCAGAATAATATTGAATGTGAATACTTAGAGTGTGTGAAGGTTTATAAGTCGTACAAAAATCCGAGAATATTTAATGCTATAATTGAAACTAATGGTAAAGGATTTAGCCAAATTTTAAATAATAAACGAATTAACATAGAGTGGGATAGATGTTCAGTGTACCAGAGCTGTAGCGTATTACGATGTTTTAAATGTTGGGGATTCCAACACACTTCTAGGCATTGTAAAAATGAAGTACAAATTTGCGCAAAATGTAGTGAAGCTGGTCATTCTTATTCTTATACAGACTGCCAAAATGATATAGTGAAATGTATAAACTGTGTAAAAGCGAAAGAAAGATTAAATTTTACGAATATTAACACCAATCATGATTGCAGAAACGGAGAATGTCCAATATTAATAAGAAAAAATAAAATTGAATCTGAAAAGATTGCATATTAGCAACCAACAAAAATAAAAGGTATATACCTCAATATCGGAGGACTAACAAAAAATATAAGGGAATTGGAAGTTCCTTGTTATGAAGAAAAATTTCATCCGAGACGCACTTAACTAAGGATATTGACAACAGTGAAATCTCCTTGCAAAACTTTAAAGTCTTTCGTTGTGATAGCACATCACGGCACACAGGTGGAGTATGCATTTATGTTAATGAGAAATGGAATGTCAAAATATTAGATTGCAAATCGATTGAAAGAGAAATTTGGTGGCTTAAAATTAAAATAAAATATAAAAATGTTTTACTTTACTTGGTGGGAGTTTACAGATCACCCAATAAACAGACCTCGCCGGAACAACATTTTATTGAATTTTTTGCGGATGAAATGGAAGCTATTGCCGAAAATGAAAATTTTTTTATTGCTGGTGACTTCAACATTGATTGGCTGGGAACTAGTTCATATAAGAGGAAACTAGAAGAAATAATAAGAGACAACTATTTTAAGCAATTGGTCACAAATTCTACGCGTATATCATGCAACACATCGTCACTAATAGATTATGCTGTTACTAACATAGAAAACATTATAGTAAATATAACCGAAAACATGAAAATAAGTGATTACGAGACACTGGAAATTAAAATACCCATAATAAAATGTACAAATGATGTAACAGCAAAGAAAGTTAAAACACTACATTACAAAAACACTACTTTTAGAATCTCAATATTGTTTGGAGAACTCAGTAACATACCCCCAAATATTTCAACTAATGACTTCGCAAACTTACTAATGCTTGAAGTAAACAATACATTAAACTCAATGGTAGTCGAAAAAAGATTGAGAAATACAAATAAAACATCTTGCTGGTTTAATAATAATTTAAAATTATTGAAACAAAATAAAATTAATTTCTACTGTCTAGCTAAATGGCATAATAATGAATATTATTGGAGGGAATACAAACGCATAAGAAACCAATATAGTTCAATGTTAAGAAAAAGTGAAGCTAAGTACATGAACGCCAAAATAAGCCAAAGTTCTAACCAAAAAGATATGTGGAGGGCTTTAAAAATGCTCATATTAAAAACGGCGCAAATTAATGAAATAGAATTAAATGGCAAAATAATAAATGACGAGTTGCAAATAGCAGAAGAACTGAACTTATTTTTTGTAGAAAGTGTGAGAAAAATTGCAGCAAGTATTCCTTATGTCAAATATGAAGATAATATTCATATCAATCATCATTCACCTTTCCAATTTGAGTTAATCGATATATTAGAAGTCAAGAAAATTAGGAAAAATATGAACAACAAAAAGGGATTAACATTTTCTTACAATCAGATCACTTCTTTGTAACTTTGATATAATAGGACAGTTACTGCTTCAGACTGGAACTTTTCCTGACATCATTAAAGAATCTTATATCGTTCCGATCCAAAAAGTTGCATATACGAAGTCACCAAACGAAATACGTCCCGTTAACATGCTACCTGTATTAAGTAAACTATTGGAAAAAGTAGTATACTATATAACCAATTAAGTAAATACTTTGAAGCCAACAATTTGCTGTATGAGACACAATCGGGATTTAGAAAGAACCATAATTGTGAATCTCTACTAAACCTTGTAGTATCGGAATGGAAAATGGAAGTCGGAAAGAAAGTGTGTTGTTGCAGTTTTTGTAGATTTAAAGAAAGCTTTTGAAATTGTCGACAGAGGTATCCTGCTAATAAAATTACAAAAATATGGTGTAACAGAAACTGAACTTCTGTGGTTCAAAAGCTATTTGAGCAATCGCTCTCAAAAAACAAAATGTGGAAATTACGTATCATCTCCAACGACAATTGATACAGGAGTACCACAAGGGGCTGTGTTGGGAACACTCTTGTTCTTAATTTTTATGAATGACCTACACATTTTGTAATTAAATAAATGTAAGATGTGCATGTTTGCTGATGATACACTAATATATATGTATATGTGGGGAAAATTCTGAAGAATGTGTTCGAAACTTGAATGAAGACCTAACTAATATCGAAAAGTATTTAAAAATGAATAAAATAAAGCTAAATACAAACAAAACAAAAGCGATGATAATAAAAGGAAACGCTTCTGAAATAGTACGCAAGGAGAACACCGAAATAGAGCAAGTTGATGAATATAAATACCTAGGAATAATTGTGGATAATAAATTAAACTTTGTACCACACAATGAGTAGGTAAGTAAAAAACTTGCTAAAAAGATTGCATTTTTAAGAAGAGTTAGGGGTTCAAAAACATACAATATCATGTTTTCCATAGACGAACGTATAGGCATTGCTAGACCGTCTTAGACTTCATCACAATTCTCTTTGGAGGCTATAAAAACTGTATTTTGGCGAGGTCGCTCTGGCAAGGGCTGTGGGGGAAACATTTCACCTTTGTCATAAAACTCTAAAAATAAATGCTTGGGATAATTATATACAAAATTAAAATTTCTTTTTTTTGATAGGGTCATTTAGAGGGCAAAGGGGGAGAGGGGGTAGGGCAGAAACAGATACACATAAAACTGTAAAAATAAATGCTTGGGATGATTATACACAAAATAAAAAAAAAATTTATATATATTTTTAATAGGGTAATTTAGCGGGCAAAGGGGGAGGAGGGGGTAGGGCAGCAACAGGCAGTCATAAAACTCTAAAGATAAATGCTTGGGATGATTATATAAAAAATTAAAAAAAAAAAATTTTTTTGGTAGGGTCATTTAGGGGGCAAAGGTAGAGGGCGGGGGGGGGAGGGCTAGGGCAGAAATCGGCAGTCATAAAACTCTAAAGATAAATGCTTGGGATGATTATATACAAAATTTAAAAAAACCTTGTTTATTTGGTAGGGTCATTTTGGGGGCAAAGGAAGAGGGGGGGGGGGGGTAGGGCAGAAATCGGCAGTCATAAAACTCTAAAGATATATGCTTGGGATGATTATATACAAAATTTAAAAAAAAAATTTTTTTTTGGTAGGGTCATTTAGGGGGCAAAGGAAGAGGTGGGGCGGGGGGGGGTAGGTAGGGCAGAAATCGGCAGTCATAAAACTCTAAAGATAAATGCTTGGGATGATTATATACAAAATTTAAAAAAAAAATTTTTTTTTGGTAGGGTCATTTACGGGGCGAAGGGGAAGGAGGGGGTAGGGCAGAGTAGTACCAGGTTTCGTCTCAGCTTCGTCATTAAAGCTTAAAATTGTTATTTTTAAGGAATGTAGGCTTAAGTAAAACAATTTCTTAAATTTTTATGCTATTTTTGCCTATAATAACGCCCACTAAAGTGGGCGGGGTCCAAAAATATTTTTATTTTATTTAATGGCTCCAAGTTTAAGGCGTTGGACCGTATTTGACATAAAAATATATCATTTGCTTAACAAAATAACCAAAAAACTATAAAAATTATGTTGTTTTTTCTGGGTTGGTTTAGTTCTTCTTAGGGGAACTTTTTTCCCCCTTGCCCGATTTAGCCCATCTTCGAACTTAACCTGCTCTAAGTTTTAAAATATATTTATGCCAAATTTCAAGAGTCTAACTCTTTTCGTTTGGACTGTATCGTGATTTCCACAGACGGACGGACGGACATGCTCAGTTCGTCTTAGATTTCATCACTGATCAAGAATATATATACTTTATGGGGTCTGAGATGGATATTTCGATGCGTTACAAACGGAATGACAAAGTGAATATACCCTCCAAATTCTTTTTTGGAGGGTATAAAAATAAATAATTTTGTATGAAT
Source organism: Linnaemya tessellans (assembly GCA_951800035.1). Taxonomy (NCBI): domain Eukaryota; kingdom Metazoa; phylum Arthropoda; class Insecta; order Diptera; family Tachinidae; genus Linnaemya; species Linnaemya tessellans. Next base: position 72,289,896 of record OX637532.1, read on the forward strand.
GTTAAAGTGTAATAAAAAAGTTGGTAAAAACTAAATTAAACTACTTATTCCTTTTTTATAAATCTTGAAAATACATTAATGGTTATTTTATAACAATTTATAATATTTTTACAATTTGTGGGTGGATGCGGCACGCCTTCCCCTGATGCAATCTACCTAAAAATTTTTATAACATACTTTTTTGTTACGGAGAACATTTATGAAGGGAGTTAAGGTGCTATTTCGCTTTTTTTAAATAAGGTGCACCCTAGTATTCATATATAGGTTGATAGAGAGATTTTGAGTACAAATAGATATTTTCAAACTTGAGACCATTAGGATGTTCTAGCAAACTGATCATTACATTAGTTTTTCCACAATTGGAAGGACCAACTATTAATGCTCGAATAGAAATTGGTAGCAGGGAACTATGTCTTATTTTTGTACTGTCATTTGAAGGTACATCCACATTACGACTACAATCCACAACAAAACTTTAATACATTTAATTGTGGTCACTTATGTTAGAAATTTCTTTATCAAATAAAACACAATCATATTCTGTATAGTTGAAAAAATTTCGTTTGTTTTATTTAATTTTTTTTTTGGTAATTATAAAATATATAACATTGTTTTAATTTTTTAGTGCCAAACGGGGTAGTGGGAGTTTGGTATTAAAAACTCGTTCATCTCGCTTTCTAAAATCAGGTTTCTCTCTCTAATTCTACATCTGTTAATATATTGTATCTGTTGGGGAGAAACATTATATTGTTTTCCAGTTCAAGTTGAACTGTTTCCCCGTACTTCGTTGTTACTCGCTTTGCACATACGATGACGTATTTGAATAATTCAACTAAATCCTTTATATGGATTAAGGATTTTGTATTACAGGAATTGAATTTGCTTATTAAACTCATTGCGCTATTAATATTTCACAACTTATTAGTTTGAACTTAAATTTCGAAGTAATGTTGGCTGAAGTAGTAGAACACGAGACTATGAAGCGGAGAGTCCTGAGTTCGAGCCCCAGCTGAGTCATGAAATATTGTGTTGAATTCCTCTGATCAGCATTAGTGCGTGGTTGTGTTAGTTGTTGCCAGCCTGTTTTCAGTGATGAAGGCATAGTACTGATCACTGGACAATTACTGGCAGCGACTGACCCAATCATGTACTAAAAGCAGAGTAACAGCACCCACCTTCGTCGGCCCTGTAGCAAAAATTAGCCGGCGAAATAAAATGTTGAAATAGCTACAAAAAAAAAAAAAAAAAAAAAAAAACAAGTAAAAACGTTATATTCGACCGGGTCGAATCTTAAATACCCTCCAAATATTTAGTAAGTGAATTTGATATGTTTAACTTGGTGGGACACAGTTCCTTTATATAATATCGTACGTCAACGCCCACTAAAGGGGGCGGGGTTCAAAAACATACAATATCATGTTTTCCATAGACGAACGTATAGGCATTGCTAGACCGTCTTAGACTTCATCACAATTCTCTTTGGAGGCTATAAAAACTGTATTTTGGCGAGGTCGCTCTGGCAAGGGCTGTGGGGGAAACATTTCACCTTTGTCATAAAACTCTAAAAATAAATGCTTGGGATAATTATATACAAAATTAAAATTTCTTTTTTTTGATAGGGTCATTTAGAGGGCAAAGGGGGAGAGGGGGTAGGGCAGAAACAGATACACATAAAACTGTAAAAATAAATGCTTGGGATGATTATACACAAAATAAAAAAAAAATTTATATTTATTTTTAATAGGGTAATTTAGCGGGCAAAGGGGGAGGAGGGGGTAGGGCAGCAACAGGCAGTCATAAAACTCTAAAGATAAATGCTTGGGATGATTATATAAAAAATTTAAAAAAAAAAAAATTTTTTGGTAGGGTCATTTAGGGGGCAAAGGTAGAGGGCGGGGGGGGAGGGCTAGGGCAGAAATCGGCAGTCATAAAACTCTAAAGATAAATGTTTGGGATGATTATATACAAAATTTAAAAAAAACCTTGTTTTTTTGGTAGGGTCATTTTGGGGGCAAAGGAAGAGGGGGGGGGGGGGGGTAGGGCAGAAATCGGCAGTCATAAAACTCTAAAGATATATGCTTGGGATGATTATATACAAAATTTAAAAAAAAATTTTTTTTTTGGTAGGGTCATTTAGGGGGCAAAGGAAGAGGTGGGGGGGGGTAGGTAGGGCAGAAATCGGCAGTCATAAAACTCTAAAGATAAATGCTTGGGATGATTATATACAAAATTTAAAAAAAAAAATTTTTTTTGGTAGGGTCATTTAGGGGGCGAAGGGGAAGGAGGGGGTAGGGCAGAGTAGTACCAGGTTTCGTCTCAGCTTCGTCATTAAAGCTTAAAATTGTTATTAAGGAATGTAGGCTTAAGTAAAACAATTTGTTAAATTTTTATGCTATTTTTGCCTATAATAACGCCCACTAAAGTGGGCGGGGTCAAAAAATATTTTTATTTTATTTAATGGCTCCAAGTTTAAGGCGTTGGACCGTATTTGACATAAAAATATATCATTTGCTTAACAAAATAACCAAAAAACTATAAAAATTATGTTGTTTTTTCTGGGTTGGTTTAGTTCTTCTTAGGGGAACTTTTTTCCCCCTTGCCCGATTTAGCCCATCTTCGAACTTAACCTGCTCTAAGTTTTAAAATATATTTATGCCAAATTTCAAGAGTCTAACTCTTTTCGTTTGGACTGTATCGTGATTTCCACAGACGGACGGACGGACGGACATGCTCAGTTCGTCTTAGATTTCATCACTGATCAAGAATATATATACTTTATGGGGTCTGAGATGGATATTTCGATGCGTTACAAACGGAATGACAAAGTGAATATACCCTCCAAATTCTTTTTTGGAGGGTATAAAAACAACTGTCTATCTTCTCATCTTTCCTAATCTGTCCCCTCAGTACTATCCCCTCGTTTTCAGTTCCAGCGCAATGCATTGCATATATAGGGGACATCCCCTGAGTGCTGGTCCTACTCCTAAAAAAAAAAAAAAAAAAATCACAATATAAGCTTTCTAGACACTAACAGCCATACCTAAATACGGGCGGCAAGCGTTTTTTAGCTGTCAAAAGTTCTAGTGTCCACACATTTTGTATGGAGCATACCGAAATAATGCGGCGGCAACGCTTTGCTATTGGAAAATCCGATTTTGACAGGGCGTTTTCTAATGAAGTTAGTTGCAAAAGAAAACAATTGTAACCAGAAAAAAAGCAAAAATTTACAAAAGTAAACTATATAATAAAAGAAAAAATTTGTGCACTTCGTATTAGAAAATCGAGATAAGAAAATATTTACAATATGATTATATACACACATATGTATGCACGCTTGTAATTTGTACAAAATTTCAATAACAAAATCACAAATGTCGTCCGTCCAGCTGTTAAAATAATCAGGGTTGTTTGATAACCCTGTTTTTATTGTTTTTTGACATAACGTTGCCGCTTTTGTTTAGGTATGGCATTTCAGCGTTAAAGCTCAGCGGAAAAAACGTTCCGCTTTCCGCCCGTATTTAGGTATGGCTGTAAAAAGACTAAAGGCTTATTTAGCCGAACGTTGAAATCGTAAATGTGAGCTAAATGTAAATGTTAGGTAAATGTAAATGTTGCTACAGTTATGGAATGTTTAAAATCGTGTTATATGTGTTTGACAAAAACAAACAACATTTAATTATTTATAAAAACAAAATCATAAAAAATTCCCAAAATATTGTGTTTCTTGTAAGCTATGTATGTATATCGATTGAGTGTATTTAATAAAGGAAATAATGTTATATAATGGATGTGGAAGATGCGCATCAATATATAAATATATACATATACAACCAACAGCTACTGCTGGTGAAGAAACGTATGCAAGTAAACTTAAATCAACGAATAATATGCCCGTTATATTGAAACCAAAAAACAAACAAAATAGTGATGTGACAGAAAAAGAAGTGAAGGAGAAAATTAAACCATCAAATCTAAATATGGAGGTAAAGAAAATTGTTAAGAGAAATGAAGGAGTTGTAGCTATCAGCTGTCAGAATGAGAAAGATCGAAGTATCCTAACAAGTGAGATAAAAAAAAATGGGAAACGATTACGAGGTTCGGGCTCCAAAGATGAGAAATCCATTGATTATAGGAATGAGCGAGGAGCTGGGTAAGGATGCTATTGTAAAAGCTATAAGGAAGCAGAATAATATTGAATGTGAATACTTAGAGTGTGTGAAGGTTTATAAGTCGTACAAAAATCCGAGAATATTTAATGCTATAATTGAAACTAATGGTAAAGGATTTAGCCAAATTTTAAATAATAAACGAATTAACATAGAGTGGGATAGATGTTCAGTGTACCAGAGCTGTAGCGTATTACGATGTTTTAAATGTTGGGGATTCCAACACACTTCTAGGCATTGTAAAAATGAAGTACAAATTTGCGCAAAATGTAGTGAAGCTGGTCATTCTTATTCTTATACAGACTGCCAAAATGATATAGTGAAATGTATAAACTGTGTAAAAGCGAAAGAAAGATTAAATTTTACGAATATTAACACCAATCATGATTGCAGAAACGGAGAATGTCCAATATTAATAAGAAAAAATAAAATTGAATCTGAAAAGATTGCATATTAGCAACCAACAAAAATAAAAGGTATATACCTCAATATCGGAGGACTAACAAAAAATATAAGGGAATTGGAAGTTCCTTGTTATGAAGAAAAATTTCATCCGAGACGCACTTAACTAAGGATATTGACAACAGTGAAATCTCCTTGCAAAACTTTAAAGTCTTTCGTTGTGATAGCACATCACGGCACACAGGTGGAGTATGCATTTATGTTAATGAGAAATGGAATGTCAAAATATTAGATTGCAAATCGATTGAAAGAGAAATTTGGTGGCTTAAAATTAAAATAAAATATAAAAATGTTTTACTTTACTTGGTGGGAGTTTACAGATCACCCAATAAACAGACCTCGCCGGAACAACATTTTATTGAATTTTTTGCGGATGAAATGGAAGCTATTGCCGAAAATGAAAATTTTTTTATTGCTGGTGACTTCAACATTGATTGGCTGGGAACTAGTTCATATAAGAGGAAACTAGAAGAAATAATAAGAGACAACTATTTTAAGCAATTGGTCACAAATTCTACGCGTATATCATGCAACACATCGTCACTAATAGATTATGCTGTTACTAACATAGAAAACATTATAGTAAATATAACCGAAAACATGAAAATAAGTGATTACGAGACACTGGAAATTAAAATACCCATAATAAAATGTACAAATGATGTAACAGCAAAGAAAGTTAAAACACTACATTACAACAACACTACTTTTAGAATCTCAATATTGTTTGGAGAACTCAGTAACATACCCCCAAATATTTCAACTAATGACTTCGCAAACTTACTAATGCTTGAAGTAAACAATACATTAAACTCAATGGTAGTCGAAAAAAGATTGAGAAATACAAATAAAACATCTTGCTGGTTTAATAATAATTTAAAATTATTGAAACAAAATAAAATTAATTTCTACTGTCTAGCTAAATGGCATAATAATGAGTATTATTGGAGGGAATACAAACGCATAAGAAACCAATATAGTTCAATGTTAAGAAAAAGTGAAGCTAAGTACATGAACGCCAAAATAAGCCAAAGTTCTAACCAAAAAGATATGTGGAGGGCTTTAAAAATGCTCATATTAAAAACGGCGCAAATTAATGAAATAGAATTAAATGGCAAAATAATAAATGACGAGTTGCAAATAGCAGAAGAACTGAACTTATTTTTTGTAGAAAGTGTGAGAAAAATTGCAGCAAGTATTCCTTATGTCAAATATGAAGATAATATTCATATCAATCATCATTCACCTTTCCAATTTGAGTTAATCGATATATTAGAAGTCAAGAAAATTAGGAAAAATATGAACAACAAAAAGGGATTAACATTTTCTTACAATCAGATCACTTCTTTGTAACTTTGATATAATAGGACAGTTACTGCTTCAGACTGGAACTTTTCCTGACATCATTAAAGAATCTTATATCGTTCCGATCCAAAAAGTTGCATATACGAAGTCACCAAACGAAATACGTCCCGTTAACATGCTACCTGTATTAAGTAAACTATTGGAAAAAGTAGTATACTATATAACCAATTAAGTAAATACTTTGAAGCCAACAATTTGCTGTATGAGACACAATCGGGATTTAGAAAGAACCATAATTGTGAATCTCTACTAAACCTTGTAGTATCGGAATGGAAAATGGAAGTCGGAAAGAAAGTGTGTTGTTGCAGTTTTTGTAGATTTAAAGAAAGCTTTTGAAATTGTCGACAGAGGTATCCTGCTAATAAAATTACAAAAATATGGTGTAACAGAAACTGAACTTCTGTGGTTCAAAAGCTATTTGAGCAATTGCTCTCAAAAAACAAAATGTGGAAATTACGTATCATCTCCAACGACAATTGATACAGGAGTACCACAAGGGGCTGTGTTGGGAACACTCTTGTTCTTAATTTTTATGAATGACCTACACATTTTGTAATTAAATAAATGTAAGATGTGCATGTTTGCTGATGATACACTAATATATATATGTGGGGAAAATTCTGAAGAATGTGTTCGAAACTTGAATGAAGACCTAACTAATATCGAAAAGTATTTAAAAATGAATAAAATAAAGCTAAATACAAACAAAACAAAAGCGATGATAATAAAAGGAAACGCTTCTGAAATAGTACGCATGGAGAACACCGAAATAGAGCAAGTTGATGAATATAAATACCTAGGAATAATTGTGGATAATAAATTAAACTTTGTACCACACAATGAGTAGGTAAGTAAAAAACTTGCTAAAAAGATTGCATTTTTAAGAATAGTTAGAATTAAAATTTCAACTTCAAAAGCCATAAATATTTATAACACAGCTATCAAACCACATTTTGAATACTGTTCAACAATATTATTCCTGGGTAGGCAACAAATGAAAGATAGGCTTCAAAAGCTTCAAAACAAAGGAATGAGATGTATTCTTAGATGCAATAGGATGACACATATACAAAATATGCTCACAAAACTACAATGGCTTTCAATTAATCAGCGTCTGGTGATGAATACGCTAATATTCATATTTAAGATACAACAAGTAAAAACGTTATATTCGACCGGGTCGAATCTTAAATACCCTCCAAATATTTAGTAAGTGAATTTGATATGTTTAACTTGGTGGGACAGAGTTCCTTTATATAATATCGTACGTCAACGCCCACTAAAGGGGGCGGGGTTCAAAAACATACAATATCATGTTTTCCATAGACGAACGTATAGGCATTGCTAGACCGTCTTAGACTTCATCACAATTCTCTTTGGAGGCTATAAAAACTGTATTTTGGCGAGGTCGCTCTGGCAAGGGCTGTGGGGGAAACATTTCACCTTTGTCATAAAACTCTAAAAATAAACGCTTGGGATAATTATATACAAAATTAAAATTTCTTTTTTTTGATAGGGTCATTTAGAGGGCAAAGGGGGAGAGGGGGTAGGGCAGAAACAGATACACATAAAACTGTAAAAATAAATGCTTGGGATGATTATACACAAAATAAAAAAAAAATTTATATATATTTTTAATAGGGTAATTTAGCGGGCAAAGGGGGAGGAGGGGGTAGGGCAGCAACAGGCAGTCATAAAACTCTAAAAATAAATGCTTGGGATGATTATATAAAAAATTAAAAAAAAAAAAAATTTTTTTGGTAGGGTCATTTAGGGGGCAAAGGTAGAGGGCGGGGGGGGGAGGGCTAGGGCAGAAATCGGCAGTCATAAAACTCTAAAGATAAATGCTTGGGATGATTATATACAAAATTTAAAAAAACCTTGTTTATTTGGTAGGGTCATTTTGGGGGCAAAGGAAGAGGGGGGGGGGGTAGGGCAGAAATCGGCAGTCATAAAACTCTAAAGATAAATGCTTGGGATGATTATATACAAAATTTAAAAAAAATTTTTTTTTGGTAGGGTCATTTACGGGGCGAAGGGGAAGGAGGGGGTAGGGCAGAGTAGTACCAGGTTTCGTCTCAGCTTCGTCATTAAAGCTTAAAATTGTTATTTTTAAGGAATGTAGGCTTAAGTAAAACAATTTGTTAAATTTTTATGCTATTTTTGCCTATAATAACGCCCACTAAAGTGGGCGGGGTCCAAAAATATTTTTATTTTATTTAATGGCTCCAAGTTTAAGGCGTTGGACCGTATTTGACATAAAAATATATCATTTGCTTAACAAAATAACCAAAAAACTATAAAAATTATGTTGTTTTTTCTGGGTTGGTTTAGTTCTTCTTAGGGGAACTTTTTTCCCCCTTGCCCGATTTAGCCCATCTTCGAACTTAACCTGCTCTAAGTTTTAAAATATATTTATGCCAAATTTCAAGAGTCTAACTCTTTTCGTTTGGACTGTATCGTGATTTCCACAGACGGACGGACGGACGGACATGCTCAGTTCGTCTTAGATTTCATCACTGATCAAGAATATATATACTTTATGGGGTCTGAGATGGATATTTCGATGCGTTACAAACGGAATGACAAAGTGAATATACCCTCCAAATTCTTTTTTGGAGGGTATAAAAAGGAATGATGCCACAATACATGAATAAATATTTGGTCAACGTAGCTAATGTTCAGCCGTACAATTTAAGAAATGGCAATGATTACAGGCTTTTGTTTGTCTCAACATCTTTTTCACAAAACACATTATTCTATATAGGACTTGAAATTTTTAATGAAATGCCTTCAGAATTAAAAAATTAAAATAATTTATATATATTCAAACGTAAAATAATTGATTATATTAGACAAAAATTTTAATATCTATCAAATTTATATACATACATACATACATAACCTTATTAAATCTTAATGTAAAAAATTTTAACAATAATTAGAAAATTGTACTTAAATAGCAATATAAATGCTAAATAAAGAAATTACATATATATATATATATATATATATATATATATATATATATATATATATATATATATGTATACTTAGTTCATACTCCACCTCTTCAAGAAGTCGCATTATACCTCCGATTGATTTTAAATATTATAAAGGCGATATTGGGTGATATTTGTTTTTGAAACTCCACGATATTATTCTTATAGTTTATGCCATCTTTAAATATGGCCAAGATGTATTAATAAATGTGGTTCAGATGTTTTTAATCAGCCTTGTTGTTTTATTATAACTGAGCTATTAAGTGAACTAGCTCAGTAAACTGAGCTTAGCTAAAATGAGCGGTCAGCTCACTGAGCTGAAAAGCACAACTCTATTGGAGATATTATGGAGTCTATTTCCAATTTTGTCATGTGTCCCATTGATTCATACACATCCATAAATTCAGTGTATTTAGCTTTCAATTCGGGGTTCTTTTGCAAACGCCGTTCGAGAGCGAGAAATTGGTTGAGAGCCATTGCGTTAGAGCTGCCTATTGGGGGCTTGATAAAATGGTGTTCTAACTACGAAGCGATCTTGATGGTGTTGGTTGTATGTATTTTGTACAAAGTGCTATTCACATTGTCTGTCGGCTATTGATAGCGGTTTTTTTAGTTGGTTTAAATTCCTCTAGTTCCCAAAGTCGAGCGATGGAAGCTTCAAGCCCCTCATATTCAGTACATATTAAACTGGATTCGTCTGTAAGGTATTCTCTATTTATTTTTCCTGCTACAATCCAGCCAGGAACCGTGCTCTGCAAAATCGGAAGTTGTGAAAATAATTTTATTTGCCCAAATGCGAGCAGTTGGTGATAATGCTCGGCACCCAGCAATGTATCGATTTTATTAGATCGATTGAATGTCAGCTAACATAATATTTTTCGGTAGTAGCCACTCATCAGTGTTGATAAATTAAGATGGCTGAGGTGCGATAATTCGAGGCAGGACAAGTCCCTCCACGGGTGTTGAAATTCCATTAATTCGAGAATGCAAAGCTACATTGACTCGGTGTTGTGTTTTTGTGTTGGACTCGCCGTTGTGTTTCCGACACACATATAGCTGGTGAAGGTTGTTTTTAAAAAATGAGCACGTGACGTTTTTTTAGCTTAAGTAGTGGAAACATAGCCCTTTGATGATCTTTCTTTCTGGTTTATGGCTTCCAGGGATTGAAAACGATTTTCAAGAAATGTTAATAGGTCCTTGAAAGTTGTTGCATTAGCGTAGCCATGGTTGCCTGTTCGAGCTGGTTATGCCTTTGGGAATTTGTTCCTGGGAAGAGGAGCTGACGATTCCTTGAAAAAAATCACGTCGGGGTCACCAGATTGTTGTGACTCAGCTGAATAGTAGTCGGTGTTGCTTTGTTCGGTCGGAATCATCGGGACAATTATGCATGTAACGCAAGCACTTAAGCTTGGATATTTTTGATGGTGGAATAACGCAAGCACTTGAACTTGGTTATGCCGGGCATACACTACACAGGTTCAGTGCTCAAATATGCCACTGCGTAAATGAAGCTTGTGACACACACTATAGAAGTAAACTGCATAAACTTATATTTTAACAAGAAAACCGAACAAGACAACATCTGTAAATACTGCGATATCATATTGCTTGCTGCAGCAATAAAAAAGAAGAAGAAAAATTTTCCTTTAATTTAAGAACCAACTTTTCGTACGCTTCATTTTTCTTAATTCTGTTACTGTAATCACTACTTTTAATGCGCCATAATGACGGCGACTCTTTGTACAGTTCCAGGAATTCTGTCCATAATGTTTTTTGCGCTCATTTCTTGTTGTTTACACTTTAAAAACCGCCTCACAATTGACAGTTTTCAACACACACCGCACAAGTTCACTGCACAGTTTTACAAACTTGAGCAAATATCAAAATCGTTTTGATTTTTACTCAGTTCACTGCGTAAAGACCACAAACACCCCCATACACTTCACAAATGCACTGTACAGTGCCAGACTTGAGCACTGAACTTGTGTAGTGTATACCCGGCATTATATTAGTCTGGATAACACAAGCACTTAAACATGGTTATCGCGGAGGATATGAGAATACAATAAGAAAACTGTTATGTTTGCTTAAATATTTGTTTCTCAATTTATCTTATTTAAATCATAGCCTTAAATATTATTTTTTATACATTTATTATAAATTATCATGAATGAAAATATCAAACTTTGTTTTTTTATTGTTAATTTTGTCAACGGGCTTAAGTTCGAATCTGCAAGACTGCAAACCATTTTTTATTATTTTATTAATAAATGAATTTGTTCAAATTCTATTTTTTATTAATTTATATTAAGATTGGAATATTAAGAATATTTTTCAATAATCATCAAACCAGCAGAACGGATCAGTACTGATTTCGAGGCCGCTACGCCATCTCATCAGCGTTCTTTGTTCAATTTTTCCACTTTTGCAAGTGGTGCTAGTTAGTAGGAATATCAACTATTTAACCAATATTCTAACGAAAATTGAATATGAGAAGTTATCACATTCATATTTTTTAAGTTATTACATTTTTGGTTAGTACCAAATTCCCCAACCCTGACGATTAATATTCCCAATATTCCATGTATCTCCTTTGCTTTTTCCAGAGCCATCGGCTGCTGATAACTAAAGCTTCTTTGTTATTTACGTTCAAGTAATTGAATTTAGTTGTCAATTTACAATGAACAAGTGCGCGAGTTATAAGTAATAACACAAATACAGTGTGGTTTACTTATTTTTATTTTTTGAATTGAATCTTAAGACTGAGCCTATGTTTAGGTTTACATGCATTTATATACTTAATCTAAGCCTTGTCCTTGGAATAGTTTCCTTTGTTGTTTCACCTACGTACTTAATTAGGGTTGTTTATGGTATTTACCATCTTTCTGTTTTTATCTTTATTACTTACAATCTACTGTATTTATGATGTTTGTTTAGGATTTACAGGTATATTTGTTTACCTACTTACGTTTATCATTTATTATTATTCACTTAGGTCTAGACAGTTTTGTTTGCTTATGTCTAATTATAATATTTAGGTCTAGACAGTTTTGTTTGCTTATGTCTAATTACCATACTACTAACAATAATAAGGATGTAACTCCTCCATCCCTTGACAAAAATTCTCCCGAATTTTCCTTTTCATATAATTTCAGTAAGTTTTATTATATTTAAACACATATACATTTTTCTTTAATTTTATTTATATTGAATTTATGACATACATTTAATAAACTCAAATTTCCAAAAAAAAAAAACCATATAAATATATTGTTTTCTTACTTATTCTATTCCATATTTCTTTTTTATATTTGCTAACTCTAAGTTTTCTATTTCGTGTCCGCTTTTTATTCGCATTTTATTGATAACAGTAACATATTTTTTATTAATTTTTATAATTACAATTACGATAACAATTATGGCAATTAAAAGCGTTACGTTTACTCAATATGAAATATTTTTATGGAATTTAAGTTCTTCTATTTCCCTAATGTTTTCAAAATTTTTTAGTTCGGTTGGTACAGTGTCTGATTTCGGTATGTCGTTACTAGGATAAAAATATTTATCTTGAACAATTGTTTTCTGATTTTGGAAGGTTTGGTTATTGATGTTAATTTTGCAATTATAGAACATAAGAAGGTAATTTTTATTAATTATAAGTCTTCTACTGTCACAGTCCTGTATAATTTCTAAGTTGTTTGCATTTTTTATTAAAATCATATCGTCTTCAAATGCCTCAATTTCAGTTTTATTATTAAACTTAAAATTACAATTATTTGACAGAGTACAGTGCTTACTTTTTTTAAGATTTTTGAAATAGACATTTTCCTCATACTGTAAAACATTATTTCCAATTTTAATGACATAACCATTTGGTTCATTAATCTCCATATAATTTCTGTTGGGAAGGGCTAATATCATTTTCAAATCAGTTTCAATATAATTAATTGGAATTTTTATTACAAAAATTAGTGTTCCATCTTCGTAATTTAAAATGTCAATTTTCATAAATTTTAATTTAAAGAAATCTATTTGAAATTTATCTATTTCCTCAGATGTTAGTATAGTTGGGTGAAATATATGGTGTTTAGCAGATACTATGTTTTCCTGAATATGTTAAATTTTTCCTTTTAGGAATGATAGTTTAAGCATTTGGTCAGAATATAAAAGTCTTCGAATTATTTCGTGTCTGTTTTCAAAACTGGCCAATGTTTTTTTTATATTTTCCCTGTCATCTTCAATAGTCGATTTTAGTGTTTGGGTTGATTCATTAAAATGCGTATTTATATATATTTGTTTATCAACTGTTTCTATAATATTATGACTATTTTCATCCACTAACTTAAGGTGTTCGAGAATTTCCTGACGGTCGTCATCATCCATAACCCCAACTAACCATTTTTGTATATGTCCTACGATGTTAAACAACCCTCTTTTCTTTCTAAGTTCTAACGGTATTATTGATTTCAATTTCGATTTGATTGTTTTTAATTCTAATTCAACTATTTCTCTATTATGTAAGTCTAAATTTCTTATATTATCCTCAATTTGATTTACAATAAGATTCAACTCTTTGGTATCAATTAAATGTAAAATTGTGGAAGTTTGGTTTACCACTTCAACTTTCCTCAACTTAATTTGTGCGTATCCTGATTCCTCGGTTACTGGATTAATCTGCAGTATTCCTTGTATCTCGGTTGTTAGCATCATAATCGCCATTATGATCGTCCATATCTGTAAATTTAGGCGGTCTTTTTATATTTGTTAAATGAACATTTTATAAATTGCGTTTAATAAATTTTGGTTCTTCCTTGTGCCTTACGTTTTTATAATATTTTATGAATCCTTTCTTCCTTTTCTCAATGTAAGATTCCCTATTGCGATTAAGCTTTTGAATAGTATAATGCTTTTTATTTTTATACCCTCCAAAAAAGAATTTGGAGGGTATATTCACTTTGTCATTCCGTTTGTAACGCATCGAAATATCCATCTCAGACCCCATAAAGTATATATATTCTTGATCAGTGATGAAATCTAAGACGAACTGAGCATGTCCGTCCGTCCGTCCGTCCGTCTGTGGAAATCACGATTCAGTCCAAACGAAAAGAGCTAGACTCTTGAAATTTGGCATAAATATATTTTAAAACTTAGAGCAGGTTAAGTTCGAAGATGGGCTAAATCGGGCAAGAGGGAAAAAAGTTCCCCTAAGAAGAACTAAACCAACCCAGAAAAAACAACATAATTTTTAAAGTTTTTTGGTTATTTTGTTAAGCAAATGATATATTTTTATGTCAAATACGGTCCAACGTCTTAAACTTGGAGCCATTAAATAAAACAAAAATATTTTTGACCCCTCCCACTTTAGTGGGCGTTATTATAGGCAAAAATAGCATAAAAATTTAACAAATTGTTTTACTTAAGCCTACATTCCTTAAAAATAAAATTTTTAAGCTTTAATGACGAAGCTGAGACGAAACCTGGTACTACTCTGCCCTAGCCCCTCCTTCCCCTTCGCCACCTAAATGACCCTACCAAAAAAAAATTTTTTTTTTAAATTTTATATATAATCATCCCAAGCATATATCTTTAGAGTTTTTTGATTGCCGATTTCTGCCCTACACCCCCCCCCCCCTCTCTTCCTTTGCCCCCAAAATGACCCTACAAAAAAAAAAGTTTTTTTAAATTTTGTATATAATCATCCCAAGCATTTATCTTTAGAGTTTTATGACTGCCGATTTCTGCCCTACCCCCCCCCCCTTTTCCTTTGCCCCCAAAATGACCCTACAAAAAAAAAAAGTTTTATTAAATTTTGTATATAATCATCCCAAGCATTTATCTTTAGAGTTTTATGACTGCCTGTTGCTGCCCTACCCCCTCCTCCCCCTTTGCCCGCTAAATGACCCTATTAAAAATAAATATAAATTTTTTTTTATTTTGTGTATAATCATCCCAAGCATTTATTTTTACAGTTTTATATGTATCTGTTTCTGCCCTACCCCCTCTCCCCCTTTGCCCTCTAAATGACCCTATCAAAAAAAAGAAATTTTAATTTTGTATATAATTATCCCAAGCATTTATTTTTAGAGTTTTATGACAAAGGTGAAATGTTTCCCCCATAGCCCTTGCCAGAGCGACCCCGCCAAAATACAGTTTTTATAGCCTCCAAAGAGAATTGTGATGAAGTCTAAGACGGTCTAGCAATGCCCATACGTTCGTCTGTGGAAAACATGATATTGTATATTTTTGAACCCCGCCCCCTTTAGTGGGCGTTGACGTACGATATTATATAAAGGAACTCTGTCCCACCAAGTTAAACATATCAAATTCACTTACTATATATTTGGAGGGTATTTAAGATTCGACCCGGTCGAATATAACGTTTTTACTTGTTCAATCTACTTTTGATTAGTTCGTGATCTATAGAACCATTTAAAACGTCAAATGGAGTACAATTTATAGTGCTGTGCACTGTGTTGTTGTAAAATTTTATGGCTTTTGTCATCTGAATAGTAATTGGCAATTTTTCTTCCAGGTTAAGTGTTCTAATTTTTTCAGTCAAACTATTGTTTAGACGTTCAATATCAGAATTTCCGGTATGACTATTTGGTTTAGTGGCATGAAATTTGATTCTTTCTTGTGACAAAAAATCCCTTACGTGCTTTGAGTTAAATTCATTATCAAAAATAAATTTTTTAACTGGTCCTTTTATTGCCAAGAACTCATTTATTTTGCCTATAATCGTTTGATTGTTTCTATCTGGCAAATGAAAACCTACAACATGTTTCGAAAATTTGTCAATAAAAATTACAAATGAGTGTTTTCTATTTACGTATGTATCAATGTGAACAATTTCATTAACCGAGGTTGGCGTTTCTGTGAAATGAAACTTTAGTTTGATTGGATTGCGGTCATATTTTCTTCCGGAGCATATATCGCAATTATTTACAATTTCATGTATCTTTATTTTAAGTTGTGGGTGATAGATTTTATGCTTCATTCCTTCATAAGTCGGAATAATTCCTGCATGACCCACTTCATTTTTATGAAAAAACGATATCTGTTTCTTTAGCTCATTTTCGTCTTCAATATCCCTTTCAAAATAGGTACATTTCACAAAAGATATTTTTTCAATACTCAAATCCACTAAAATTCGTTGCAATTTGTGGAAATGGTGATCATCGAGTTCAGAAAATATTGCGACTTTTCCTTTATCAATATGTCTTCGGACTATATTGATAACACTATCAGACTCAAGGTCACCTTTATCAATAAAAATTATCTTCTTATTAAAAATAATTGTCATTTCGATTTCCTTAGTTTCCTTTAAAATAATTTGGTACTTAAAGCGATTTACAATTGTATCAAGAATTGGAATATGATCATTATAATTTTCTGCTTGTGAGTGTACAGTTAAATTTTCTTCTTCAGATTGGTCAGTATGAACCGCCAGAGAGGCTTGTGATTGCTTTTTATGTTCTCCTGCATTTATGTTCTTGATCCTAAACATTTCGTTTAGTGTGATTCCCAAATTTTCGGAATCAAATGTGTTTATTTAATATTTCTCACAATTAATTCGGCTAAAAAAGTCGGCTATTTTATTTTCTTTACCTGAAATATAATCGATTTTGGCATCATATTCTCCCAATTGTACTAACCATCGTTGCAATCTTGGACTAATATCCTTGCCTGAATTTTTTACCTGCAACCACTTCAATGGCTGATGATCTGTTTGTAAATCAAATTCCCTTCCAAAGATATAAGGTCTATAATATTTTGCTCCCCAAACTATTGCCAATAGTTCTTTCTCAATAGTGGAATAATTTTGCTCATGGTTATTTAATGTTCGTGACGCGAATGAAATTGGATGACCTTCCTGTATTAGAACTGCGCCAATTGAGAAATTGCTAGCATCAGTTATAAGTTTAAAGCGTTTCTTAAAGTTAGGATACCTTAGAATAGGTGGGTTAGTTATAATATCCTTTAATTTTTTAAAAGCCACAATGTATTGTAGTTTGGATCTCTTGTGTTAGGTTTTAAATTTTTTTTAAATATTTTATCATAGGATAAGCTATTTTAGAATAGTCTTTTATAAATTTTCTATAGAAACCTGTTACTCCTAAGAAGGATTTAATTTGCTTCTGCGTTGTAGGGAGGTTTATTTTTGAATTACCTCAATTTTCTTTGGGTTCGGCCTGACACCTTCGGGTGCAAGGATATGACCCAAAAACTCAGTTTCTTTTTTTAAAAAATTACATTTATCTATTTGAATCTTGAGTCCTGCTTCTTTAAGCGTTTGAAATATTTTCCTTATATTTGCTACATGTTCATCTAAGGATGTGCTAAATATAAGAATATCGTCCAAATATACTACGCAAATTCTGTTTATATGATAACGGAGCACATGATTCATAAGACGTTGGAAGGTCGATGGAGCATTTTTAAGTCCAAATTGCATTCTTACAAATTCATAATGTCCGAAAGGTGTTGAAAATGCTGTTTTTTCCATATCATTTTAATTCATTAAAATTTGATGAAAACCTTTTGCAAGGTCAATAGTAGAAAAATACTGAGCTTTACCCAGTTTGGCAAGAATCCCATCTATATTTGGAATTGGGAATTTATCACTTATCGTGTTTTCGTTTAATCTTCTATAATCTATGACAATTCGCCACTTTTGAACTCCCGAATTGTCTATCTTTTTCGGTACTACCCATAAAGGACTATTATAAGGCGAGTTACTTTCCCTAATTATATTTTGGTCTAACATTTCTTTTATTTGTTTTTGGATTTCTATCTCATGTATTTGCGGGTATCTGTAGATTTTTGAATATAACGGTCGGTCTGTTGTAGTTATTATTTCATGTTTTATTACAGATGTTGTGGAGAGTTTATCCCCTTCTTCATAAAATAATTCTTTAAAATCTCGTAATAATTTACTAATCATGTGATTTTCTTCCGAATTCAAATGTTCTAAATTTAATTTTTGTATATTACTGTATTCAAGTGAGCAAATTTCCGAACTATTGTATGGGTTATAATTTATAAACGGTATATTGTTTCCTAAAATATTAATAAAAGTATTCTCTACATCAATCTTAGCTTTAAGAGCAATGAGAAAGTTCTGACCAATTATGGCTGAGTAATTCTTACTACTAAAATTTATGACTTTCCAGGATAAAGTTCCTGTAATATTGAATTCTGTTGGTATGGGTGTAACAACTTTTTGTGTGATTTGATTTATTCCGTTTATGGTTCTATACAATTGCGGTAAATCAATGTTCTGAATAGGAAATGAATTCCCCAAGGCATTTGGCTTAATTATGCTTGTTTCCGAACCAGTATCTATGAGACATTTAATTTTGTGATCACCAATTGTTACAACTACTATGGGTAATTTTGTGAAGGAGGCTGTATAGAAAAATTTACATCTTCGTGTTCTCTTAAGTTACCAATGTCCATTGGCTCTGGTACATAATTATTAAAAGTACTTGTTTCACGTTGTTGTCTACTTTGATAAGAATTTCTAGTTTGGTTAGATTTTAGTTGTTTTGGAAAACGGTTGTAATTAGACTGTTGAACAGAATTTCTATTAAAATTCATGTCTTGCATAGTATTTAGGTTTTGCTGCCGAAAATTCCTTGTCATCGAACTGCAATTCGGTCTATACTGAAGGCTAATGTTAGACTCAGATTTTTTCTGGTTATTAGGGTATTGAAAATTATTATTTGGCGTTGGTTTGTGGAAATTGTAATTTTGTTTTCTATCATATTTTGTATTACTTCTATGGTTAAATGCAATAGCTCTTGTGTCGTCTAATAATTTAAGTTTTGTGTATTTCATAATTATTTCAATCAAGGTTTCATGTTCTCCTACATGTGCTCGAATAGGTCCATCTATTTTTTCTAACAAAATGTCTACTAAATCCCTATCGACGTTTTCTGGTTTGTATATACTAGGTTTTAATTGGTCTACTAAATATATGTCATTTATTTCATATTTTGATTTTTCAAATATACTAAATAATTGATTCAAATTTCTTACTTTTACTGTACGGCAGAAGTTGAAAATTTCCGCATATGTCTTCCTCGGTCTGAATTCCTGCAGCATTCTGGCTTTTATTTCCTCCCAGGAAGCTTTATTTTCCAACTCTCTCACCCTTCTACCAGCATTTCCTAAAAATTTTTCATTTACTATGATTCTGGTGCAAAATTGAGTCAGGATTTCATTATTTCCACAAAGAGTAAGGTTTTCGTCAACGGCATGTATAAATGCTCTTGGGTTATGCGTTTCATCGAGGGGTTTTAGACGCCGGAATTGTTCTATGATGTCTTTAGGCGTCATATTAAATGCAAACGCATCATTCTGAATGGGTTGTTGAAATTGTTGTTGTACTTGCTGCTGTTGCATTTGTGCCTGTAATTGGGCCTCTTTCTGACCTAGTTGTTCCTCCTGTAGTCGTAATGCTCCTTCTAACTGCAATACTTTCCTTTGCAGTTCGTCAACAAAGTTTTCCTGCTTTTGATTCATCATTTCTTTATTTTCACAATCTTTGGATTGTATTTTATTATTATTATTATTATTTTTTTGTTAAATAATTATTTAAATAATTTAATAATAGTTTTTTTAGAATTTTATTTTTTTAAATTCGAAAACCGTCTGCGCCAGTAAAACAATTATTAATTTCAAATTAATTGTTTAATTAATTTAATAAAAATTCTTTAGAATTTTATTTTATGTTCGAAAACCGACTGCGCCAGTTATAAGTAATAACACAAATACAGTGTGGTTTACTTATTTTTATTTTTTGAATTGAATCTTAAGACTGAGCCTATGTTTAGGTTTACATTCATTTATATACTTAATCTAAGCATTGTCCTTGGAATAATTTCCTTTGTTGTTTCACCTACGTACTTAATTAGGGTTGTTTATGGTATTTACCATCTTTTTGTTTTTATCTTTATTACTTACAATCTACTGTATTTATGATGTTTGTTTAGGATTTACACGTATATTTGTTTACCTACTTACGTTTAACATTTATTATTATTCACATAGGTCTAGACAGTTTTGTTTGCTTATGTCTAATTATAATATTTAGGTCTAGACAGTTTTGTTTGCTTATGTCTAATTACCATACTACTAACAATAATAAGGATGTAACTCGCGAATTTTGTTTTTAGATTTCACTATTTTAAAAAAAACACAAAATTTATATGTTTAGACTCAGTATGTTTATTTATTTATTTCTTTTATTTAGACTTATTTGTAGGAGTAGAGACTTAGACCGTTTCACTTGATGGAAGAACAAAAACTCATTTTACAATGTTTCTTAATCTAAAATTATAACTTGTTCTTTTACTTAATTTTATTTATTTTTAATGTAATCATCATTTTTCAAATTAGTAACAAAAATTATTGAAAAGTATTTCGAAGTATTAAATGTCGCAATTAAAATAATTCTTGCAAGACTTGCAGTTAATTTGAAAGTGTATTGACAGCATTATTAATTTGGTTATTTCGAAATACTTTGACCTAATTACAGTTTTTAAATGTAAATGAAGTTAAAGTTCATTTACCTATTTCTTTTAAAAATTTATCCATATTGTCATTATAGGGTTTATATGTAACTACTCCCCCATTTATATTAGAATTCTCTTGAATTCTGTTATTTAATTTTATTTTAATATTTTGATGTTTCGTTAATATTATTACTATAACTATGATTATTATTATAATTATACTTAACATTACGATGTTACAACCATGTGACAATTTGCTATGATATCTTAATTCTTTTATATTTTTTATATTATACTGTTGTTCATTTTTAATTTCTTCGAATGAAATTTTTTTTGTAAAAATTTGAACTGAATGTGTGTACTGAACTATTTGTCTTTCTTCAATATTTTCAACTATATTAGAAAAATAGTAATCTTTAATTATTATTGAACAATTTTTAAAATTTATTAAGTAATTTCCTCTGAGAATAATTTCTTCAGAATTGCATGTTTGATTGACATAAGTATTATTTGCATTTTTCACTACAATTGTGTCTATATCTAATTTAAAATCTTTGTTTTTTACCAATTGACAATTATTTTTAATTAGACAATGATTGCTTATTTTCAAATCTTTTAAGTGTTTACTTTCTTCAAACTTATATGTTTTATTTTGCAATACAAAAATTTTTTCAATATTAGAATCAATTTCATTACTTTCCTTGTTTGGTAATGGCAGAATGAAACTTACTTTTACCGTTATAAATTGCTTAGGTATTTTTATTCCGAAAATTAGATAAGAGTTATTAAAAAATGCTGTGCCAAATTGGATATATTTTAATTTATTATAATCGATATCATATTTTTCTATTTCTTTATTGGTTAGAATACTTGGATGTACAATTCCATATTTTGCAGAAATTACATTTTCTTGGAGATGCTCTATTTTACTTTTTATCAATTGTATATTAGTTAATTGTTCTATATATGTATTGTTATTATGTTGTATTTCTAAAAATTTGTTCAAGGAGTTTAATTCCCTTTCCAATCTCTTTCTATCATTTATCGTTATCATTTTTAAATGATTGAGAGTTGTGTTAAAATAATCATAAATTAAAATTTGCTGGTTATTATTTTCTTTAATATCTTCAATGTTAGAAAGGTGCTTTTGTATACTCTGTCTATCTTCATCGTCCATTGTCCCGAATAACCATTTCGACATGCTTCCTATTCCGTTGATTAGTCCGCGCCTCATTCTATTTTGTTTCGGTATCAAAGTCATTAACTTATTTTTAGTATCTAATAGTTCTAACTCGAGTAATTTTTTGTTTTCAGTTTTCATTAAGTGGATGTTATCTGTCATGTTGTTTAGGATTCCTTCTATTTCGTGAAGATTAATTATATGTAAAATTATATCTGATTCCTTAACAATTTCCTGATTTCTCATATTGATTTCTGTATATCCTGTCTGTTCTATCAAAAGTTTTGTTGTTATTAGTCCTTTAGTTTGTGTGGTCCATAGGAGAATCATTAGTATTGTCCAAATCTGAAAATTTTAAATATTTCATTTTTCCAACCCTGCAGTCGAAATTTTGATTTTTTAATATTTTAATACCAATTTTGTTCTTCCTGAATTTTAAAACAGCTTTAATTAGCAACAAGAAATAACGTCAATTGCCTTTTTGGTTACTTTTATGCAGAATAAATATTTCAATTTCCCAACCCTGGAAACGAAATTTAAATTTTTTTACCAATGCAGCTCTTAATAAGGCATGAAATAGTTTTATTTTTTGTGGGTGCTGTTGGCTGAAGTAGTAGAACACGAGACTATGAAGCGGAGAGTCCTGAGTTCGAGCCCCAGCTGAGTCATGAAATATTGTGTTGAATTCTTCTGATCAGCATTAGTGCGTGGTTGTGTTAGTTGTTGCCAGCCTGTTTTCAGTGATGAAGGCATAGTACTGATCACTGGACAATTACTGGCAGCGACTGACCCAATCATGTACTAAAAGCAGAGTAACAGCACCCACCTTCGTCGGCCCTGTAGCAAAAATTAGCCGGCGAAGTAAAAGGTTGAAATAGCTACAAAAAAAAAACTCTATATTCTCATCTTTCCCAATCTGTCCCCTCAATACTATCCCCTCGTTTTCAGTTCCAGCGCAATGCATTGCATATATAGGGGACATCCCCTGAGTGCTGGTCCTACTCCTAAAAAAAAAAAAAAAATAGTTTTATTTAAGAAAAACTTAATATTTGTAACCATTTAGGTCATTTTTATGTACCACAAAATATTGCAGTTATCCAACTGTGGAATCTAAATTTTGATTTTTATTTTTAAATTTTTGATACCAATTTTATTTTTCCTGAACTTATAAATAGTTTTAATCAGTAATAAAACAACGTCAATTGCCTTTTTGGTTACTTTTATGTATAAAAAAATTTCAATTTCCCAACCCTGGAAGCGAAATTCAAATTTTTAAAAATTTTCTTTATCAATGCAAATCTTCATGAGGTATAAAGTAATTTTGTGTAAGAAAAATTCGAATTTTGACACCATTTTAGTTATTACATGTGCTACAAAATATTGCATGTACCAAAAAATATTTAATTTTTCCAACCCTGGAAACGAAATTTTACTTTTTTTTTGTTTTTTTATCAGTGCAATACTTCTTGAGGTATAAAGTAGTTTTATTTAAGAAAAATTTCAAATTTTTTACCATTTTGGTAACTTACATGTACCATAAAATATTGCACTTGTCCACCCCTGGATTCGAAAATTAATTTTTTATTTTTGAATTTTTGATACCAATTTTGTTCTTACTAAATTATAAGACAGTTTTAGTTTCCAAAAAAACAAAAAAAAAAACATCAGTTGCCTGTGTAACGCAGTTTATTTTCCCAGCCGAGGTATCCTCAATCTGTCCAGGTTCGTCAAAGTTCTGCTTCCTTTGAAATATGGCCACCACTTAGGTTTCGTACTCTAAGCGCAGCAACGTGCGCATAAGGGCTTCGTATATTCGATAGCAAAGTATAAGCGACGCAATGTGAATATGGTTGCAACACTAATACGAACGATATAAATTCTTCGGATATCGCTCGACTAAATACGGTAGCAATAATAATAACAATACGAACGATATACATGCTTCGGATATCGTTCGGCTAACTAATATAATAATAAGAGTGATATAAATTCTGCGGATATCACTCGGATAAATACGGCAATAATAATAATAATAATAATACGAACGATATAAATTCTGCGGATATCGTTCGGCTAACTACTATAATAATAAGAGTTCGGGTACCCTCTAATATACAGACACGCACTAAAGGAAATAATCGTATTCCAATTCATTCCTCCCGATTGTAACAAAACCTTAATCACTTATGCACCATAAAATATGAAGCAAATGATAAGTTTAGTTTCAATTGCTAATCAACACAATGTATTGTGTGATATTTGTTTGTTTTGTTTATACGGTGTGTGTATGTTATGCAGAGTGTGTATACGGCGTATGTATGAATGTTTTTTATTATTATTGTATTTCTGTTTATGCGGTGTGTGTACGTGGTGCGATGTCTATATGTTAAGCAGTGTGTGCATGAATGTTTTATTACTATGGTATTTCTTTATATGCGATGTGTGTGTGTGTTGCTTCATGGCAAACCAGATAGAGCAGCTGGCTGCGAGCTAAGAGATCGGCTGTTCAAATCCCAGTTTGTATGTTTACTTTATTGTTTTTTTTTTATATGCGGTGTGTACTTGCTGGTTGTTTTTGAATACTGTGCATGTACGTATGTAATATTGTTGGCGGTGTGAAGATAATGTTTATTTGTTAAGCTTATTTAAACGGCTATTAATGATCAGTAGTGAGTGTGGGGTTAGGGCATAATTTGTAACGTCACATTACAGTCCCCCCTTTCTTTAGTAAAAAATGAAAAAAAGTAAGTATATATATATATATATATATATATATATATATATATATATATATATATATATATACATATATATACATATATATATATATATATATATATATATATATATATATATATATATAGTTACAAAAAGGATGTTTGGTTTTGGTTGGCCGAGTTTTGACCACTGAGTGTCTTTACTACCTAAATATTAGGTATCATTTACCGAATTCCAAGGGATTTCGGCTCGGCACTTTTAAAAAAATTTTTTTTTTTTTTTTGGTTTTTTTGTTTTGTTTTTTTTTTGTTTGTCGTTTTTTTTTGTTTAGTTTTTTTGTGTTATATATTTCATACGATAATTCCAATGATATAAAAAAATGGTAAATGATATAAAAAATATACTTATAAAATTCAAGTAGTATACAAAAGTAATTGTAAAAACTTATACTAGTTCAAGCAAGGAGGGGGGGATGGAAAATTCGTGCTGTGCAAAATTATTCTTAAAGGGAAAACTCCTTTGTGTGCCCGAGACATTTTAGCGTGACCTCTTTATTTTTTTATGGTCACTCTAATCTTTGGTCGCCCAGGGGGGAAAATGTACCACATCTTCCTCGGAACTCCTGGGTCAGTGATGTTGATCCCTTTGAAGAGGTCTTCCGGACTTTCCGCTTCATCCAATAAGGATTTAAGTTCCGCTTCTGGGGATGCCAATTCCAGGATGTCGTTATTGTAGTCGTGTTCCTGTCTTACCTTATGCTGTATTGGCACCAACTTTGGTAGCTTTTCGGCGGGACAGGTCTCTAGGGGTGGTGTCGGAGTGAGCGGTTGAAATGGTGGACGTTCTCTTAGGCTGTGCAATGGTTGTGCTCGGTGGTGGTCGAAGAGAGCCACTGCGATTTTGTCGGCTGTTGCATCTCCCGATTCTCCTACCATAGCCCTCTGGTTAGTTATTATTTTTAGCCTCTTATCTTTTGGTCTGGTCTCGAATGGTGGTCGGAACGTGGTTATTTTCTGCGGCATCCTCGTCTGTCGCAAATATTATTTTATGTGGCCTGGAGCTAGAGGTCTTGTTGGTCTTCTTTCCATTGTTAGACTGATGATTAATGTTAATTTGTTCTGCTATTTATAGTGATGCGAGGTGGCGAGCACAAACAATTTATGATTGATGGTTGCGTTCGTGGTATGGTTTAAGGTCCTTTACGTGTATCTTGTGTCTTTTCTCCTTAATTTTAATCAGCATTATGTTCTCTGATATTTTATCTTTACTGCGTATGGTCCGTCAAACTTTGGTGCCAATTTGCCGGCGAAATAATTAGCAGCTGATGATAGATAGTGAGTTCGGCGGTATACCAAGTCTCCGATGTGTGGTGTCCATTCTCGTCGTCGTAGATTGTAATATCGTTTTTGCCGATTTGTTGCTTCGGCTGCTATTTCGTCTATTTTTTTTCCACTCCCTTTCTTTGATTACATGTGTTGGGACTTCGATGGGTACCTCCCCTCTTTTTCGTATTTGTCGTGGTGGTGACGGATTTCTCCCCAATACGATTTCTGCGGCAGTATGTTTGGTGGACTCGTGTATGGCGGTATTTATGGCAAAATATATTTCGGGTAAATGGAGCTCCCAGATGCGGTGGTGCTCTTTGGCGTTTATTGCGATCATAGTCTTAATGACACGATTTGTCCTTTCGGTAGAGTTTTCTTGCGGGGTATATGGTGCGGTGAGTCGGTGTTGTATTCCGAGTTCTCTTAAAAAACTACCCATAGCCTTGCCCGTGAATTACGCTCCATTATCGGATATAAGTATCTGGGGACAACCAAAACGGTAGATTATTCGCTTCTTGAGAGCTACTATTACTGCGTTGGTGGTGGCGGTTCTCATGGGGATTAACTCTACCCATTTACTAAACTTGTCGGTGATTTTTTTTTTTTAGGAGTAGGACCAGCATACAGGGGATGACCCCTACATATGCAATGCATTGCGCCGAAACTGAAAACGAGGGGATAGTAATGAGGGTACAGATTAGGAAAGATGAGAAGATAGACAGTTGTTTTTTTGTAGCTATTTCAACCTTTTACTTCGCCGGCTAATTTTTGCTACAGGGCCGACGAAGGTGGGTGCTGTTACTCTGCTTTCAGTACATGATAGTGTCAGTCGCTGCCAATTATGTTCAGTGATCAGTGACTATGCCTTCATCATTGAAACAGGCTAGCAACAACTAACACAACCACGCACTAATGCTGTTTAGAAGAATTCAACACAATATTTCATGACTCAGCGTGGGCTCGAACTCACGACCCTCCGCTTCATAGTCTCGTGTTCTACTACTTCAGCCAACAACACCCACAGCCAGCGATTTCCTTTTCCAGGTTTTGACAGTGGCCCAATGAAATCGATGCTGACGATTTCCCATGGCTTATAAGCCGGTTTCGTGTACATTAGCCCTGCTGTTCGTCTTTGTTCGATTTTGTATTTACTGCAGGTTATGCAGAATCGCACGTATTTTCGGACATCGTGACTCATGCCTGGCCAGTAATAGCTTTCTTGTGCTCTTTTTTGTGTTTTGTTAGTGCCTAAGTGACCTGTGGTAATATCGTCATGCACTTCGGCCAGAATTTCGCTCCTTCTCTCTCGCGGTATGCATAGCTTCCATTGGGGTATATCGGGAAGTTTGCTTTTGCACATTATGTGCTTAAATAGTCTGTCCCCTTTTATTTGGAAGTCGGGATGTTTGTCTTTGTTGGCTTGTACCTTGTTGAACTTGGTTTGATACCATTGGTCGGAGCTGGTTACGGTAGCTAGAGGATCAATCGGTTCCTTGTAGAGTATTGGGCTTCGGGATAGTGCGTCGGCTACGACATTTAGTTTGCCTCTACGGTATTCTATGGTAAAGTCATATTGTTGTAGCTCAAGTGACCATCGTGCTAATCGTCCCGACGGGTTTTTTATGGTGTGTAGCCATTTAAGAGACTGATGGTCGGCAATGACCGTGAAGTAATAGCCTTCTAGATAAGGTCGCATCTTTCGGATTCCCCATAGAACTGCTAAGCATTCTTGTTCGGTAGCCGAGTACTTTCTCTCAGTGTCCTGGAGGGTCCGGTTCGCGTATCCGATGACTCTTTCTTGCTCGTCTTTCCTTTGGAAAAGTACCGCTCCTAGACCTTCGCTACTAGCATCAGTTTGTGCGAAATCGGGACAACAGAGGATTGGAGCCTGAGTGAGTTTTTGTTTCAAGTGATCAAATGCTTCTTCTTGCTCTAAATCCCACTGCCATCTGGTTTTCTTTCGTAATAAACGTGTCATGGGTTCCACCAAGGACGAGATGTCTGGTACGAATCGCCTGTACCATGACGCGATTCGCAGAACTCGGCGTAATTCTTTGATAGTCTTAAGGGCTGCTAACTCCCTTAACGCTTCGATTTTTGACGGATCAGTGTGTATTCCTTCGGAGCAAACTACATGGCCTAAGTATCTGAGTTTGGTTTGTACGAAATCACTTTTCTCAAAATTTATTTGTGAATTCGCAATGAGCAGCCGAGAGAAAACTTCCGTTAAATTGTTGATATGTTCCTTGTAGGTTCGTCCCAGTACGATGATATCGTCTAAGTAGGCAAATGCTCTGGAATGTAATTCTGCCCCTATTACGGTATCCAGGATTCGTTGAAAAGTGGCAGGGGCCGAATGGAGGCCGAAAGGCATTATTTTCCATTGGAAAAGTCTGCGTCCTGGTACGGTAAATGCAGTATATTGCCTGCTGCTTATTTCTAGGGGAATTTGCCAATATCCATTTTTCAAGTCGATTGTAGAAATTAATTGTGCTTCTTGGAGCTGATCGAGGATATTGTTGATTTGTGGCAACGGATATGCATCGGGTTCAGCGGCTGCATTGAGTTGGCGGAAGTCAATGCACATTCTCCATGTGCCTTGTTTCTTCCGTACGAGTACAACAGGAGAACTGTACGGACTATGTGACGGCTCAATACGATCTAAGCGGAGTAATTCGTCGATTTCCTGACCCATTATAGCCTGCATCGCTGGGTTCCGAGGGTAGTATCGCTGTTCTATGGGCCGGCCATGTTTCATGTGTATCTTGTGGCTGCCGGCGACACAAGGAACTTGTATTTTGTTAAAGATGGCTTTTGCGTTCTTCAGCACATGAGTAAGCGTTTTTTCCTGATCGGTGGATAAGAAACTGCGGTCAACTAGAGCGTGTAGTCGAGGTGTGTGGGTGGACGGTGGTTCTAGTATTGTTAGGCGGATTCCGTCTACACTTAACATGATTTGTCGCTTCCGTAGGAAGTCCATGCCCAGGATTACTGGTTCGGCCAGATTACGTAGTACCGAAGCTAGCAAGCGTGTTGCTTGTCCGTGGAAGGTAAAGGTTATTGGATATACAGATATACCTTTAATACATGAACCATCGGCTAGCTGTGCTGATCTTTGCTGTGTTCTTGGCCGAACGTCTACGCTGTCTAGATGGTCTCTTATGCTGGTTGCTAGGTATGTTAGTGTAGATCCGGTGTCGACTAGCGCTCGGATAGGTTTGTTGTTAACCTTGATATTTATGTAATATCGACCGTAACTTTCAGGCGGGCTGTTTTGGATACACGGACAGTTACGGGACATAATGTTATCTTGTCCGCAACGGGAGCAGAATAGTCTACGTCTATTTCTGCAGTTAGCTCTACGATGTCCACTTCGTTTGCAGTTCCAGCAAGTTTGTGTTGGGTCGTATGGCGTGATGTTCGTATTTATCCCTAAATAGTGACTAGGATGGGGTCGAGTTTGTTTCAGCTCTTCTTTTCGGAGTAGCTCGTATTCATCGGTGAGTTCGATAAGTTCGTCTAGGGTTTGAAAATCGTTGCGTCGTACATATAGCCGGTATTCATAGCGGAGCCCTTCGTAAATGCGATCGGTATGGTCCAATTTGCGTAGTTCTGGATGTTGACGGATTAATGTTTGAAGGGTCAGGATGAAGTCTTTGGCTTTTTCCCGGGGTGCTTGTTTCCGATGATAAATCTTTTCTTCTAGGTGTGCCAAATGTCGTCTGGGAAAGAAAAACCGAATTGCCATATTTTTAAAATCTTCCCATGACGTTATCTCCGTTCGCTTAACTCGATACCACTATAGTGCACGACCTCTTAGTATCTCTAATAATGACAGCATGAGTCGGTTGGGCTGTATTGAGTAGCATTCTGCCAGCTCCTCTGCTTGTTCCAAACACTCAACAAGGTTTTCGTCTCCCTCATGGATTAAGTCCAATCGTCGGATAATGGACATTACCTCACTGTCAGTAGGACTGTTTGTAGCCCTTTCCGTGACAGGTTGGATGATTTGTTTGAACGACTCTTGGTGGGCCGGTTTCTCCTCTTCTGCCAAAAGTTCTTCCTCTAATGACCGTAGTAGATTCTCTGATAATCCTCGGGCACGTTTGGCTCGTACCAGATCGCCCAAGGTGCGTCTCAATTGCTCCACTGTGGCTCCTTCAGCTTTTATGCCATGTTGACGACAAACCTCAATGTGTTTGTCCTTTCGTAAAAGGTAGATCCATCCGGGGGAATCTACCTGTAGAGTATTTTTGTTGCCTTGAATTGGGTGGTGGCAAAATGGTGAACTCGTCCCTTCCCCCTGGTGGTTGGGTTAATTGTTTTACCACAGTGATCGGGTTTGGAAACGAGTCCCTGCTCGGGCGCCATTTTAACGCAGTTTATTTTCCCAGCCGAGGTATCCTCAATCTGTTTAGGTTCGTCAAAGGTCTGCTTCCTTTGAAATATGGCCACCACTGTAGTCCAATTCGTGAACTTAGGTTTCGTACTCAAAGCGCCGCAACGTGCGCATAAGGGCTTCGGATAGTCGATAGCAAAGTATAAGCGACGCAATGTGAATATGGTTGCAAGACTAATACGAACGATATAAATTCTTCGGATATCGCTCGACTAAATACGGTAGCAATAATAATAACAATACGAACGATATAAATGCTTCGGATATCGTTCGGCTAACTAATATAATAATAATAATAATAATAATAAGAGTGATATAAATTCTGCGGATATCACTCGGCTAAGTACGGCAATAATAATAATACGAACGATATAAATTCTTCGGATATCGTTCGGCTAACCACTATAATAATAATAATAATAAGAGTGATATAAATTATGCTGATATCACTCGGATAAATACGGCAATAATAATACGAACGATATAAATTCTTCGGATATCGTTCGGCTAACTACTATAGTAAGAGTTCGGGTACCCTCTAATATACATACATGCACTAAAGGAAAGAATCGTATTCCAATTCATTCCTCCCGCTTGTAACAAAACTTTGATCACTTATGCACCATAAAATATTAAGCAAATGAGAAGTTTAGTTTCAATTGCTAATCAACACAATGTATTGTGTGATATTGGTTTGTTTTGTTTATACGGTGTGTGTATGTTATGCAGAGTGGGTATACGGCGTATGCATGAATGTTTTTTATTATTATTGTATATCTGTTTATGCGGTGTGTGCACGTGGTGCGATGTCTATATGTTATGCAGTGTGTGCATGAATGTTTTATTGCTATGGTATTTCTTTATATGCTATGTGTGTGTGGGGTGCTTCGTGGCAAACCAGATAGAGCAGCTGGCTGCGAGCCAGGAGGTCGGCTGTTTAAATCCCCGTTTGCATGTTTACTTTATTGTATTTTTTTTTATATGCAGTGTGTACTTGCTGGTTGTTTCTGAATACTGTGCATGTACGTATAATATATTGTTGGCGGTGCGAAGATGATGTTTATCTGTTTAGCTTATTTAAACGGCTGTTGATGATCATTAGTGAGTGTTGGGTTAGGGTATAATTTTTAACGTCACGTTACACCTGTTTGATTACTTTCATGTATAAAAAAAAAATTCAATTTCCCACCCCTGGAAGCAAAGTTTGAATTAAAAAATCGTTTTTTTTTGGCCAATGCAAATCTTCATGACGTATAAGGTGGTTATGTTAAAGAAAAACTTGAAATTTTTAACAATTGTAGTTACTACATGGACTACAAAAGACCATTGAGGCTCCCCAAAGCACGAAATAGGTTTAATTTACAAACATAAAAAAACAAGTAAAAACGTTATATTCGACCGGGTCGAATCTTAAATACCCTCCAAATATATAGTAAGTGAATTTGATATGTTTAACTTGGTGGGACAGAGTTCCTTTATATAATATCGTACGTCAACGCCCACTAAAGGGGGCGGGGTTAAAAAATATACAATATCATGTTTTCCACAGACGAACGTAAGGGCATTGCTAGACCGTCTTAGATTTCATCACAATTCTCTTTGGAGGCTATAAAAACTGCATTTTGGCGGGGTCGCTCTGGCAAGGGCTGTGGGGGAAACATTTCACCTTTGTCATAAAACTCTAAAAATAAATGCTTGGGATAATTATATACAAAATTAAAATTTCTTTTTTTTGATAGGGTCATTTAGAGGGCAAAGGGGGAGAGGGGAGATACACATAAAACTGTAAAAATAAATGCTTGGGATGATTATACACAAAATAAAAAAAAATTTATATTTATTTTTAATAGGGTCATTTAGCGGGCAAAGGGGGAGGAGGGGGTAGGGCAGCAACAGGCAGTCATAAAACTCTAAAGATAAATGCTTGGGATGATTATATACAAAATTTAATAAAACTTTTTTTTTTGGTAGGGTCATTTTGGGGGCAAAGGAAGAGGGGGGGGGGGGGGTAGGGCAGAAATCGGCAGTCATAAAACTCTAAAGATAAATGCTTGGGATGATTATATACAAAATTTAAAAAAACTTTTTTTTTTTGTAGGGTCATTTTGGCGGCAAAGGAAGAGAAGGGGGGGGGGGGGGGTAGGGCAGAAATCGGCAATCAAAAAACTCTAAAGATATATGCTTGGGATGATTATATATAAAATTTAAAAAAAAAATTTTTTTTGGTAGGGTCATTTAGGGGGCGAAGGGGAAGGAGGGGCTAGGGCAGAGTAGTACCAGGTTTCGTCTCAGCTTCGTCATTAAAGCTTAAAAATTTTATTTTTAAGGAATGTAGGCTTAAGTAAAACAGTTTGTTAAATTTTTATGCTATTTTTGCCTATAAATTTTTTTTTGGTAGGGTCATTTTAGGGGGCAAAGGAAGAAGGGGGGGGGGGGGGGGCTAAGGCAGAAATCGGCAGTCATAAAACTCTAAAGATAAATGCTTGGGATGATTATATACAAAATTTAAAAAAAAAAATTTTTTTTGGTAGAGTCATTTAGGGGGCAAAGGAAGAGGGGGGGGGGGGTAGGTAGGGCAGAAATCGGCAGTCATAAAACTCTAAAGATAAATGCTTGGGATGATTATATACAAAATTTAAAAAAACTTTTTTTTTTTGTAGGGTCATTTTGGGGGCAAAGGAAGAGAGGGGGGGGGGGGGGTAGGGCAGAAATCGGCAATCAAAAAACTCTAAAGATAAATGCTTGGGATGATTATATACAAAATTTAATAAAACTTTTTTTTTGGTAGGGTCATTTTGGGGGCAAAGGAAGAGGGGGGGGGTAGGGCAGAAATCGGCAGTCATAAAACTCTAAAGATAAATGCTTGGGATGATTATATACAAAATTTAAAAAAACTTTTTTTTTTTGTAGGGTCATTTTGGGGGCAAAGGAAGAGAGGGGGGGGGGGGGGGTAGGGCAGAAATCGGCAATCAAAAAACTCTAAAGATATATGCTTGGGATGATTATATATAAAATTTAAAAAAAAAAATTTTTTTTGGTAGGGTCATTTAGAGGGCAAAGGGGGAGAGGGGGTAGGGCAGAAACAGATACACATAAAACTGTAAAAATAAATGCTTGGGATGATTATACACAAAATAAAAAAAAATTTATATTTATTTTTAATAGGGTCATTTAGCGGGCAAAGGGGGAGGAGGGGGTAGGGCAGCAACAGGCAGTCATAAAACTCTAAAGATAAATGCTTGGGATGATTATATACAAAATTTAATAAAACTTTTTTTTTGGTAGGGTCATTTTGGGGGCAAAGGAAGAGGGGGGGGGGGTAGGGCAGAAATCGGCAGTCATAAAACTCTAAAGATAAATGCTTGGGATGATTATATACAAAATTTAAAAAAACTTTTTTTTTTGTAGGGTCATTTTGGGGGCAAAGGAAGAGAGGGGGG
Source organism: Linnaemya tessellans (assembly GCA_951800035.1). Lineage (NCBI taxonomy): Eukaryota > Metazoa > Arthropoda > Insecta > Diptera > Tachinidae > Linnaemya > Linnaemya tessellans. Next base: position 72,323,472 of record OX637532.1, read on the forward strand.
GGGGGGGGTAGGGCAGAAATCGGCAATCAAAAAACTCTAAAGATATATGCTTGGGATGATTATATATAAAATTTAAAAAAAAAATTTTTTTTGGTAGGGTCATTTAGGGGGCGAAGGGGAAGGAGGGGGTAGGGCAGAGTAGTACCAGGTTTCGTCTCAGCTTCGTCATTAAAGCTGAAAAGTGTTATTTTTAAGGAATGTAGGCTTAAGTAAAACAATTTGTTAAATTTTTATGCTATTTTTGCCTATAATAACGCCCACTAAAGTGGGAGGGGTCAAAAAATATTTTTATTTCATTTAATGGCTCCAAGTTTAAGGCGTTGGACCGTATTTGACATAAAAATATATCATTTGCTTAACAAAATAACCAAAAAACTTTAAAAATTATGTTGTTTTTTCTGGGTTGGTTTAGTTCTTCTTAGGGGAACTTTTTTCCCTCTTGCCCGATTTAGCCAATCTTCGAACTTAACCTGCTCTAAGTTTTAAAATATATTTATGCCAAATTTCAAGAGTCTAGCTCTTTTCGTTTGGACTAAATCGTGATTTCCACAGACGGACGGACGGACATGCTCAGTTCGTCTTAGATTTCATCACTGATCAAGAATATATATACTTTATGGGGTCTGAGATGAATATTTCGATGCGTTACAAACGGAATGACAAAGTGAATATACCCTCCAAATTCTTTTTTGGAGGGTATAAAAATTGATTTTTGGTATACATTTTGCGTCGAGAAATAGGTGTAAGCTTCCCAGCTCTGGAACCATACTTCGGATCTTTCTGAATTTCGATAGCAGTCTATTTAACTTCATTTCCAATCCAACGGCCCAAGAACAAGCTCTTCTGGAGGCTAGGGAAAACCGAAAGGATCAGAAAGATCCGAAGTATGGTTTCAGAGCTGGGAAGCTTACATGTATTTCTCGACGCAAAATTTATACCAAAAATCAATAATTTTTTTTAATGTTTGTAAATTAAACCTATTTCGTGCTTTGGGGAGCCTCAATGGTCTATTAAAAACTTAAAAAATAAAATTTCATTTCCAGGGATGGTATATAAAAAAAAAATTTTCGGCCTATTCCATATTTTGTAGTATATGTAGTAACTTAAATTGTTAAAAATTTCAACTTTTTCTTTATCAAAACCTCTTTATACGTCATGAAGATTTGCATTGGCAAAAAAAAAACGATTTTTAAATTCAAATTTCGCTTCCACGGGTGGGAAATTTAATTTTTTTGTATATAAAAGTAATCAAACAGGCAACTGATGTTTTTTTTTTTTGTTTTTTGCTAACTAAAACTGTCTTATAATTTAGAAAGAACAAAATTGGTATCAAAAATAAAAAATAAAATTTCGAATCCAGGGATGGACAAGTGCAATATTCTATGGTCCATGAATGTTACCAAAATGGCAAAAAAAATTTCAATTTTTCTTAAATAAAACTACTTTATACTTCAAGAAGCGTTGCACTGATAAAAAAAAACAAAAAAAGATTAAAAATTCGTTTCCGGGGTTGGAAAATTTTAATTTTTTTTGGTACATGCAATATTTTGTAGTACATGTAATAACCAAAATGGTTGCAAAATTCGAATTTTTCCTAAACAAAACCACTTTATACCTCATGAAGATTTGCATTGGTAAAGAAAATTTCAAAAAAATTTAAATTTCGCTTCCAGGGTTGGGAAATTGAAATTTTTTCACATAAAAGTAACCAAAAAGGCAATTGACGTTGTTTTTTGACTGAATAAAACTATATTTTAGTTTAGGAAAAACAAAATTGATATCAAATATTAAAACAAACCAAAATTTAGATTCCAGAGTTGGATAACTGCAATATTTTGTATTACATAAAAATGACCTAAATGGCTACAAGTATTAAGTTTTTCTTAAATAAAACTATTTCATGCCTTATAAAGAGCTGCATTGGTAAAAAAAATTTCGTTTCCAGGGTTGGAGAATCGAAATATTTTGGTACATAAAAATAACCATATAAGTTCCCAATTTTGGTTTTTTTTCAGTGACTTAAACCTATTTTATACTTCGCTAAGAATCAAATTGGTATTAAAAATTAAAAAAAACTAAAAATTCGTTTCCAGGGTTGGAAAATTGAAATATTTTTGGTACATAAAAGTAGATACATAAATTCCAAATTATGTGTTTTTAGTGAATTAAACCTATTTTATATATCAGAATAAATTATATTAGTATAAAAAATTAAGAATTCGGTTCCAGGGTTGGAAAATCGACATTTTCTGATTCATAAAAGAAGCCATTTTATTTGATATATTTGATTTTTATGATGAATTATACCTACTTTATATATCAGAAAGAAGTAAACTGGTATTAAAAACCAGAAAAATCTAAAAGACGATTCTACGGTTGGACAGTTAGAACTTTTCGGGTTACATGAAACGGATTTTTTGTTTTGTTTGTAAATTAAATATATATAACATTTTTGAAAGACGCTCATAGGTATTAGATATAAAAAAAGCCAAACATTTAGCTTCCTAGCCGAAAAATTTAAACGTTTTCTTAAATATAAAAGTAACCGAAAACATCATTCTGATTTTTTAATTAAACCTACTTTCTGTTTTGGCAAGAAAGAAAGAAAAAAGAATTACATATGTGAAGGGTATTTAAGATTCGGCACTGCCGAATATAGCACTTTTACTTTTTCCTTATTGTGGTTTTTTAACGTTTTTTTATGATGTTGTTTGTTATATATAGTGGATAACTATTCTTAGTTATCATGTCTCTTATTTTGTCAATATTGTTGCTCCAAAATCTTCTGTCACTTATTTTTAGGACCTTTGTGAATAAATTAATTGCAGTATTTAATTTCATTTTATGTGGTTGTGTTGAGTGGTAATTTATGATCCTGCCTGATGATGTTGGTTTTGTATTCCAGTTTGTTAATATTTTATCTCAATTTTTGTATTATTTTGACGTCGGGATAGGCTATTTCTTCATTTTTCTGTTGTAAATTGTATCTTATTATGGTATGCATTGAGTGCATTTAGTATTATTGTCTCGTCAGATGTTTTATTTTTGCAAATATTTAGTAATAAATTTTATCGATACATTTTTTAGTTCTAGTTGTTCCTTCACGTCGTCTAATAGAGCGTCAAGTACAATGTCAGCAATTGTTGGTGGTAACGGATTGCCCATCAGCATTCCGTATAGCTGGGTAAATATTTTGCAAGTATGTTTGTAAATTTATATAAACGTAGTTACGCACATATGAAAGAAATTCATTGTGTAGGTCTGAACATATATTTAGTGCAATCGTATCTAAAAGCATACAGTTTAAAAACTTTAATCATATTTTTTTTTTTTTTTTTTTTTTTTAGGAGTAGGACCAGCACTCAGGGGATGTCCCCTATATATGCAATGCATTGTGCTGGAACTGAAAACGAGGGGATAGTATTGAGGGGACAGATTAGGAAAGATGAGAAGATAGACAGTTGTTTTTTTTTTTTTTTTTTGTAGCTATTTCAACCTTTTACTTCGCCGGCTAATTTTTGCTACAGGGCCGACGAAGGTGGGTGCTGTTACTCTGCTTTTAGTACATGATTGGGTCAGTCGCTGCCAGTAATTGTCCAGTGATCAGTACTATGCCTTCATCACTGAAAACAGGCTGGCAACAACTAACACAACCACGCACTAATGCTGATCAGAAGAATTCAACACAATATTTTATGACTCAGCTGGGGCTCGAACTCAGGACTCTCCGCTTCATAGTCTCGTGTTCTACTACTTCAGCCAACAGCACCCACATATTTTTCTCAATTTGATCGCTTTTGGGATATGACAACGTTGCAATAAGGGAGCGATATGTAGTACTAGTATTTTATTGTTAATATACCCAAAACTCTCTCCCCAATACTACTGCAAAACATTTTTTGAACACATCTGCCGTATACACAAGCTGTTGAAAGCAGCAAGATTTGCCGCTTGTAGCCCTTTTCCAATAGGAAAAAAACATTACTTGGAAAAGAATGAATAATTTATGGTTACTTCAAAGGTCCAATCGTATGTTTTATTACATTCCCTATTCAGCTCTTGAAGCCACAAATTGTTTTGAATTACACGTTTTATGAAATTAATATATGCCTTTTTGAAAAACTTGTAACATATCTTACTGTAGAACAACAATAAACTGCTGGCCTACATATAATATCTACAATCACACAATCTGTTTTAACAGGGGTAAGTAAAATCTGTGTAACCATACCAGATTCAGGTAAGTATCGTCCCATTTCACTCTTACCCGTGTTTGCCTATGTCCCACGTAGCCCAGAAAAGCCCTCCTACCCGTGGTATTTTTTTCCTCCTTAGCGTGTTTCCCTAACCCCTGGTAAAGTAACCTTTCTTTAATCGCTAAATCACGCAAGTCAGAATTAAACATGGTCCTTCGAGCATAACAAGTGGACAAGCTATATGACAGTCCAAAAGAGTATCCTTCCCAGCAGCAACAGCGTTGTGTTAATCGCAGCTACATACTCGTATATTAGCTATGTTCGCACCGCCATCTCTGTAATAAAGATATGCATACGTATGAGGTCGCATACATGCGTATAACTGTGTGTGAAAAAGTAAAACAACCGGATTTTAAAAAGAATGTTGCAGCCGATCTTTTACAGTGAATTAAGCGCGTGGAAAAATTAGAACAAAAAAATTTAATGGAAAACAAATAAAAACGTTATATTCGACCGGGTCGAATCTTATATAGTCCAAATATTTAGTAAGTAAATTTAATATGTTTAACTTGGTGGGACAGTTCCTTTAAGACATCTCTGTACCCAATTTTAAATCTCTATTTTGAGAGAGTCATTCCGGGAACGGCCGTGGGAGCGACGTTTCATCTTTGCAAGATTAGAGAACATCTCAGCTTCTTGTAGGCTTAAGGAATAAAAATTGTTCAATATTTACACTCTTTTTGCATATAATATCGTACGTTAACGCCTACTCAAGGGGGCGGGGTCCAAAAATAGACTACATCATGTTTTCCACAAACGAATGTATGGGCATTGGGTCCAAAAATAGACTATATCATGTTTTCCACAAACGAATGTCTCAGACTTCATCAGTGATCAATAATATATATACTTTCTGGGGTCCAATTCTCTTTGGAGGGTATTAAAATTGTATTTTTGCGGGGTCGCTCCGGCAAGGGCTGTGGAGGAGACATTTCACCTTTGTCATAAAACTCTAAATTTAAATGTTTTGGGATAAATATATAAAAAATGTTAGATTTTTTTTATTGGGTCATTTAGGTGGCATAGGGGAGGAGGGTGTAGGGATGAGCAGTACCAGGTTAGGTTAGGTTGAAGAGAGGGGCATAAGCTATCCCAATCCATCCAGCGCTACACTTAGGCCTCATAGGCCTGTTGTGCGCTCTATAATAAGGAGTTCCCATTCTACCGATACCATGGAAACCTTTGAATTTGATTGCGTTAAGAACCTAGTTTGTCCAATGTATTTTCTTAAGTCTCTCCTAAGAAATTCCTTCTCCTGTATAATCTCCTGATTAAATGTTTGTCTTCTAACTTGGCTAAAAGCTGGACAGTAGCACAAGTAGTGCTCCAGTGTCTCGTCCTCTTCCTGACAGGACCTGCATGTTACATCGTAAACGAAACCCATTCGTGCCAAGTGATTCCTTAAATCTGTATGTCCTGTTATTAAATAAACGAACCTCCATTGTGCTGGCCTACTCAATGTTAGGATCTCCTTTGTCTTGGACCATCTGGGCCCCCCATAGAATTCTAGTCACCCTACCAATGGTAGAGTGATGCCAATCTCTTGTATGCAATTCTATAGCCCATCGTTTTAGTTCGTTCTTAAAAACCTGAAATGACTTCGGACTGTCTAATGTGATGTTTGCCATTAATGCTCCCATCTTTGCTAGCCTATCTGCCTCAACATTTCCAGGTATTCCCTGATGTCCTGGAATCCATATTATCTCTATGCCCCCACAGTGCATGTATGAGCTAATCTCATCCTTGCGTTGTAGTACACACCGAGATTGAACCACATCTTATCCCTTCCGCAATAGCCACGATCTCACCCTGAAATACTGTGTTATGATCCGGCAGGCGGAAGTATTTGCGAATTTTACGACCCATATCACAGAATCCTCCACCCAATCGGTCACCAATCTTCGACCTGTCCGTGTATAGGTAGTTTTGTGCCCAACGTACTTGCATCCTCCCATTCTATAACGTCTTTGTATTCTTTGAAGATGTTTGATATTAACCTTTCTTTCCAAGGACGTCCAGGCATACGAGGCGTACGTCACAATTGGTCTTACCACACTCGTATAGAGCCAGTGTGCCATATTTGGGTTCATTCCCCATTTGGACCTGATTTCCCTTCTGAAATAGGTTGAGACTCATTGGGTCTTGATTACCCTACTTCCCTTGGTCCTTCCAGGATAACCTCCAGTCGAGTATCACCCCTAGATGTTTGACCTTTTTACTAACTTGTATCGTCCTATATCGAAAAACCGGTGATTCCAAATGTGCAATCTTCCGTTTTCTTGTAACCATACAAAATTCTGTTTTCTTTGGGTTGACATTGAGACCCCTATCTGTAGCCCAGTTATAAGCTAAATTTAGGGCCTCTATTGCCTTTTCACAAAGAACCCTAGGATAGTTTCCCCTTGTGAGTATCACTACATCGGGAGCAAATCCTTCCTGGGATAATGTCTTCAGTAGGGTATTTATGGTCACCACCCACAGCAAGGGAGATAGTATTACTCCTTGTGGCGTTCCGCAACAGACGTTCCCCCTTGCCCTTGTGTCGTTAACCTCGCAACCTATATTCCTGCTCCTTAGCGTATGACTGATCCATGCAGTCAATCTCTGGTCCAAGTCAAAGTTACCTAGCGTGTCAATAATGCTCGAGGTCAATATATTATTCACAGCTCCTTCTATATCGACAAATACAGCCATATTGTACATACCCAAATCGAAGGTTCTCTCTATGTGATATACAACCTCTTGTAGAGCTGTCTCAACCGACCTTCCCCTAATTTAAGCATGTTGTTTAAATTTCAGTATACTGTGCGGTATCCTTTCCTTCAACATTTTGTCCACAGTTAGTTCCAATGTCTTCAGTAAGAATGAAGTTAGGCTAATCGGTCTGTAAGCCATCAGGCACTGCTGCTTTATAGGGCGAAAAGCTCTGCACCGCTCTACATACCATTTGTGTATCTATTATCATCCTTGGATTGTTCATATTTCCGGTGGTATGCCACTTGCGGACGGCTCTCCTGCCCTGTACGGAAGTGTGCCTCCATAAGAAATCCTAATAACTCCTCTATCGTCTCTGTCCTCCGAGTCGACAAGCGTCTCAGGTTAAGTGTGGGTTTTCGACAGAAGTTTCTTTATTTTGGAAGCTGTCTACATGTCCTCAGAAAAGCTTCCAGGGTTCGCGTTTGGCATCCCTTACTTTCTTATTGTAGACGTTAAGCTTACTTTTATACTCTTCCCAGTATATATCGAGTCCCATTCTGCGGGCACTATTAAAGAGCCTTCTGCTCTCTCCCCTGAGATTTATAAGTTGATCCGTCATCCAGGATTTTTCCTTTGGGTTTCGGCTATTTCTGAGTTTACAACTGTTCTCTAAGGATTCCTTAATAGCAGTATTGCTATTAAGTGGTGGATAGTTCTCGAGTTTGTTTTGTAAACTAGGCCTAAATCTTGACCAGCCCGTCTTGGCCCTATTCCTAAATGTTATGGGGTTAGGATCAGTATGGCCTAAAGTCATAAAAATATAGCGATGATCCAAGAAGGAATGCAATTCCGACACGTGCCAATTTCTTAATTCATCAATTAAGTTTTCTGAACATATAGTGATATTAATAACCTCTTCCCTAATTCTGTTAATGAAAGTTGGTCTATTCCCAGTATACATTGTGAAGAAGTTACTTGCCATTAAATATTCAAATAACGCATCACCTCTATAGTTGCAATTAGTACTACCCCAAGAGAGATGATGCGAGTTGGCATCACGGCCTATTAAGATATTCCTACCTTTACTCCTGGCGGAAGATATGATGCGCCTCAATTCCGACGTTGGCGGAAGTTACGGGGTATACGAGGGAAAATGCACTGAAGCCATCAGCATGTTTCGACTACCAAGTACTAAAGTTGTGGCATCCGATGTTGATAATTCTGGGAAAAAAGGAAAGTTTAGACCCTTATGACATAGTATGCACGCCCCGAGTCTAGCCCCGGTATTTGTATAAAAAAGTTGATAATTTCAGTCGTTTAAGCCAGATACCTTGTTCTTAATTGTCCATGGTTCCTGTATGAACACAACGTGTATCTTACCTTTAGTTATATGCTCCATAAGGGCTTGAGTCGCCGTGTTACTCTGATGGAGGCAGCAGCATCTTTATGAAATGGCTTGTGAGGGGGCCTCTTGAGATACACTGATCTCCGATTCCCCTTTTTCTTTACGCTCCGCCTTATCCTTTTGGGCATTCTCAGTCGGGTTTACTAATCAGCCAATGGGAGTATTCCCGGCATTGAAATATATGGCCGAGGTGGCAAAGAAGGCCTTCGCTTTTCGTTCTTCCAGGTAAGCCATGGACGCTTTGTTCAGACCCACCACGATCAAGGTGCCGTCCTCTGCCTCCTCACGGTGGAAGATTTCCCACTTTCGCATCGAGGCCCTTGTTTTGCTTGGTAATGATATTTGTTATGGCCTCGTGCTTCCGACTTCCACCCCAACCTTTTATATAAAAGGAAGCCTTTGTTAGGGCTGGGACTTGCGTCTTCTTCACAAGCGAAAGTCTTCCACTTTCCCATGGTGCCTTAATGCTGTTTATTCAGTTGCAGAAACATTACGTCCCGAACAAGCTTGCTGCTTTCAATGTGAATTTGTGGAGCATCCTCATCAGCTGACAATATATTCTCCACAATACATTCGTTTATAACACTTTCCACATCCTTCTGGTAGTGCACAGGAATTTTGCCTGATAGGCTGCTGGAATCAATGACAGCATAGCTGAGCTTTTCTGCCAGGTTCCTGCGCGCCACTTTGGCATACGTGGGTTGGCCCTTAGCCCTTCTTTCGTCCGGTCTTTTCTTCAGTGATTTAGAAGCTTTCGGAGCTCCTCCAATCACTGAAGATTTTCCTGACGCCATCGCCTGTTTGAAGGTACTAGCGCCCGGTGTGGCCCCTACTCCCTTTGAGCCCTCCTAAGAGTTCTCTTTAGGAAGTTTGGACCCATCGCCCGCTACACCCCCTCCCACGGGGAGCGTTTTAATTTAAATTTCTTACGGTGGCCAGCAGCGTTCTGCTTCTCCGGCGAACGAATTCTCTTGCCCTTCTCCGTGAAGATGGGTGTAGAGACTTCATCTTCCTTTGAAGCATCCTGCTGATTCCTTCGTTTCAATTTTGCCGCTTTCCGCCGTTGTGCGTCTGAAAGATTTCTCCTTTTCTTGGTGAGTTTGGCTATACTAGCACTTATTTCCTTGACTATCTTCGGAGGACTCCTTTATGATTTTTCGATGGGAAGAATCGGAGACCCCGCCCGTATTTTGTGGCTGGGGATGGATAGTCAGCACCCTTGGCACCGATTCTACCTCCCCTAGGCTTCTTGTAGCCTTAGGTCAAGGATAGTGCGGACGATTAACATTCCGGGTGTGCTGAAATCCTGTTCACTGATGTGTCCAGTCCCTCAACCCATCCCGAGAAGCTAATCGCCCACCCTACTCCAAACCCCCCTTATCCGCCACCTGGGGACGCGTCCGATGGGAGCAAATCCAAGCAAACGTCTCCACACGGAGCAGTACCAAGTTACGTCTCAGCTTCATCATTAAAGCGTAGACATTTAATTTTTAAGGCATGTAGGCTTAAGTAAAGCAATTTGTTAAATTTTCACACTATTGCATATAATAACGCCCACTAAAGGGGTCGGGGTCCAAAATTTTTTTTATGGCTTCAAGTTTAACACGTTGGGCCTTCTTTGGCATAAAAATATATTATTTGCTTAACAAGATTATGAAAAAACTTTAAAAATTATGTTGTTTTTTAGAGGTTGGTTTAGTTCTTCTTAGGGGAACTTTTTTCACTTTTGCCCGATTTAGCACATTTCCGAACTTAGCCTGTGCTATCGTTCAAGATATATTTATACCAAATTTCAAGAGTCTGGCTGTTTTCGTTTGGACTGAATCGTGATGTCGACAGACGGACGGCCATGCTCAGATCGTCTTAGATTTCATCACTGATCAAGAATATATACTTTATGGGGTCTCAGATGGATATTTCGCTGCGTAACAAACGGAATGACAAAGTGAATATACCCTCCATATTCTTTTTCGGAGGGTATAAACATTTTTCTTTTTGAATAATTATCATAATCAACTTTCGGAGCTTTTAAACCATCGATTGAATCACTTTTGAAACAATATTCTTTTTTATTAAATCGCGAACAGTCTGATTCCAAACACCATATATCTGAGAAAATATTTTAATCGATGTTTTTGCGATAGTTTAAGTTATAGCAATTTTGTCTTTAATAAAAATAGCTTTTCTGGCTCCCTTTGATGGTCTACAAAATGAACGGGTTGCGGAAGGTACGTGATTGGTGATTGAGATTTTCCGATCAATAATGGTGTAATCTTTTCCCGAGCGCTTACATTACTGTAAATCAGTAATCCCTTCCCTGGATATTTTTCTTGTAAGAGCACATATTTCCTCCGAATGAACAGTGACTTGGAATATGCCATATTTTGTTAATATCCATTTAAATGGTTCTACATCATCAGCTTACTCTCTCTAAATTTCATTGTGCTCTAAAACTCATAAGCCAAGCTATCCTCCAAAAATTTTTTTGGGGAATTTCTTTTACTGTATTGCAAAATTGTTCGACGTACTAGAATATGATATGAAAACAATGGATTCTTTCTGTTGTAAATTGAAATTGAATTGCAATTAATATAAACAATTGGCTCATTTTATTGAACATACATATGTTTTTAATTAATTTCTTCATACAATTAAAACGGAATTTTATTAGTTCACTCTACAATTGTCAACTCCGTCACATAAAAACTATTTTATTTACAATACATTGCATGTTTTTTGAGCATTTATCATTGATCCTGAAGGACATTTAAATACTTCTGTTGCGCTTCCTCCTTGCGCCACTAGCCACCCCAATCTGCAAACAAACAAAAAATGAAAATTATTAAATATACAACATTTTATTTATGGGCTTATAAAAAATGAAAATGCCAGTGAAGAATTTTGCATCAATGGCTTTCAAATTACTCATGTACAAATATATTATATCTACATGACGGCTTTTATATTATAGTTATATATGTAGTTAGGTGATTCTGCTCTAACTGTTTTTTTAACAATGTTTAATTATAACACAAAGTATTTTTATTTCTCCTTGCAAAGTATTATATAATTTTGTATCTATTACAATTTGAAAAGCAAGAAGATTTGGTCACAACCACTAAATTTTCCGTATGATCATCAAAATTAAAATTCCACTATTTTTAATTAACTATTATTTGATTATATTGTAGATATGAAAGTGCTACAAGTTTTTGCTTCAACTATAAAACTTTCAAATAACATTATACTTGTAAAAATCGTTTAAGAATTGATGGAAATAAATCTGCCAAATGTAGCTGTTTTCCCCAGTTATATAAAAGCTATCGATTGAGAAAGGTCGCTTGTTTAATTTTATGCATTGAATAAAACAATTGATCTGGTGATACACTTGAAGAAAAATGAAAACTATTCAATTATATATATGTATATGTTTTTGGGTAACTATAGTTATCAAGTTTATTTTTTATTGATAGCTATCAAATAAAATGTTTGATATTGAATAATTTTTTTATTGAACTCAACGTAGGAACCTTTTGGGCGATTCTTCCTGGCAAAGTGTGTTCTAATAATCTTCGACGAACTGACGATGCACTAATTTCAATGTTTATTTGAGCAGCAAATGATATTGAAAACATAAATGGATTCCTTTTAACCAATGATGTTAGGAATCATTCGTTGGCGACGCTTGTCATGGTCTATCCAAATGTCTTTCTTGTTGGTCAATTAGAAACCAGTTCTGAGCAATGTTTTGATCTTTCCAAATCTATAGAAACAACATCTAGAGGTTTTCCTTTATTCCTAAAAATTTTAGCAACCCGTCGCGCCTCAATACCGCAATGTTTTTTTTACCAAATTTTATTAAAAATTACATGTATATGAATACTTTTTTTATACATAAATTTTATTTAAAAAATAATTCATTTACAAGTGTTGCCTCAGCGCCTAAGAAGCATTGTAGAGGCCAGTTGGCAAAATTTTAGTTTCTTTAAAATTTATATATCATAATACACATCAATCAAAAGGGAGAAATAAAATATAAAACACTATCATTATTATGTATAATATAGACACTATGTACATATTAGATTTTATAGAATATTACATAAAAAGTTCATTGATATGTTGCAAAATATGTTTTTTTAGAAATCTCTTAAATACTGAAATTCTATTTTCATTTTTTAAGAGATGAGGCAAGCTATTAAAATCACGACTACCCATGAATTCTATACGCCGTTTAGTTGTCTCCAGCCTACAAAAGGCTACTATTAAACTTCCAACACGTCTCGTATTTATTTTATAATTATTCCTCCTGAAATATATCGTATGGTGGACAATATTGTGCAGGCACTTGAACACATACAATAAAAGCTGCATTTTGTAGATCCCGTAAATAGGCAAAATAGTTTGACAATGAAATGCATATAACGATATTGTTGGATGTGTAATTGGAAGGTTGTGTACGACTTTTAGTGCTTTGTTTTGCATACGTTGAAGTGCTTTAAGTTCATTTGTTTTCTTATAACCGTATAAGATTGTTAAATAGCTTAAATGGCTCTGAAATAGGGCATGATAAATCGACTGCTTGGTATCTTTATCAAGTTTATTTCTGAATTTAAATAAAATACTGAGGTTTTGTGCGCCATTCCAAACTAGATTATTCTGTAAGATTATACCCAAGTATTTTATGGAGCTGATTTCAAAAATGTCTTTACCATCAACAAATATTGAAAAATCATTGTAATGGAAGCTAGGCTTAAATCGCAACAATTTCGTTTTGTTAACATTTAAAACAAGTTTGTTTAATCTAGCATACTTAGATATCAAAGCTGCATCGCGTTGCATATAGGCTTTAACAACCGTTTCATGTTTATATGGATAAAACAGAGAGATATCATCCATATACATGAATATTTTTCGAGAAAGATCAATATATATAACAATGGCCCAACAACATTTCCCTGTGGTACCCCGCATAAAACTGGACGTAATAAGCTTTTAGAACCATTTATCTGTACAAATTGTTCCCGGTTCGATAGATAACTTTGTATTAAGAGCAATTCTTTTCCAGATATACCATAGAATTTCAGCTTCTGCTGCAAAAGGTCATGATCTATGAGGTCAAAGGCTTTACTAAAATCATAAAAAATTCCAGCTACACCACTCTGTTCTTCATCCAAACTTTTACAAATGAAATTTATAACGTTGACAACCGCTTCTTCCGTACCACATCGTTTTCTGAATCCATTTTGGAAATCATTGAGTAATTTGTTTCTACTCATATACGTCGAAATTTGGTTATATAGAATACGTTCAATTATATTGTCAACTATGGAAAGTACCGCAATAGGTCTATACATATTTGCTGTTGATGGATTTTTATTCTTTGGAACCGGAGAAACTTTATGAATTTTCAGGATATTTGGGAAAAGGCTAGTATTTATAGTATTATTGAAGATGTATACTATATAAGGTGTTATTTCATTTACGCACTTTAAGAGTATTCTTGGTGTAACGTTGTCATGACCACAGCTTTTATTCGGTGACAAATCTAATATTTCTCACTTCATCTGAGGTTGTGCACTCGAATTTAAATCTTGTTCGGCATTGAATTAGAGTTCTCAGAGAGTTAATAGAATCTGTTGACAGAAATTGAGGTTGCAACCTTAAACTTTTTACAGATTCAATAAAATAATCGTTCAAGAACTCTGCTTTTTGCATATCATTCGAGATTTCATTACCATTCTCATCCTTAATTGTGATACATTGCTGTAAATTTCTACCAAGGGTTTCATTTATAAACTTCCAGCTTTTTCTTGGATCGTGTTTTACTTTTTCTAAATTGTCCTTATAAAAGTTATTCATAGATTGTCTGCATGGATTCTTTATTACAGCGCTGATCCTTTTTAATTTGTTCCTGATATCTACGTTCCCAATTTATTTTTAACAATTTATTTTTATACGTTATTAATTTTTGGAGATTACCGTTAATCCAAGGTTTAACGTCACGTCTATAATCTCTTTTTATAGTTTTTTGTTTCATAGAATTCCTTACAGCACATTCCAGGCACGATATTAATTCACTTTGGATATAATTTTTAGCTTGATCTAAGTCACAATATAAAATTCTTTTATCATTGTAATTATGACTGCAGTTTTCCATTTCAATTCGACATGATATGATATTATGATCAGACAGTTTACATATAATTGATTCTATGTACATGTTACTGTAAATATTACTATATATGTGGTCAAGACACTTTCCACCTTCAGGGCGTGTAAGCAAATTAAAGAGTTCCTCTGAAAGTTGTATGTTGAGAACATCGATGTCGGAATCACCTACAAAAATACATGGATCTCGCCCATACTTACGAAGTGTATGTTCCAAGTATCCCAAGAAATTATTTGGGTCATATTTTTGTGATCTATAAAATGTAAGAAATTTTATTGCTTTACCATTTAACTTAACCTCCCCTAGTGATAAAAGAACGGCATCAATGTAATCTGTACTCTCACAAACTTCAATTTTATAAAACAAATTATTACGAACAAAGATTGAAGTACCACCATAGCCATCATACCTGCAACAGTGTATATCATTATAACCAGCTATTTTGTATAACTGGATCAACTCTTTATTTAACCAAGTTTCCTGAACAGCGATTACATTAGGTAGTCGTGGTAATTTTGCAATTAGTTCTCTAAATTTATTAAACTTCGCAATTGTCGAAATACTACGAATGTTAATAGAAATAATGTTAAATAATGAACATGAGCTATTGGAATACTTATTAAAAGTTTTTAAATTTTCAAAATATTGATTTTTAATCATAAAATTTTTTTCATATAAATGCAATACCAATTTAATATAAGTATATATGTTGTAAGATTATCATTCATTATCATCAACTGCAGCAGCAGTAGCTCGCGATCTCACGATAGGTTTATTTGTTGTTGCTTCAAGCAAAGAGTTATCCACCTCCTCCTTACTTCTAATAGCTTTTGGTTTTGAGAGGTCACTTTTTTTGTAGTAAATTCGTCCACCAGTAGCATAGATAGCACAGAAACCATCATTCTTGAGAGTTTTGGCGTAATGCAATAAGTCTAGCGAAGAAGTCACTCACAAATGCTGAAGAACCATTCTCCTTTAACTTGGGCTTAACAGACATCAATTTTTGCTTTACTTGTTTGGTGCTAAATTTAACGACAACAGTTTTCTATTGATCTTTTTATACCTTTCACAAAAAAGTGAAAGGCTATATATAGGTTTGTCATTCCGTGTGTAATTTCTTCGATATTCACATGGGACCCCATTAAGTATATATATTCTGGATCCTTATGAATAGCGATGACGATTGAGCGATGCCCGTCTGTACGGTTTTCCCATGCCCCCAGAAGAGCTAGAGACTTTGTTCTTGGATTGGAAATGAACTTAAATAGAGTGCTATTGAAATTCAGTAAGATCCGCAGTACGGTTCCAGAGCTGGGAAGCTTACACCTATTTCTGGACGCAAAATTTATACCAAAAATCAATTATTTTTTTTAATGTTTGTAAATTAAACCTATTTCGTGCTTTGGGAAGCCTCAATGGTCTATTAAAAACTAAAACAATAAAAAAAATTTTCCAGGGATGGGAAATTAAAAATTTTTTTTCGGCCCATTCGGTATTTTGTAGTACATGTAGTAACTAAAATTGCTAAAAATTTTAAGTTTTTCTTTAACAAAACCTCTTTATACGTCATGAAGATTTGAATTGGTAAAAAAAAAGTATTTTTAAATTATAATTTCGTTTCCAGAGGTGGGAAATTGGAATTTTTTTTATACATAAAAGTAACCAAAAAGGCAATTGACGTTGTTTTTTTCTGATTGAAACTATTTTATAATTCAGAAAGAAGCAAATTGGTATCAAATATATAAAAAATCAAAATTTTGATTCCAGGGTTGGGCAACTGTATATATTGTAGTACATGAAAGTGACCAGAATGGTTAGAAATTTTAAGTTTTTCTTAAATGAAAGTACTTTATACATTTTTAAGAGTTGCATTGGTAAAAAAATTAAAATTTCGCTTCTAGGGTTGGGAAATTAATTTTTTTTGGCATGCAATATATTGTAGTTCATGTACTACAATATACGAGTATTGCATGCCAAAATTTACCAAAATTGTTACAAATCTTAAGTTTTTCTTAGATGAATCCACTTTATACTTCGCTTTCATATAAGTTCTTAATTTTGGTCTTTTAAGTATAATAATTCAATTCCAGGGTTGAAAAATGTAAATTTTTGTTTAGCACACAAAAGTATACTAATAAGTTACTAATATTGCTTTTTCGTGAATTAAAACTCTTCTATACGTCAGGAGGAATTAAATTTGTGTTACAAAATAAAATACTTGATTTCAGTTTTCAAAAATGTATATATTTTTAGTAGATAAAAATAAACGGAATATGAAACATCTTTTTTTATACAGGTATATAAACTTTTTTGGTTTACTAAACCGATTTAATATTTCAGGAAGAATTAAATTGCTATTAAAAATCAAAAACAAAAAGACGATTTCACGTCTGTATAATTTAAACTTTTGTTGGTTCCTAATTTTGCGGGCTGGGCAATTGAAACTTATTTTATTGTCATATAGTCGTATTTTAAGAGTACCAAATAGTAACAAGGGTTTCTTAAATCAACAAAATTACATTGTTATCAGCCTGTCCGTTGGTGCTCAAATTTGTTATTTTATAATGAGAGAGAAAAATGCAGTTGTACAACAGGTGCATATAACACTCTCTATTTATCACGAAATTGAGATGCATGTAACATGACAGGATTACGGTTTTCTTCTCCCTTCGTCTGTCTTCGCATATGAAGGAGCAATCATATCAAAGAAATTTTTATTGTTTGAGTAAGGGCTTACGGACAAAGAATCTCTTTGCATAGTGCGCCGGTGCACACACTTTTAATTTGTAAGAAAGATGGACATATCACACAAATTGTATATGATTCTCTTTCTTTCGGTTCCAATACGGTACGCCGACGTTTGTACTTGGGCAACAAAAGTTTAGCCGAGACTTGCGTTCGCTTTGTTTTGTCTTCTCTTTTCTGCAGAAATTTTTCGATGTCTAACCTCTTCTATACCTATCTGAGCAAGAAGACCTGATGCGTGTAGAGCCTGACTTGAAGGACATGGAAAAGGTGAAGAATTTAGTAGTATTCGAACCTTTGGTGCAAGTGCTACATTTTAAAATTATTGAAACTAAGCAAACAGTTTTTCTCAAAACTAATTAAAGAGGCTACCAAGCAAAAATTTCACTATTAAACAGAAATTTAAATTTTGAATAGTAAGTATATGGAACTTAAGAGAGTTAAATTTTATGTATAATTATATATAATAAGTATGTACGTACATACATATATTATATTTGAAAGAATAACGTATATTAATATATTTAAAAGATCTTTAGACGCGTTAAAATTACTAAAAGTCTAATTTTTGAAATATATTTTATTATTGTAAACTTTTATTTAAAAATGTATGTTTATTAAAAATTTTTAATAGAAATTTGTTAAGGAATCAGTTTATAAAATATGAAACAATTGAAACTAAATTTTATTTGTCGAAATTATTAATTTTATTAAGAAAATAATTTTTATTTGGACTTAACTGCATTCTGCTAGTTTGATTACAAAATATTTTAATATTTTCATAAAAACAACTTTTATTTAGTTAAAATTTTTAAAATAATAATTTGCAGATTGCTCATTTCAATATGAGTTCAAATGAAAATTCTTGAGTATATAAAATATTCTTTATAAATTAGGACTTAGGTTAGAGGGCCGTTGTCCCTGGCGGGACAATCCACTTGGGTCCGTCGAAATTAGGACTTAGAAAATTACAATTTTATTATTGTTTTAAATGGAATTGTATGAAATAAATAATTTTTTTTGTTTTAAATGGAATTGTATAAAATAAATAATTTTTTGGCATCGTGATTAAATAAGTTTGTACACAAGTTCCTATTGCTATCTTAGTAAAGAAATGCCGCAATATTTTTCTCTTTTATGAATATTTTGTTACATAAATTTCTTATATAATAACATATGAGTTAATTTATTTTTTGTACACTTTTTAAGAAATTGAAATCAAAACCTAGAGGGAGTTGAAGATATTTGGGAAAACCAAACTATGTACTGTTTCCTTTATACACAAAGTGAGTATATCTCAAGAATATGTTATTAAATAGATAAGTGGTTTTCATATTGAAAAAAAAAATAAGACCTTATAGTCAATACTGCACACAATTTTCGTATCATTAATGCTTTTGCTTTAAACGTAAGGTTTTCTAAAATAAATAGCGTGATCGTCGAAAACATTAAGAAGTACGTGTCAACATATGAGCTGTTTTTTTGAAAGTGATATAAGTCCATTTTTTCATAAATTGAGCTATTTAAGGGTTAGCGTTTGAATCAATTTAAAAATATTGGCCAACTTTAACCAATTCGAGTGATGTTTTTTGCACTATACACCTTTTAAATTTTATTATGAAATAATAATTACTAAAATTATTTGAAAGAATAAATGATTTTTTTACCTCCATATGGACTTATACCATTTTCAAAAATAACATATTACAAGAAATAAAACAATGTTTTTATAGAAATAAAAGTTTTACTGAAATGGATTTTTATGTAAGGAACTATAGTTAAAATGAAGACATTTAAATACACGAATAACCAAGTTTGTTAACCCCCATATTCATAAAAAAAATAAAACGTATTTGAAATCTGTTTTAAGAAAATTTTGTATGAAAAAATTTGATTAAAATACATTTCAAACTCATCTTAAATTTTATGAATACCGGGGTAAGAGTTTATTTCAGTTATTTTAAAAATCTATTAGTATAAGAACCAAATAGTAGGACCTGCGAAGGAGAACTAAACAAAACTTCTCATCATTTCACCAGAACAATAATACCGTTACATTGCTAACAATGTTGTTTTTAATACACTAGCGGTAGATATGTTATATCTGCTAATAAAGTAGCAATAATCAATTGCAATAAGCAAGTGGTTTTAATTATGATTATTAGGAATGGACTTATTCCACTTTCAAAAGAAATATTTGTGCGATAGCATTGTACAGCAAAACTATTTTTATTTATTTTATTTCAAAATAGAACTCTATTGAAATTGTAATTGTAACTACAGAAAGAATATGTATATATATATATATATATATATATATATATATATATATATATATATATATGTATATAAGTTAATAATTAACATATTTATTTTTAATAAAAGTTCAATTGCTGACACATTTCCGTTAGTTGCAATTAATAATTATTTTACTTACTTTAATAAAGTTCAATCTCCTCTGTCGAAATTCAATTGCTTACACATTTCCATTTAAATTTTAATTCACGAATTTTCTTTTGTTACAACATTTATTTAACGTGCTGACGACCTAAGTATTTGCACTAAATGCAATTGGAACAGCTCACGTTGCATTTCAAGGTGATGATTGCTGTTCGACAATTCTTAAGTTTTTATAAAGTTTAATATTAAGTAAATATAATGATAATAATAGCAGTAGATAATAATATGAAGTCCGAATAAGAAGACACAGTCTTCCGGAAAATTAAGTAATTAGAAATAATAAAAGGATAAAGAAGACATAGTCTTCTCCTCTAAATAAATATAAAATTTTTTTAAAAAATTTAAATAATAAAGAATTTTATTTACTGGCGCCCGAGCAACCGGTACAAAAATAGTGTACTTAAAGAACCCTAAAAATAAAAAAAATAATATTAATTAAGCCTGTAAGTGTCCGTCCGCAAGCGACCGTCCGTATAAAGTGTTGTAGTGCCATCACTGACCTCAGACCTTAAATATCATCCCTGTATTTAATAAGCTAATAGGCAACCATGTACATATAGAACTAATAAGAAAAATAAGAATAAAAGAGAACTCAGTCGTGACTGAGAGTAAGAAAAGACAAGACGTGTTTTAATGAAACTACATGGCGACCGTGACATGAGGTCAATTGGTAAATTCACAAAGAGTGGTTTATATTCGTGTTACATACTAACGTCATTTGTGGAAAATTTGTAAAAACAAATTTCTAATTCTAAAATCAGTTGTCCACTACAAAGAAAAAAAAACATATAAAAAATATCATCTATAAAGTGTTGCGGTTTTTCTGACAATACAAATGTAAAATAATTAACTGTGGTGGAAAAGATTTGCATATCAAACAGAGATCAAGTGGTACTCAGCGAAAGAAAAATACGCATACAATTTTATATACAACAAAATTAAAACAATTCAACGAACTCAATTTCAACAACATAAAATAAAAATTTCCAAAAAATTCAAATTGTTTTGGGTACAACTGTACCAAATTGGGAAATTCATTCTAAAGAAAAATTTTAAACGGTAAAA
Organism: Linnaemya tessellans; assembly: GCA_951800035.1. NCBI lineage: Eukaryota > Metazoa > Arthropoda > Insecta > Diptera > Tachinidae > Linnaemya > Linnaemya tessellans. The sequence continues at coordinate 72,344,272 of OX637532.1, forward strand.
ATAAAAAAACCTGCTATAGGTACTGAAAAAAAAGAAACTGTAAAGAATCAAGAAAATAACGAAGTGCAAGAAAAGCGAAACACAAAAGCCGTTATATATATGAAAAAAAAAACCAACTGAACGAAACAAAAATTGAAAAATGTAATTGGGAATAAAAGACAAGAAGAAAAACATCAACAATAACAACAACAACCAGCAACGCAAAGAAACAACACCAACCGAAAAATGAACAAAAACAACAAGAAAACCAGCCCAAAAACCAACAGAACAAAAACACCAACTTACAAAGCAGACACAACAACAACAACTACAGCAGTACGAGACAAAGAAGACAGCATAAACGTATAGCAACGTGGGTAACTGAAGCATGCAAACACACATACATACACATAAATTTTTATTAAATTTTTCTATTTTTTTTTAATATATATATATATATATATATATATATATATATTTGTACCATAAATACAAAATTATATCTATTATACATATTTACAAATACTAACAATTTATCAAAACTAATTCTACTTAAACTAACGAACTTCATAACAAATATATACATATAAGAATATTTTATTTTTATATACATACATACCTACAAAAACATGCGATTCATGTATATAAGTGTATCAAACAGTTTAAAATAAACACATGTTAATAACTATATACATACATTGAATTTTGTTAAATACATACATATGTAGGTACATATCAGAGTACTTCAAAATCACGATTTTTCTTGATTTTGTTCAGCACGCAAATTTTTGTTCATTGTAAAGATTAAAGAAAAATTCAATGATGATTAAAAATCATTTCATTCTGATGTATACATCAAATTCTGATTATGAGTAAAATTAACAAAAGCATTTTATGAGCAAGATCGCACAGGCAAGAGAAGGGCTTGCAGTAAATTCATCGTGTCCAAACGCTCTTATTCTCATTAATTCACACAACATGTTTTAACCGACCGTCTGTGTGACTTGAGCAATATGATATACGAACAATGCAAACAACATAACCAATTCAACACTGATACATGAGTGGAGGTACAGGTTTAGTATTTATTTGAATTTGTTCATCAAAAACAAAGTTAAAGGGAATACACATGGGCAAATGCACGGTGGTTTATGGGACTTTTTTCTTTAGAAAATTGAAACAAATGAGAATGTGTGCACAAGTTTGATCATTTGTTTGTTTTTTATTGTTAAACATGTGTCCGATTAAGAGAACAAATTTAGTTGAATTACATACGCCGAAATACACATGCAAATATGACAACAGGGAAAAAAATTTTTTTAAGTCAAATTTCCAAGAAAGTTTACACCTTGTCGCCTCGGCGTAAGGGAAAAAATATAATACGGTCCATATTAAGTGAAATAATTATGGAAAACGAATAAGTACTGGAGGGCTACTTATGCTGCAGAAAATTTGTGCTTCTCAATTTTAGCTTAATAAGAAATACAAATTAAATAACACAAAAAACACCACTGTAAAGGAGAACAAATAAAAATAAACAAAAATAATAATAAATATTATTTGCAATACCGAACTGCAAATAAAAATAATATTTTCTTAAAAAAATTTCCTATTTTGTCATAAACAACGCGAATGGACATCATAAACCACTGTAAATTAAAATAAAAAAACAAGCGTGCCTTTGTTGATAGGAATGAACAAATTCATACACAATGATTTCTTGCTTTTTGTACTTTAATGTTGATCAAATTTTTGAGCGTTGAGCGGAATAGACAAGTACACAAGTTGACAAGTTTGATTCGACCTATGATGAAAATAAGCAAGTGTTCAACTTGCATGTGGTTCGATTGCCTTATAATGAACAACGCATATAAAAGCTTGAGCAAGTTTGATTAATGTTTTTATTCCTAGCTTAAAAAAGATTATTGTTGTGAGTAAGCCGATGTGTTTAGCATCAGAACCAGCAAAGAGGCATATGTTCGGTTGATTTAAAATCAACAACAAAAGAGAGTGTGCGGGCAAGTTTGATCATTTGCAAATAAAAGACAAGTTTTTTGTGCCTTTGTTATTGTTGAACGGTTTTTTAATCAACAAGTGAAGTTCTCTGGTACATATATACGAATAAATAAAACAGTGAAGCGCAAAATAATACAAAATACATAAATACATATATTTGACAAAATATTCTTTCTAGGTAACCATGACACAATTTTTTTTTAATCTTTTTTTTTATGAAACAGTTGATTCAACAAAAACAAAAATAGAAGAAGATTAAAAGCTTTAATAGAATAGAAGTTTTTAATAGAAATGTTTAGATGTCACAGTTGGACAATACCGAATGTAAAACATTATTTAATAATTTTCAAAAAATCGTGAAAAGGGTCTTACAAAATCGTCCAGTGTCAAAGAAAGTATCTAAAGTACTTGAATATATAGAACTTTTAGTAGAACAATGCAACTCAATTATAAGATATGCAATTACAAAAGATGCGACGCAATCCGATAAGGAAATACTCCAGTCAAAGATCAACCAGTGTAAACAAAAGTTAATACAATGTTTTGATAAACTGGAATGTAATATAGAAGTACCAGACGGTACTAATACATTAGTGTTTATGGACAAAAAAGTAGTTGCGGAACATATAAAAGAATATTTAGAACAAACAGAAGCACAAAACAGTCAAGACTCTAGCTCAGAAGAAAATTTAGAAATAGAAATGGCTACCACAGAACAAAAGTGATCTTATGTGAGCATGTGTGCCTCTATAATCCGTGACAATTACGATGGAAATTCGATAACTTTGCCATCGTTTTTAGATAAAATAGATTTAATCACGGATCTCACCGAACCAAACTTACAAAATACATTTCTAAACTTTGTAAAGTCGAAATTGGAGGGCAAAGCTCGAGAGGCATTACCCGATGACGTTGGGACTATAGAAAATCTTAAGGCTGCTTTGAAAAATGCAATTAAGCCAGATAGTTCAAAAATTATAGCTGGTAGAATAGCAGCACTTAGTGTTAAAGAAAGCAACTATATGGAATTTGCAAAACAAGCAGAAGATCTTGCTGATGCCCTAAAACGCTCATTAATTATAGAAGGCATCACAAGAAATAAAGCCCACGAAATGGCAGTAGAACAAACGGTCGCAATTTGTCGCGTGAACGCGAAATCGGATTTAATTAAGTCCATTATAGCTTCATCCTCTTTTGCAGATCCGAAGGAAGTCATATCAAAGCTTGTAATTGAGCAAACTAATGTGACAAAAGAAAATCAGGTGTTGGCAATAGGACAGAATAGTAATAGGGCTACTAGTTTTCAGCAAGTCCCTAACTTTAGTCATTCAAGTAACTATTTCCGCCGTGGAAATAATCGTGGTAATTACCGGGGTAGGAATTATCAACGAGGCAATAATCATAGCTACAACAATGATCGAAATCAGTGGAATCATCGCAATGGGACCAGGCATAACAGATTTTCCCAAAATCTTAATAATCAAAGGGCTTCTGAAGATTTTTAAACTCCGAAGTCCCTCAACAGAGCCCGTTGAGGGAAGAAGAAAATTAAATTTAGAAAAACAGGCTACTGAAAAATCAGTTTATAGTTTTAACCTTAACTATGCTGATTTCATTACAATAGGTTGCATCGACACAGTAAAACAATGTACATTTCTCGTTGACACGCAGGCAGATATTTCACTTATAAAAACATCCTGTTTAAAACCGGAAATCATAGTAAACAGAAATGATACAGTCACTATCACCGGAATAACACCAAATCCCATATCCACTTTAGGTACAATTTGCTCTTCGTTAACTATTTCAGACAAATTAATTCAACAAGTCTTACACATCGTCAATGATGATTTCAATATACCATCAAGCGGAATATTAGGCAAAGATTTTCTGAAAAACAACAGATGTAAAATAAATTATGAAGACATGTCGCTGTTAGTTTCAACCCGTGATTCAATTTTAAAAATTCCAATTATCCAGGGTACAAGAAATTTCACATGTATAATCTCCCCTCGTTGCGAAGTCTTTAGAATTTTTAACTTGAAAAATGTTACAGAGCCTATGTTCGTTGATTCCCAAGAGATTTTAAAAGGTGTTTTTATAGGGAAAGGAATAATCGATTCAAAAAACCCGGTTCTGCGAATTATTAATACAACTAACGAATTTAAAAGTATTTTCAATGATAAGCTCAGGATGCAAAAACTTTCAAATTTTTATATATACTCGATTATTGACGAAAAGATAGACAGTGAACGTACTAACAAATTGGGTACAATACTTCAAGACCAAATGCCAGATTACATAAAAAGCAAATTAATGCCAATTTGTCAAAAGTATGCAGATGTTTTTTCGTTAAAAGATGACAAGATGTCGGTGAACAATTTTTATGAACAAAAGCTTAGATTAGTTGATTCGTCACCGGTATACATTAAAAATTACAGACTTGCTCAAGCTCAAAAAGAAGAAATTAATAAACAAGTACAAAATTTATTAGATAATGAGTTGATAGAACCTAGTACTTCCAACTTTAATAGCCCGTTAATACTCGTACCAAAGAAGAGTTCAAACAATCAGAGAGCATATAGAATGTGTGTAGACTACCGCGCCGTCAACAAAAAGTTGATTGCAGACAAATTCCCATTACCGCGCATCGACGATATATTAGACAACCTGGGACGCGCAAAACATTTTTCGGTGGTTGATTTGTTCTCTGGTTTCCACCAGATACCACTGCATTTAGATTCGCGTGATGTGACTTCATTTAGTACAGAAAAAGGCTCATTCAGATGGAAAGTATTACCTTTTGGTTTAAACGTTGCACCTAATTCTTTCTCTAGAATGATGACACTAGCATTCTCTGGTCTCATGCCAAATAAAGCTTTTTTATATGTAGATGACATTATCATCATTGGTTGTAGTGAAAAACATCATCTCGATAATTTGGAAGAAGTCTTTAAGATTCTTAGGAGACACAACTTAAAAATAAACCCATACAAATGTAACTTTTTTCGACCAGAGGTCACATTTCTTGGACATAAATGCACAGCAAATGGCCTCTTGCCAGACAACTCAAAAATTAATACAATCAAAAATTATACAACACCCTCGGATAAAGATGCAGTAAGACGTTTCGTTGCATTTGCAAATTATTATAGACGGTTCATCCCAAACTTCGCTGTTATAGCAGCTCCTTTAAATCATATGACCAAGAAAACTGTTCACTTCAGCTGGAACGAACAATGTCAAAATGCTTTTGATAGACTAAAATCTGCGTTAATATCACCAAAAATTTTGCAATATCCAGATTTTAAAAAACAATTTATAATAACTGTAGACGCTTCAAAACTTGGTTGTGGAGCCATATTGAGTCAAAAGTTTGACGATAGCGATCTGCCAATATATTATGCATCAAAGTCATTCACCCTCTCTGAACAGAAAAAGTCAATCATTGAACTAGAACTTCTTGCAATTCATTTTGCAATAACGCAGTTTCGCCCTTACGTCTATGGTACCAAATTCATTGTCAGATCAGATCATCGCCCGTTAGTCTACCTGTTCAATATTAAGGACCCTTCATCAAAATTAACACGAATTAGATTGGAACTGTCAGAGTATAATTTTACTGTGGAATACATAAAAGGGAAATTGAATGTAGGAGCAGATGCTTTATCTCGTATTTCAATAAATGACCTAAAAGATAGAAACAATCAAGTACTTGCGGTAACTACACGGGGTATGAATAAAAAAATAAATTACAATAACATTTCTGTGCACCAATCCTCTAATGACAACATTAATTTAAAAATGTATGATTAATTTTGTCATGAATTTAGTAAAGATATTTCAAGAATAAGAACAAAAATAATTGATAACTATGATAACCAGAAAATACTGCGAATAAACTTATACAAAAAATTTAGAATACTGCTAGCTATGGACTTCTTTATTGTTAACGAAACACTTAATTTAGATTATTTGCTTTCGAGGCTGGAAATTGAAGCCAACAATCAGAAGATTTATAGAGCAGAATGGCCAAAAAATGATTTATTTTCACAATAATTTCAGTTCAAAAATTAAAAGATTCTGGGTTAAAGGTATTAAAAAATTTTGAAATTGTTCTTACGCAACCAATTGAAACTGTAACAAATGAAGATGAGAAAGAAAAAATAATGAAAATTTATCATAATGATCCCATAATTGGAGGACATTGTGGTCAAAAAAAATTATATGCGAAAATAAGAACGAAGTATTACTGGAAGAGAATGACGAAAGACGTCGCGAAGTTTGTTAGAAATTGTTCTGAATGCAATTTAAATAAGGTTAAACCCTCAAACAGTGAGGAACTCGTGTTGACTCCAACACCGTCCCAAGCATTTGATATTGTGGTAGTAGACACAATTGGCCCTTTGCCACAGTCGAGTTATGGAAACAAGTATGCTTTAACACTAATGTGTGACCTATGTAAGTATTTGGTTACAATAGCTATACCGGATAAATCGACCCGAACAGTTGCACGTGCCATATTTGAAAACTTCATACTGGTGTATGGAAAAATTAAAATTTTAAAGTCAGATTTAGGCACCGAGTTCAAGAACGAAATCTTTACGGAACTTGTAATATGTTAAAAATTGAGCTAAAATTTTCGACTAGTTATCACCATCAAACTTTAGGCACAGTAGAACGGAATCATAGAGTTTTTAATGAATACCTTCGAGCATACCTAAATGAAAATTCGGCTGATTGGGATACCTATCTGAAATACTTTACATTCTATTACAATACCACGCCTGGTACAGTCTTTGACAATAAATTCACACCTTTTGAATTAGTTTTTGGGAAAAATGCAACATTGCCTAACGATACAACTACAAATTTAGATCCACTGTACAATATTGAAAATTACAGCAAGGAGGTAAAACATAGCCTGCAAAAGACAAACTTAATAGCGAAAAATCTTATTAATAAACACAAAGCTAGAAATAAAACCTGCTACGACAACTTTGTTAATCCAATAACGCTAAATATTAATAATTCAGTGTTGCTGAGGAAAGAACCGTATGACAAACTTCATAGTATCTATGAATTACCGTTCATAGTAACAAAAATAGAGGGCACAAACGTTACTATTTATAACAAGCAAACAAGTAAAGAAAAAACTGTTCATAAAAACAGATTAAGGAAATGTAATAATCACCAAACAAATAAACTCATTTAAAATATGGCACTAAATAAACAATTGGGTGAAGGCGCTTCCTGGTGGGCCATTGGCTCCCCAGTCGAAGGGGTGGTGTCTGGTGGGCACTATCCCCTGATCCCAATTGTTACACGGTGTTTATTATAACACATGGTTAATAAAACATGAACTATTTAAAAAAAAAAGAAAACCAAAACAAAATTTGTAATAAATTTATAAAACTTTTTATTTAAATACAAAAGGTATGAAATTTTAAAATACCGCAAATATTACACATATAACTGGCATAAAGTCATTAAAGCAAAACAACAATACATGTTTAATATAACATTGTAACAGAAAGAAAATAAAACAAATTGCTTTAAATTTACAAAACTTATTATTTAAAAACAAAAGGTACAAAATTAAAAAAAAATACCTAAATTATAAACAAACAAAAAAACAAACATAAAGAAAAAAAATATTTTTTTTCTATGCACAAAAGCAAAAAAAAAATTTTATTAAATTTTTCTATTTTTTTTAAATATATCGAAAACAAAATACAAACAAAAACACTGTACAAACATTTACTTTTTTTTTGTTGCAAAACAATTATCACTTTTATATATATAAAAAAAATTTTCTTTTTTTAATTAGATGGAAAAACAAAAATGAAATCTTAGAAATGAATAAAAATAAGATAAAAAAAAAGACTAAGGAAAAACAATAAAAAAAATATTGGTAAAACATATACATATAAAATAAAGTATGTTCCAAATATAAATAATTTCAATATTACAAAAATAATTTCAATACAAAATTTAAGAAAAAAAAATTTTTGAAATCGATTGTACAATTCTTAAAAATATACATATATACACACTCCGTGTTAATAATATAACTTAAACATTCCATGTTTAACATGCATGTAAATATATATAATTTTATAAACCTAAAATTTACATTTTCTAAAAATATGCACTGTTTGTATATATATGTATATATCTTATTTTATAATGAAAAAAGGTTGAACCCATCAGGACTGATCACCCAGATTGATTCAACACTTTTTTCTCTCAATAAAGGAGGCAAATAGGTAAAACCAATATCTAAACTCTTAACTACCCTTATTTATATACATACATAAGCTATAGCCGTTAAGTCTTAATTAGTTCTAACTAGTTTTACATCATTTAACAAAAAAAGGGGAAGGTGTAGTGCCATCACCTCAGACCTTAAATATCATCCCTGTATTTAATAAGCTAATAGGCAACCATGTACATATAGAACTAATAAGAAAAATAAGAATAAAAGAGAACTCAGTCGTGACTGAGAGTAAGAAAAGACAAGACGTGTTTTAATGAAACTACAGTGTCATAAGTGAATCCTTGGTAGAAGTACGAAAAGGACAAAACTCGCGTGATCAGGACGGTATAGTTTAATAAGTTTACAATTTAAAATAAGAAAATAGACACAACTAGAGTTGTACAAAACAGCTCTTTTGAGTGAGCGCTCTTTTCCGCTCCGCTCACTTTACTGAATTAATTCATTCATTTCATTCACTAGCTCAGTTGATTCCTTAGCTCAGCCATAATTCATGAAATGAAAATGTCATGAAAGAATCAGACTAGCTAATACAACAACCACTTATGCCTTTTTATTTTTCCTTAATATTTAATATAAAACACGTTTATTGAACATAAGTAATAACTAGATAAATATTTAAGTGATTTTAAATATTTTGCTTTCGACCCTATTTTAATAAAGTAATATTTTCTATTACTTTATTAAAATATTTTGTAGATTTTTCTCAGTTAATTTACGTATATGATTGTATATGTATATATACGCACCAAGTTAATAAGTACTGAAATATGTATCATGGCAGTGCTGTTTAAAAATTTTCATCTGGCAGCTCTAATAATGTAAAGCGCCACACTATGTGTGTATCTGCATTGAGTGAATTAATTCCTTTTTCATATAGATTTTGACATACCAGCATTGAAAAGAGCTACTGAAAGAGACAGATTCAATGACGCAATTGAAACAACTGAATCACCTGAAACAACTGAAAGAAGTGAAAGAAAAGAGCTACTGAAACAACTGAAAGAAGTGAAAGAAAAGAGCTACTGAAACAAATGAAAGAAAAGAGCTACTGAAGCAAATGAAAGAAAAGAGCTACTGAAACAATTGAAAGAAGTGAAAGAAAAGAGCTACTGAAACAAATGAAAGAAAAGAGCTACTGAAAGAAATAGATTCAATGAAACAACTGAATCACTGAATCAACTGAAACAACTGAAAGATGTGAAAGAAAAGAGCTAAAAACGCTCAGTAAAGTGAAAGATTCACCTAGCTCAGTTGAATGAATGATTCAATTGAATTAATTCATTCAGGAGCCGTACAACTCTAGACACAACAAATAAAAAGAACAGTGAACAAATAAAAAGAACAGTGAACAAATTAAAAATTATAGTAACAAAAAAAATATTATAAAAGGAAAAACTATATTAATTAAAAGGTAATAAAGACATAATAGAGAACACTAACCAAGAGAATTTTTAACAACAAATGAAACATAAAGACTTTAGAAAAGACCTAAAAACATAATATTCAACAACAGCTTTGTCCTTGCCATTGAAAGCTGCACCGTAGAAGACAACCATTCAAATATCTGGCCGACATCGATAGCTGCAACAAGATCAACAGAATAACATCAGTCAGTCAACACAATGTGTCCAATTCATCTTATACTGTAAGTCATTATATTCCAGAATATATTTAAGTTATTTCATAAGTGACAAAAACCACTCTTATATAAGAAAAGAAGAAGAGAAAATAAAACAAAATAATAATAGGAAAGGAAGAAATCTTTTATTTACTGTGAATATCAAAAGTACCCATTTTTATAAATCATAAAATAGAATTTTTTTTTATCTCACAAAAATTGTTCCCAAAATTTGCGAAAAATCATGGCTAACCCCAATAACCTAATAAGACCTCCCGTTCTTAACGCTCCAAATCCTATTCCTATTCCCATCCCAAATTCAGCAGCGCAACTCAACGAAGAAGTAGAAAACAGAGTAGCCGCTATTTGAGCGCAACAATGCAGAAACATAGTTCAATCTCTGATGAATCCAAATAATGACCTTAACCACGGGATAGACCAAAACATTGAAGACAGATATAGAAATGACTTGAGTGAATTAGATAAAATACCCGACATAGTAAGAAGTCTTAGAGATTTCTCGGGTAACCCCATGGAATTTAACTCATGGAAAAAAAGCGTGGACAGAGTGTTGCAATTTTACGATTCTAGCAAAGGCACACCTAAATGTTATGGTATTTTAAGCATCATCCGAAACAAAATAACAGGCAACGCTGACATTGCCTTAGAATCCTACAATACTCCATTAAATTGGAGTTGCATTGTAAAATGCCTATCTATGCATTACGCAGACAAACGAGATTTAGGGACGCTTGAGTATCAAATGACTTCCTTACTTAAAGGAAGAAATACCATCCAAACATTTTATCAAGAAGTTTACACGCATTTGTCCCTTATACTAAATAAAATTGGTTGCATGGAAATGGGCCAAGAGTCCTTGCGACTTTTAACACAAACCTATAGGGACAAAACCCTAGATACCTTTGTTAGAGGCCTGAATGGAGATCTACCAAGACTCCTTGGCATCCGTGAACCTGCGGATCTCCCGCAAGCATTACATCTCTGCTTAAAGCTAGAGAATCAAAACTACAGAACAGAATACGCGAATTAACATCAAAATCATAGACAACGTCAACCACCACCCCTTCCAATACGGAATGCAAATACAATTCATAGACAACCCTTTTATCCAGAATTCACATTTCAAAATTTTAACCAATACAATAGACCAATGAATAATATGCAACAAAATGCATTCCAAAATCGTCAAACCATCCCCAACATTAACTTCCGACAAAATCCCCAACCGCGTTTTCAATCGCACCAACTTTTTCAACAAAATTTACAACCACAAAGACCAGTTGCACCGAAACCTCAAAGTCCTCAACCTATGGAAGTTGACGAATCAATTCAAACAAGAAACGTAAATTATCAAAACAGATCACGTCCTTTTCATCAACCCCAATTTAATAACAAAAGACCTCCATCCCTAAGCTACGTTCCACTACCACGTAAACAACAGCGCAATTTTCATATAGAAAGTAGACAAGATTTTTCCACGGTACCGAATTACCAGGACGAACAAGCTGGAAATTATAATGAAACTGAATACGAGCAATTAATCCAAAACCAAGGAATTGACGAGTACGCCGAATCCTATGATCAAGATCAACAAGATGAAATACCCACTCAAAATTTCACAGATATCCATTTTTTAGGTTAACGAATTCTTCGCTCCCGTATTTTGAGTGCGAAGAATGGTAAAATTCTAAAAATTCTTATAGACACTGGATCTAACAAAAACTACATTCAACCATGCCTCTTTAGCAATCCTATCAAAAACGAAAACACCTTTTTTGCAAACTCAGTGTCTGGAGACATTAAAATTACGCACCACACATTCGCAACTTTATTCAATTTACCCGACCACCATATAAAATTCTGCATCCTACCTTCTTTGAAATCGTTTCATGGCATCCTTGGTCATGATAGTTTAAAGGAACTAAATGCAACTATCCATATTACGAAAGAATATTTGTTAATAAACAATACAACTAGAATAAAAATTCATCAACACACTTCCCAATCAGTTAATAAAATGGAATTCAGAACAAATCATATGAACGAAATTCAAAAATTTCAGTTAGATCAAACTATAAACGAGCATCCCAACCTATTCTCGGATCCCAACAAGAAACTTACATTCACTTCTCGAGTTCAAGGAGAAATCCGAACACATTCAGATTCACCAATTTATTCTAAATCATACCCCTATCCCATGGCATTGAAAAGTGAAGTAGAAAAACAGATTAATGAACTCTTAAATGACGGAATTATCAGACCCTCCAGATCTCCGTATAATGCACTCGTTTGGATCGTTCCGAAAAAAATGGATGCATCCGGAGAAAAAAAATATAGAATGGTCATCGATTACAGAAAACTGAACGCAGTAACTGTGGCCGATAGGTATCCCATTCCAGAAATTAATGAAGTTCTAGCAAATCTAGGTAAAAACAAGTACTTTACAGTGGTAAAGAGTGGTTTCCACCAGATTCCTTTAAAGGGATGTGACGTAGAGAAAACCGCATTTTCAGTTAACAACGGGAAATTTGAGTTTGTACGACTCCCATTCGGATTAAAAAATGCTCCCCCAATATTCCAACGTACTTTGGACGATGTCTTGAGAGACCACATAGGGAAAATCTGCTACGTCTACATAGACTATATTGTCATCTTTTCAAAAACTGAGAAGGAACACTTCGAAAACCTTGGAAAAATATTCGAAACACTAGAATCGGCAAATTTCAAAGTTCAACTAGACAAGTGTGAATTTCTCAAAACAGAAGTTGAATTTCTGGGATTTATCGTAGGAGCCGCAGGAATTAAATCCAACCAAAACAAAATAGAAGCAATAGCCAAAATACCACCACCGAAAACCCTAAAAGACCTGAGAAGTTTTCTAGGCATGTCAGGTTATTACCGTCGCTTCATCAAGGATTATGCGAAGCTTGCCAAGCCCCTGACATCCCTTTTAAGAGGGGAGGAAGGACGCATTTCGAAAAACGCGTAGAAAAATTTAAAAATTACTTTAGATCAAAATGCTTTGAAAGCATTCCAGAAATTAAAAAATTCACTCATCTCCGGCGATGTCATGTTATCTCACCCTGATTTTGAAAAAGGTTTCGATCTGACAACAGATGCCTCTGATTATGCGATAGGCGCAGTACTTTCGCAAAACAGGAAACCCATTACCTTTCTTTCAAGAACGCTCAGCAAAACTGAAGAAAATTTCGCTACCAATGAAAAAGAAATGCTAGCGATAATATGTACGGTTGTGGGAAAGTAAACATTTATACGGACCACCAACCTTTGACGTATGCCCTCAGTAGCAAGAACACAAACAGCAAGATGAAAAGATGGAAGTCCATCTTAGAAGAGTATAATTACGAACACAAGTATCAGCCAGGCAGAACAAACGTAGTTGCAGATTCACTATCTAGACCACCACAGATAAATTCGATGACAGCAACGCAACATAGCGATGAAAGTTCCTCAGATAATATGATCCCCGCAATAGAATGTCCAATTAACGTCTTTAAGAACCAACTCCATATCTTAGTTAGTAACGAAGACAACTACAAATTCGAAATTCCATTCCCAACTTACCATAGGCACATTATTAAAAAACCTTTTTACACTAAAGACACCTTAATATCAATTTTTAAAAAAATATCTTAACCCCAGCGTAATCAACGGTTTATTTACTACCGAAGCAATTATGGGGGTAATTCAAGAATTCTATCCCGAACACTTTAAAAACTTCAAAGTAAGATTTACTCAGTCACAAGTCAAAGATATCGTAAGTGAAACAGAGCAAGAGGAAATATTGATTAATGAACACCGAAGAGCTCATAGAAATGCCAACGAAAATAAAAATCAGGTAATACAAAAGTACTACTTCCCCAAAATGATGGAAAAATCCAAAAGGATAGTAAAAAATTGTCAAACCTGTAAAGAACAAAAATATGATCGTCGACCCAACAAACCGCAATTTCAGCCTACACCAATTCCAAAAAATCCTGGAGAGATTATTCACATTGACATCTATTCAACTGAAGGAAACCTAGTACTCACAGCAATAGATAAATTTTCACTACGCCTTAGGAAAAATTCTGAAATCAAAGGCAGTCGAAGACATTAAAGAACCATTGAAAGAAATAATTTTAGCATTTGGCATCCCCAAGTTTATAGTCTTATATAATGAAAAATCACTAAATTCCGTAACGATAAACTCCCTTCTTAAAGACCAATTCCGCATACAAACCTACATAACACCCCCTTACGCTAGTACCGTCAATGGCCAAGTAGAGAGACTTCACTCTACTCTTTCCGAGATGATGAGATGTCTTAAGTCAGACAATCTTCACAATTCATTCCATGACTTACTCACCAAAACATTATACGAATACAATAAATCAATCCATTCTACCACTGGTAAAAGACCGATTGACATATTTTTTAATAAAAACTTTAATAGTGACCCAGGAAAAATAATTTTGGAAAGACAAGAAATAATAAATCGCTTGACTGAAAAACAAAAACAGGACCTGGACTACCATAACAAAAATAGACAAGCACCCAAAACTTATTTACCAGGAGAGAACATTTTCGTTAGGATCAAAAAGAGATTCGGTTCAAAATTAACCCCAAAATATAAAAAAGAAATAGTCAAAGAAGACCGAAATACAACTATATTAACAATGTCATTCAGAACTGTTTATAAAAGTAACATTAAAAGACAATAACCTATTTTTCCAAGATTATTCTTATCCTACGCACTGACGGAAATCCAAATCATGGATTACACGTCCTCCTACGTTGTCACCATAAATAAGGGTACAGCAAAAATTCAGCAGGGAATTTTCACTATCATTCATCCAATAGATCTGGAACAATACGCAACATCCATAGCCAACACCCACACCTTTATCCAACAAAACATCCTGTTACGTTCATATATATTAAACAAGCTTTATTTTCTTTTATAAAAGATCACAAAATTCGTCTTTATTTTTTAGTTTCAATTTCTAACTAACTCCATGAAATTCATATCAAAGCTCTCTATGATTATCTTTATTATTTTAAATTTGTCAAAGTGTTGTTCCAACACATCCCAAATAACCATAACCTATACCCTATCTTCAATCATGAACTCAACCAAATTAACAACATCCTAGAGAATCTAACACCCCTAACAAGAAATAAAAAAGTCATAAACACTTTAGGAACAATTTGGAAATACGTCGCAGGGTCTCCGGATCATGACGACTTTGATATATTAACTAATAACTTTTACGAATTAAATAAAAATAACAATAAACAATTTTATGTTAATGAAGCTTTCAATAAAAGAATAAACAACTTAACCGAAATTATTAATAGAATGTCAAATTTTGTAAGAAAGAATGTTTACTTAGAAAATGAAATACTTATTAATTTACAAAATAGAATACGATTAGTCAAGGAAGAGTTAGTAAATATTGAAAATGGAATAGAATGGGCAAAAATTGGAATTGTAAACCCATTAATACTAAATAAAAAAGAAATCGAAGTAGCTATGAAAAAAATCGAAGAAGAAAACATTCCTTTTATAAACCCAGAGGAGGCACTTCAATTTGCCAAAGTGTCAGTTTTGTATAACAAAAATAATTATAATAAAATATTTTACATGGTTAAAGTACCATTGACAAAAAAGGAAATGTATGCAAATGTAATTTTAAGACCAGTAAAAAAGAAAACATATGTATGTAATCAAACTTGAATTCCTAGAAATTTTAAAAAATGAAAAAACAATTTATGCTATTAAAGAAAAATGTGAAGAATATAAGAATATTATGATTTGTAAAGAAAATCAAATAATTGACATAACAAATAATACTTGTATCCCTAATATTATTAATAATAGAAACTCTTCATGTGTAACGAGCAATAATCATCACATTTCACCAATTGAAGAAATTGAGTGTGGCATGATCTTACTAAATGGTTACAATGGATCCATTTACATAGACGAAACATATCGATCTTTATCTGGAACCTTTCTCATTAAATTTCACAACAGTACCATAAAAGCTAACAATAGAACTTTCAGTAATATGGAGGCTTCTCCTCTAAAAATGATACCCGCTCGCTCGAAGCTCTAAACGAACTTCAAATCAACAACACTGAGACAATCTCAACTATCCAAAAAAACCTAGAAATCGGAGGTTGGTCAATATCAACGACACTTTGCCTAATAATCATATTAATTGCGTGTCTGGGTTTTCTCTTTAAACGCACCCGAAGTAGTAGTAATTTGGGAACACCAAAACCCACTCACTAGTAGTAAGTTAACCCCGAATGTACTCAGTTTACAAACTATTCGCGACCCTCAAAACCCAATAGATCTTGAAGCTCCAGTCAAACCTCCTAGGTTGAACAGTATCCCATTTTTCTGAATGATTGGCGACAATCAAATTAAGAAGGGAGGAGTTAATAATTAACATATTTATTTTTAATAAAAGTTCAATTGCTGCCACATTTCCGTTAGTTGCAATTAATAATTATTTTACTTACTTTAATAAACTTCAATCTCCTCTGTCGCAATTCAATTGCTGACACATTTCTGTTAGTTGCAATTAATAATTATTTTACTTACTATAATAAAGTTCAATCTCCTCTGTCGCAATTCAATTGCTGACACATTTCCATTTAAATTTTAATTCACGAATTTTCTTTTGTTACAACATTTATTTAACGTGCTGACGACCTATTTGCACTGAATGCAATTGGAACAGCTCACGTTGCATTTCAAGGTGATGATTGCTGTTCGACAATTCTTAAGTTTTTATAAAGTTTAATATTAAGTAAAAATAATGATAATAATAGCAGTAGTTAATAATAAGAAGTCCGAGTAAGAAGACATAGTCTTCCGGAAAATAAAGTAATTAGAAATAATAAAAGGATAAACAAGACATAGTCTTCTCCTCTAAATAAATATAAATTTTTTATTAAAAATTTAAATAATAAAGAATTTTATTTACTAATATATAAATGAAATTTATTTGTTGGTGGTTAAGCAATGTCTATATGCATTTCATTGGTGCTTTACCAAATCGTCAGTAGACTTTAACCACAGTTTTGAAAAGTTAAAAACCTCTTATCTTATGCATATACTTCCGAAAACCATCTGAGAATTCACAACTTGTAAATTACAAACTATTTTCAAAAATAACAACAGAACAAGAACATAGGCTTGCAACTCATACAAAACTAAACCAACAAATAAAGTATGTTCGATACGAATCTATTTTATTTTTCTACACCTTTATACAATCAGAAATCCATTGGATAACAAGAAAAGTATTTATAAGGCAAAATGAAAAATAAAATCTAAATCAAACTGTTATGAAGTTTTTTTATTCAACACATTGTTGTCACAATACTAATATATAAATGAAATTTATTTGTTGGTGGTTAAGCAATGTCTATATGCATTTCATTGGTGCTTTACCAAATCGTCAGTAGACTTTAACCACAGTTTTGAAAAGTTAAAAACCTCTTATCTTATGCATATACTTCCGAAAACCATCTGAGAATTCACAACTTGTAAATTACAAACTATTTTCAAAAATAACAACAGAACAAGAACATAGGCTTGCAACTCATACAAAACTAAACCAACAAATAAAGTATGTTCGATACATATATATATATATATATATATATATATATATATATATATATATATATCATTAAAATTACCGCTAACTTGGTTTTTTTAAAAAGTGAACTTATACCACTTTCAAAAAAACCACCTCATATGGTTTTCATATATATCGCCTCATTCCTAAATAACGTTTTTATTTAAATTTATAAATATACAATGTCCAAGTACCTCAGAAAGATTAAAATAGAAAAAAATGATTCCAAGTATAAGTATGAATTCCTAAATTTGTGTTTGGTTTTATTAATTGCGGGAAAGTCCATCGCTCACAATTTAAAATTGATTTTTTGATAATGAGATGCATTTTTCCCAATTCTTAGGTAAAAAACATGTCAATACGAATTCACATAGTGGTGTATATATGTTTTAAAGGGATGGTTTTATTACTTACCAAGAATTTTATTTGTTAATTTTCCAAATATGCTAACAGTTTTATTCCTTCTTTATAGGTTGTTTTGTATTTACGCTTTTTCTTACAGATCTGATCATTCCGTTATTTTACAAACAAAAAATCAAAAAGGTTAAGAATATTGGTGTTCCTATTTTTTTCCTTTATTTCAAAACGAATTCACATAGATGCACATGACGGATGATTTCATTACTTATGAACTTTACTTGCTAACTTTACAGCACGACCTGAAAAGGATAATTTGCATTCAACCGACATGTTAACGGGGTTTTTGGGTTTTTTTGTTTTCAAAGATATTTAGTTTTTTTATTTTAGCCGTGGAATTGTGTGTGCTTTGGTACCTGATATTTGTGTCTACCATTTATTGTAGAAATCAGATCACCGACATTTTTCTTTGGAAATGAAAAATAAGTTCCAGGACAATTAGGGAATGTTGTTGAATGCGTAATTGTTTTTTTTTTTAACCAAATATATATTAATTTCATTGTTGTATGCATTATACAGGAACAAAAAACTGAAAACTTAATGGTTTAATTGATATTTTCAGTAGGCTCGACTTTGACACCACTTAGCAGTACGACTTTTCTTGAGTTGATATCTTATTTTCATGCGTAGGGAAAAGAAGAATCTAACCAAAATATAGAGTTTTATTTGCTAAAACTCAAATAATTTTGAATGAAACTGAATCATATTGCAAACATAAAACAGTTTTTTTATGATGCAACTTATAAAATAAAGTCATAATTATAATACTATTGTGTTTAGTTATATTTTATTTGGGATGTTCTCAAAATAAACTTTCAATATTTTCTATCTATTTTTTGAAATATCAAATTGTATTTGTGTCCTTAGCGTGTAATAAGATAATTGTGCAAAGACGACATCATCCTCATTATTCAACTTCATTTACTAATATTATTATTAGTTATTGCTCCTAAAGTTAAAATGTAGAAATTGCAAATAAATAATTAGTACATTGTATATTATCCAAATTTTTTTGTTTTCACTTTTGAGCAAAAAAAAAATTGTATTATTCCACTTGTAAATAGTGTTGTAATAACAAGACGAAACAGAAAAATTTCAAAATACTTTTTTTTATTTGGATGCTAGAATGCATATATCTGCACTCACCCGAAAACATACAAAAACATTTTAGGAGGCAAAACATAGATTTTCTTTAACAATTTGCATGTAATAAATACTTGAAAACTACTTACTTTAATTATTGTTTAACTAAAAGTTATTATATGTTTCTAATTTATTCCACACATACTATTTTCTCTTAGCATTCAACAAACTTACAATTTGATAATGCCGAGACTTCGCAAGAGATCTCAAGAGCAACGTAGACGTGCCCAATGGCAGAACTTACAAAATTTTCGAAAAAGAAATCCTGAATATAGTCGAGTTCGAAATTCGAGCTCATCTTCACAAGAAGAAATTCAGGATTTTAGGGTAAGTGAATTAAATAGAATAAGAAATTATAGATCACATTCATCGTGAATCAGAACGTACGCGTGATGGCGCAGCACGAAACCAGCGACGATAATCTTCAGGACTATAGGACGTCGAACGTCAGAGGAACACCCTAGCTCATTCGTTAAGGAGAGCGGATCCTGTTGCTAGAGCCGCTGAGCAAGAACGAAACACCGCCGAGCACTCGCTTCGACGGGAAATTATAGGGTTGAGAACGGCAGAGCGTGAACAGGATGCTACAGCTCATTCAATAAGAAGGTCTAATCCTCTTGCTCGAGCTTGTGAGCAAGAGCGAAATACTGCTGAGCATTGGATGCGACGGGAAATTCCGCATTTTAGAGAAGCAGAACGTGAAAGGGACGCCATAGCTCGATCGATGAGAAGATTTGATACTTTTGCTCGCGCTGCTGAACAAGAGCGAAACATTCAAGAACACTCGCTTAGACGGCAAAATCCAGATTTTAGAGAATCAGAGCGTGAGCAGGACACTGTAGCTCATTCAATAAGAAGGTCTAATCTTCTTGCTCGACCTTCTGAGCAAGAGCGAAATACTGCTGAGCATTGGATGCGACGGGAAATTCCGCATTTTAGAGAAGCAGAACGTGGAAGGGACGCCATAGCTCGATCGATGAGAAGATTTGATACTTTTGCTCGCGCTGCTGAACAAGAGCGAAACACTGAAAAACACTCTTAGACGGCAAAATCCAGATTTTAGGGAAGCAGAGCGTGGCCGGGACGCCTTAGCTCATTCAATAAGAAAATCTGATTCTCTTATTCGTGCTGCTGAGCAAGAGCAAAATTCAGCCGAGCACTCGCTTAGACGTGAAAATCCAGATTTTAGAGAATCAGAGCGTGAGCAGGACGCTTTAACTCATTCAATAAGAGAATCCGATCCTATTAATCGTTTCGCCGAGCAAAATATTAATACAGTATCACGTCGGGAATCAAGGAGAAGTGCAAGGACACAAAATGAAAATTTACAGCGCATGAGAAATTTTCGTGTTCGGATATATAGAATGAATCCAATTAATAGAGTGAGTGAACGCAGAAGGCAAGCTGACAGAAATAGAAACATCAGACAAAACCTATCACAGCAATCAAGGAAACAGCTTTTACAAATCGATACACAAAGGCATGTTTATAGAATGCTAGAAGACTTTAATTTTCATATTAAGAATGGACCAACAGAGATCTGTGTTTGTTGTGGGGGTCTGTGGTTTCCCAATCAAATTTAGGAACTATGTATAAAAAACTTTAGCCACTTAAGACAAGTTTTTTGTTTGTCACACCTTTATCCCTCTAACGAAAATTAAATTTTAAATTTTGTCGGACTTGTAACAAAGCTATTAAAGATGGAAAGATTCCCCAAATGTGCTTATTAAATGGATTAAATTTTCCTGCAATTCCAGAGGAACTTAAGGATTTGACTCCTCTGGAAAAAAAAAGATTTGTTGCTTCAAGAATCCCTTTTATGAGGATAGTATCATTAGGATACAATTGTCAGTGCGCTGTTAGAGGAGCAGTTGTGAATGTACCCATAACTCTTGACAAAACTGTAAATGCCACAAAGATTTGATCAAACGGAGGTCATACAAGTTCATTTAAAAAGGAGAATGGACTATAATCATGTAACGCAGTTTAATTTCCCAGCCGAGGTATCCTCAATCTGCCCAGGCTCGTCAAAGGTCTGCTTCCTTTGAAACATGCCCACCACCAGAGAGGCGAGCCGCATCGGCGCGGCTGGCGGCTAGCCGACCCGCCGACGATTTTTCATGAGCCGCGCCGCCGCCGTTTCCATCGGCTATTCTTCGGCGGCTTTACCAGCCGTTTTTGCCGGCTCAGCCGATTTCTTCATTTTCTTTTGTTAATTTACCACAGAAAAAGTCTGCGAAAGTCAACGGCTAACTATTTTTCTACTGCGATTGTCAAACTTCATATAAAAAACCTAAACAACATATATTTTATATAGAGTTTTTTATATAATCACAGCAGGAAGGCGTTTTTGTTTTAGAGATGCACGTATCTTTAATACAAAATGAAAATAGAAACAATAATAATTGCTATTCCTGGTGTTATTCCGTTATAATTTATTGTAAGTTGTCGCGCGTAGTAACATATTTTCGTGACATTTTATTCTTTTTGTGGCATCGTTTTGGTTAACATGTTAGTGATTTGCCGGGTTAATTTAGTTAACTTTTAATTTTCTATTCAATATATGTATAGTGAGTGTGAATAGTGTTTTCATGGTTTCTTCTGAAATTGTTTCATCGAATGCATCTGTAATTGTTTGAAGTATTGCATTAATTAATAAAAGGTGTAGTGTGCTTCACTAATGTACAATGCATACCGCTGATTTGTAGTGTATTTTACAAAGTGTAACACACAAACACTATTCTTTCTCACCAATATCAAATTGGTAATGAAACTACAAAACGCTGATCAATCAGAATATTTTGAGTGACACTAATTCAAGTGTTTAAATAAATTGAGTGCATTCCAATGCAATTTTCTATGATTGGTCAGTAAACTGAAGCAATTCGAATCCTTTCACATTTTCATAAATGTGAAAGAGACGAATAATATATTTAATAATATTAAAATAAGTTAGAAGGGCTAAGTTAAATTTGTAAAACTAGTATATAAGCCAAAGAAAAATTTAAATAAAACAGACTTGATTTTTTAACGGAATCCGGCACACTCCTGCCTAGTTTATTTTAAGTCTCAAATATTTCGGCATTCCTTTGAACGCCTAGTGTCGAGCTGGAACCCTTCAGCTGTATAAAATAAATAAAGGGCTACAGGGAAAACTCCAAACACAAAATAAAGACACACATTACAAAAGAAATGGCATCCATAAAAAATTATTTTAAAACGGTGAATTCTGTATTCTTGTATATACAGTGCAACCTCGTTTATCGCAACCAATAGTTATTGCGTATATCGAGGGTTGCGTTAACCGAGGTTACACTGTATTTTATTTGAGCTTAAGGTTTTTAAAATATTTATTTTAAATTAAATGTATATTCATTCTATATTCATTTCATTGGTGCTTTACCAAATCGTCAGTAGACTTCAACCATCGTTTTGAAAAGTTTCAAAGCCTATTACTATTCTTATTCCAATGTGATTTTTGAAAATCATTTGTAAATTCTCAAATAGTTTTTGAAAGTCTGTGCATAAGACAAGAGGTTGTATCTTCTCAAAACTATGGCAGTCTACTGACGATTTGGTAAAGCACCAATAAAATGCTTATGATTAACCATCAATATGTCAAATAATAAATTTTATATTTTATTTTATTAATAAAATAAATATATAGCGTACAAGGGACATACACTGTATTAATAAAATAAATATTCGCAAAACCTTAAGCTCAAATAATGTGTTGCATTTACGTAAAATACGTAAATTTTTTATTTTTGTATTTTGAAAAACTGAACATATAATAAATTTTAGTTTAATAAAACAAATCATAAGTTTATGTACAAAACCGAACTTTTTATTTAATAATATTTAAGGAAAATAACAAATATATATGATGTTTTGCTTTTATAAGTATGTTAAAAAAATATGGTTTTGTTTATTTACTTAAAAAATACTTGGTATAAATCGAAAAGAAAATCTATAAAAGTGCGGCGCAGCCGATAAAATTTGTTCCAGCCGGTTAACGTACGGCGCAGTCGTTTTAGCCGCCGCCGCCGACCATTTTACCCTCTCAGCCGCCGCCGGTAAAAATACCACGGCTCGCCACTCTGCCCACCACTGTAGTCCAATTCGTGCACTTAGGTTTAGTACTCTAAGCGCCGCAACGTGCGTATAACGGCTTCGTATATTCGATAGCAAAGTATAAGCGACGCAATGTGGATATGGTTGCAATACTAATAAGAACGATATAAATTCTTCGGATATCGCTCGGCCAAATACGGTAGCAATAATAATAACAATACGAACGATATAAATTCTTCGGATATCGCTCGGCTAAATACGGTAGCAATAATAATACGAACGATATAAATTCTTCGGATATCGTTCGGCTAACTACTATAATAATAATAATAATAATAATAATAAGAGAGATATAAATTCTTCGGATATCACTCGGCTAAATACTTCAATAATAATAATAATAATAATACGAACGATATAAATTCTTCGGATATCGTTCGGCTAATTACTATAATAATATAATAAAAGTGATATAAATTCTTCGGATATCACTCGGCAAAATACGGCAATAATAATAATAATAATACGAACGATATAAATTCTTCGGATATCGTTTGGCTAACTACTATAATAATAATAGGAGTAATATAAATTCTTCGGATATCACTCGGATAAATACGGCAATAATAATAATACGAACGATATTAATTCTTCGGATATCGTTCGGCTAACTGCTATAATAATAAGAGTGATATAAATTCTTCGGATATCACTCGGATAAATACGGAAATAATAATACGTACGATATAAATTCTTCGGATATCGTTCGGCTAACTACTATAGTAATAATAATAAGAGTGATGTAAATTCTTCGGATATCACTCGGATAAATGCGGCAATAATAATACGAAAGATATAAATTCTTCGGATATCGTTCGGCTAACTACTATAATAATAATAAGAGTGATATAAATTCTTCGGATATCACTCGGATAAATACCGCAATAAGTACCAACTAATATACACACATGCACTAAAGGAAAGAATCGTATTCCAATTCATTCCTCTCGATTGTGAGAAAACCTTGATCACTTATGCACCATAAAATATTAAGCAAATGAGAAGTTTTTCAATTGCGGTGTGTGTATGTTATGCAGGGTGTGTATACGGCGTATGCATGATTGTTTTCATTATTATTGTATTTCTTTTATGCGGTGTGTACTTGCTGGTTGTTTTTGAATACTGTGTATGTACGTATGTTATATTGTTGACGCGGTGTGAATATGATTTGCTATGTGTATTTATATATGTATGTTTATTTGTTTAGTTTATTTATACGGCTGTTTATGGTCAGTAGTAAGTGTTGGGTTAGGGTGTAATGTGGAACGTCACGTTACAATCATAGTTTTATGACCGAGACTATTAGACCAAGAAAAGTTATGGAAGCAGTACGATACTTGGTAAATACAGATTTATATAAAAAGCACAACATTTGTCTTTCAAATGATTGATTGGATAGTGTAAGTCAACACGAGGAAATTCCTCTTATATCTAACATGGAGGATCAAAGTGTCATTGAAAGATTATTCAATGATAGATCAGAACCAATAGATATTGAAGAACTCAATCCGCAGGAAACACTCTTGGAAAATATTCCGCCAGAAAATGTTAATTTGGAACGAATTTTCATTGCACCAGGAGAAGGACAGCACCCGTTAGATATGATTTTCGATGAAGATTCCGAAGAGCTATCATATCCTTTAATATATTGCGGTATTAAAGTTCTATATTCATATAAAAAGATGGAGTTAACATGAGTGAAAAATTGTATATCTACATGTCTACGGAAAAAAGTGGGATCTAATCAACATACCGTGGGTAACATACTAAATGATAATTATGTTCAAAGTCTAGTACAACATGACGAAGGCTACCTTTAAAGGAATACGATCTTCTCCAGCTCTCTGGGAAGGAGAGAAAAAAAGTTTTGGCTACGATACGTCAATTGGACTGCCAACGTTTTTCATTACTCTGTCAGCAGCAGAGTCACAATTGCCTGAGCTATTAGTAATTCTAGCAAAAGTTGTGCAAAACCGGACTCTTGTGGAAGAAGATGCAATGGGCTTTACAACACAAGAGAAGTATGAGTTAATAAGAAAGGACCCGATAACCTGCTCACGTTATTTCGACCAGCGAATTAGACATCTTTTCCGACATTTCAAGGCTTCTGGAGGAATTTTTAATGATCATAAGGTTATAAGATTTTATTGGAGAATAGAATTTCAGCAAAGAGGATCGCCCCACGTTCATGGTATATACTGGTTGGATAATGCACCAATATTAAATATAAGTGATCCAAATACTTTTCTAGACGTAATAAATTTTATTGATGAATTTATAAAGACAGATTCATCAATATTGGAAGTAGCGGATTATGTTTCATATCAAAGACATAATCATAGTAGGACATGCCAAAGGGAAATTAAGGGACAGAAAATTTGCAGATTTCACATCTCTTATCCTCCTATGGCAAATACGGAAATTCTTTTACCATTGTCGTATGAGGATGACAATAGTTTGTTACAAAGACATAAGTTGAACTTGGAGAAAATTCGTAATGTTTGAAATGGCAACCACTCAAATGAAGATATAGAAATTTTATCTTCTTTTCAAAACTGTTTGACAGATGAAAGGATTAATCTGACGTAAGAGGACTACACACTTGCTATAAGATCTTTTAAAAAAAACCTTCTGTTTTTCTAAAGAGATCATTTCGAGATAGAAATATCAACGCCTTTAATCCCAGAATATTAACAATGCAGAGAGCGAATATGGTCATACAATTTGTAATAGACGCATATGCATGTGTATCATATATCGTAAATTATATTAATAAATCAAACAGAAGTGTATCAAGATTACTACAGGAAGCAATTATGGAAATACGGACAGGAAATTCCAGTGTTAAACAAAGACTTCAGCACATCGGAAATAGATTTATTTCCGCTTCTGAAGTTTCAGGACAAGAAGCTGCATACAATATCCCTGGAATGCACCTCTCACAATGCAGCAACGCAGAAATATACATTAATATTTTGCAGCCAGAAAAACGTGTTAGGATCCTGAAGTCTAGAACTGAACTACAAAATTTGCCTGAAGACTCAACTAATGTCTTCCAAAGCAACATCTTAGATCATTACATTCAACGACCGGATGTAATTAATGATGTTTGCTTAGCATACTTCGCAGCTTACTACACGTATTCCAAAAAGTTACGTAGAAATGCGAATTTTCAAGAAGAAGAAAATGATTATCAAGAAGATGAAGTACTTGATTTAAATGAAGTGGAAAGACCTTTACAATTAATAAACAACTCCGGATGTATTTATAAACGTAGAAATCCAGCCATTGTAAGATTTCCTAAATTTTATATTGATACGACAAGGGAAGAGTATTTTAGATCTCTAGTTATGCTGTATTTACCGTGGCGGAATGAAGATGAAGAAATATTATAAAACGATAATGAGCGCACATGCATTCTCCACAAAAATGTCATAGAAAATAATAGGATATTGTTCGAAAAATTAAAGGAAGGAGAATTAGATGATATCACTAGGCAGATTCAAGAGGAAGAAGAGGACATCCAACAACAAGAAGACAACAGGTCCATAAATCAAATTCTGGACGATGAATTTAGAGCATTAGCGGTTCCAATAGTAAATAAGAACGTTAATATATTAAACCTAACTGATGGTAATGCAGTAAATAATGATGATGGAAATTCTGATAACAATCGAACAATTAGACTACCACCTTTACTCAGAAAAAATAGTATAATGGAGTCCGTTAGAACATTAAATGTTAAGCAAAGAGAATATTTGCATCATTTATTAAGAAATGTTTTAGACAATACTCAATTCACCGAATTTATAAGTAGTGGTGCAGGTGTAGGCAAGAGCCGACTGATAAAATCTATATACCAATCAGTGACCGAACGATTTAATTCAGTTCCAGGCTCTAACCCAGATTTAATAAAGGTTTTGTTAAGCGCGCCAATTGGAAAGGCTGCCTTCGGCATAGGTGGAGCGACTCTTCATGCATTATTTTCTTTGCCAGTTAATCAATACTCTGGAGAAATTCGCCCTCTTAGTAATGACACTGTAAATACACTATTTACAAAATTTATAGATTTAAAACTTATAATTATTGATGAAATTTCAATGGTTGGCGCTAGAATGTTGGGCTATTTAGATGCTAGATTGAAACAAATTTTCAAAACTACAGTTATGTTTGGTGGAATATCAATTTTAGTACTTGGAGACCTTAAGCAACTGCCCCCTGTTGGCGACAAATGGATTTTTAGCATTAACACATCGAATCCATATGGTGTTATTGCTGGAGAAGCACTTTGGAGTAATTTTAAATTTTTCGATTTGACAGAAGTCATGAGACAACGTAATGACCGAGTATTTGCCGAGGCACTAAACGCAATGGCTATTGGGGAAATGGATGAGTCACAAATAGAGCTGTTCAGACTGAGAGTTGTTGATAATAATGTGGTCTTACCACCAGACGCTATTCATCTTTTTTGGTCTAATGCAAAAGCCGAGCAATATAACTTATTTTTTTTTTTTTTTTTTTTTTAGGAGTAGGACCAGCACTCAGGGGATGTCCCCTATATATGCAATGCATTGCGCTGGAACTGAAAACGAGGGGATAGTATTGAGGGGACAGATTAGGAAAGATGAGAAGATAGACAGTTGTTGTTTTTTTTTTTTTTTTTTTTTTTTTTTTTTTTTTTGTAGCTATTTCAACCTTTTACTTCGCCGGCTAATTTTTGCTACAGGGCCGACGAAGGTGGGTGCTGTTACTCTGCTCTTATTACATGATTGGGTCAGTCGCTGCCAGTAATTGTCCAGTGATCAGTACTATGCCTTCATCACTGAAAACAGGCTGGCAACAACTAACACAACCACGCACTAATGCTGATCAGAAGAATTCAACACAATATTTCATGACTCAGCTGGGGCTCGAACTCAGGACTCTCCGCTTCATAGTCTCGTGTTCTACTACTTCAGCCAACAGCACCCACAAAAGATTAAGATTAAGACAAATTTTGACACCAGAGCACTCGTCAAAATCTTTTGACCTTATAAGATCTGACACTTTACCATCTGAACACTAACTAACTAACTGAGTCTTAAATATGGTGTAAAAAATGAAAACATCTGAAACACAAGGACTTTGTAAGGAACTGAAATTAAAGATAAGTGCTAAATATATAATGACAGTGAACATAAATACGAACGATGGTCTTGTAAATGGAGCAGCAGGAATTCTTATGGATGTAAAAACAAATGGGCAGGCAGAAAATCTAACAACATTGTGGATGTTATTTTCAGACGAAACTGTGGGTGTTGAGGCCCGTCGTAAAAATACTCATAGAAATGAGCCATCCTGGGTGCCAATTAAAAAACGTGTATGAACTTTTCAATTTAAGGCCAGTAATAGCGTCACAATTGAACGAACTCAGTTTCCGTTAGTGATAGCAGAATGAATAACGATTCATAAAAGCCAAGGCGCTACTTATTCTAAAGTATTTGTCCATACACGTAACAAAATGAGTAGATCTGCACTGTACGTAGCTTGTAGCAGAGCTACAAGTGCATCCGAACTTTACATTTGTGGAAACTTTAATCCTTCCACTCCATTCAACAGTTCGGATCCCGTCATAACAGAACTTGAGCGTCTAAAATCGGAAAAAATTTTGTGCAAACAATATGATTTCATGACTAATAATGAATTAAATGCAAGATTGTACTATCAATATATACAAAGTCTTAATGCACATCACCAATACATTTTAACAGATCCTACAATAATGCTAGTTATTTGTTTTATTTGTTTGGAGTTTTCCCGAGGAATTCAATATTCTGTCAAATTATTCTAAGCTATAACAGTGACAAAGGAGGAATAAGACATCGTCACAGAAAAGGAATAATGGTATACGAGCAGAGTAATGCTATGGAAAACGCAGAATACTTATGTAAAGAAGAACATATTATAAATGGCAATGCTCTACAATTTATAGCTTTTCGTTTAAAGAAATGTATTTTATTGTGCTATATAAAAGTCCAAATTTTCCGCATACACAATTTACTTCATTTTTTGGAGCAGTAATTGATAAATTGAGCAATCACATTGGAAATGATATTGAAAAAGTTTACATAATTGGAGATTTGAATAAATGTCGGAAAACAGAGGAAAATGAAACAGAAACATTTTTAAATACTAAAGGATATGTATCTCTAATAAATATTCTAGTACCTACTACCAAACATGGCACACATATTGACTGGATATTTTCAAACAGTAATCCAATTAATAGTATAGCAAAAATCTATCCAACAATAGACAGCTATCACCATGGAATTTTACTTGGGATTAAGGGATCTTTTACGAATTAAGGATATATATCTGTAAATGTACGTATGCATACAGGTTTTACTCTAAATTCAAAACTTCTGTAGACAAATAAGCAGGTTAAGAGCATAAAATATTTTTTTATGAATTAGCCCTTTAATATATAACATTGTTATTTTTATATCGAAGCATGTTTTCAAAACTATTTATTACGCGTTTGTTTCAAAGAAAATTTTTTACAATAATTAAATAGGTATCTTTGTATTTTTTTGCTTCGAGATAGTTTTTATTTTAAGAATAGAAATAAACATTTTTAAAATAAACATTAAATATTGTTTCTTCTTCATCGAATATTTTTTGGGAGTAGTGGCGAGTATTAACATTGCAAATTAAGCTATCGGGGCAAGCAAACAAAAGCTTAAAGCATGTTTATATATTAACATAAAACCAATATAATTACTAACGATATTACTTTATTTTCTTTACATACATTAATAATCTCAAAATGGCCTCCCATTTCCAAAATAATTAACTTTATGTTGAGAAATTTTGGTACATATCTACAAGTATTTTCACTATTGAAAAACGGTATCCTATAGGTTCCAACATCGCCATAGATAAAATGTATGTTTATAACGATTAAAAATATATCAAGGTTCGCACTAAATTTTTTTAATTTTAATATATGTAGGTACATATGTAAAACCGATCGCCTACGTGTTCCTGCATTGTCGTGTAGTTATATCAGTTTTTCACAGAGCAAAAGATTTTAATGAGTCCATATAAATGCTTGTGCTAGATGCTCGTACATGTCCCTGGAAAATGTTAGCTTACAAGAATGTAAATTAGTCAAGATAAATTCTAGTTAATCAATCTATTGTCTCTTTTATATATATTTTTTTTATCTTGGACCAGCACTTAAGGGATGACCACTGCATATCTTTGCGCCGGAACTGAAAACGAGGGGATAGTATTAAGGGGACAGATGAAGATAGACAATTTTTTTTAGATATTTCAACCTTTTTACTTCGCCTGGTAATATTTTCCTATAGGCGCGTCGAAGAAGGATGTTGCTGTTACTCTGCTTTTAGTACATGATCATGTCAGTCGCTGCCAATTATGTTCAGTGACCTTCATCAATGAAACAGACTGGCAACAACTAACACAACAATGCACTAATGCTGATGAGAAGAATTCAACACAATATTCATGACAGCGCGGGGTTGAACTCAGGACCCACCGCTTCATAGTCTAGTGTTCTACTACTTCAGCCAACAGCACATCCATAGACTTAGATAGATACATATGTATTTCAACAATTATCTGAAGAGTATCTTCTAATCGCTTTAGATGTGAATGAGTAAATCGCCATCCGAAAGGACTGATCTCTGTTAAAGTTCGTTCCAACAAATTTGTTTATTATTATTTATTATAGGTTATTAAGAAAATATTAATAACGTAAAAAATTACTTAAATAAAATTTTCAACTATTGTATTTAAAATAAAATCGATTAATCAAATTATTTGGTAGAAAAATATCCATAGGTAACTAAAAAGTGCAATAGAGCTAATAATAAACGAACCATGTTTCTTTCACAAATAGCATATATGTACTTAAAAATATATGTAACGCCAGACGCACATTCGTGAAGGGTATACATATATAGCACTCTTACTTGTTAATAGTTCTGTTGGAATTATTGAAAAACTTCCTTTGCAAAAGTTTAATGATTTTTTGCGTGCTGTAATATTCTGATATTAGGGTTGCACAATAGGGTGGAAGGAACTAAGATCTGGTGGGTAAATATACGAACGCTACATTTGAGGCCAATGACTATTAAAGCAAAACATTGGCCTCCTCAAGAAAAATACATCGACATATCACTCTTTGAGATCCGACTATAAATGTAGAAGATATCATGAAAAATTTATTTTGGCGACCCCCACTTTCGGCAAAAATATTAATTTTTTTTCGAAATCACCTTGCAACAATGCTTTATATTCGGTGGTGTACGGCGAGCTTTCTTCTTCTATCCTCCATATAATGGTTTCCACGATAGTTTGGAGTCTAGGATTATACCGAGGTATTTTGCCTCTTTCGAGAGCTCTATACTAGTGCTACCAAGGTATAGTGGCCTAAAGGCCGGCATCTTGTATCTCTTGGTAAAAAGTACCAATTCAGTCTTTGTAGGACTTATACCTACCCATTTCTCTTGGTCCAGTCAATTAGCTTGTTTAGAGCTGATTCCATAAGTTCACTTATCGTAGGCAGATATTTGTGCCTTATAAGGAGCACAGCCTCATCAGCATACGTTCTGTAGGTACTTATTACTTTAATAAAATGTACTTTGTGTTTAAAAATATTTTTAATCATCATATAATTTATTATAATGTAAATATTTTTTATAAAATTTTCTATTCTAATTATTTCCGTTGATGTGTGTAGAAACATTATTTTAAATATTTTGTAAAAATAAAATATATATAAGTTTTTCATATAAAAATAAATATTATTTTAATTTATAATTGGTGGCCTCGAAAAGATAAATAATATTAAAAGGATAAATAAATTTATTAAATAATATTAAATGAAACAATCATAATGCCTGTGTTTGGAGATATACCATCGTCAGCTACATCAGAAAATGCATCAAATTCAGGTACTAATCAACAGTTTGGCGAACCAGTAAATCGTCCTGAAATAGCATCTGCAAAAACTCCTAAGCTTCCAACATTTTGGAAAGATGAACCAGAAGTTTGGTTCCTACAGGTTGAAGCAAGTTTCCGAATGTGTGGAATTAGTCAAGATACAACGAAATTTGAGTATCTATTGATGAACTTGGATCAATCCGTGTTATATCTAGTAAAAGATATTATTATTTCTCCACCATCATCTTGTAAATATGAGGCCCTTAAGAATCGCATTATAAATTCATTTGCAGAATCTGCCGAACAACAGTTAAAACGTTTGCTAACAGGAATAGATATTGGTGATCAAAACCCATCTAATTATCTTCAACGTATGAAGTCACTTTCAAATGGTAAGGTAAGCAACGACATTTTAAGAACTCTGTTTTTGGAACGTTTACCAGATAAGGTAAAAAGTATTTTGGCTGTATGTGAAATAAATGACGTTGACAAATTAGCTTATCAAGCTGATAAAATTTTAGAAGCTTTTTCGAGTTCAACATCAATGTTTGTTTCTGAAGTGTCTTCATCTTCTAAGGAAAATTATTGCCAGAAACTAGACAACATTATTGCTAGAATTGATGCCCTTGGAAAACGTTCCAGATCAAATAAGAGAGAAGAATCCTCATATTCAAAAAATCGATCCAGGTCAATCTCGCAGAAGAGAAAGGGATCAGGCTTGTGTTGGTATCATTGGCGTTTTGCTGAAAAAGCGCGCAAATGCATTCAACCATGTAAATATTTAGAATCAAAAAACTAATATCAAGTCATACAAGCTCATCGACCGCTTGTATAAATGAACTTTATAATGGTCGTTTATTTATCACTGAAAAATACTCAAAAATTAAATTTCTTATTGACACGGGAGCTGAAATTTCAGTTTATCCTTGCAAAAATAATAAATTTCCTCAAAAACTTTCACTTTATGCAGCAAATGGTACAGAGATTAAAACTTTTGGCAGCAAAATTCTTCATTTAGACTTAGGTCTACGCAGAAGTTTTAGATGGAATTTTATACTTGCGGATATCAACCGTCCCATTATTGGAGCTGATTTCCTTCGCCATTATCATCTTCTTCCAGATTTAAAAAACAAATCGTTGATTGATGGTACAACTAAACTTAAAAGTAGTGGCAACATTATTAATTATACATTTGCTGGTATTAAAACGGTTTCTGGTGAAAGCAAATATCATAAAGTATTAAAAGAAAATCCAGAAATTTTTACTCCATCCGACAATTTTGTGCCACTCCATAACACATATCATCATATAATAACTAAAGGACCAAGTATTTCTTGCAGACCAAGACGCTTAGATCCTGTGAAATTAAAAGCAGCTAAAAATGAATTCCAGTACATGCTAGATAAAGGTATCATTAGACCATCTAGCAGTGATTGGGCAAACCCACTTCATATGGTAAAAAAACCCAATGGAGAATGGCGGCCTTGTGGTGATTATAGAGCTCTTAACAGAATCACCGTAGCAGATAAATATCCCGTGCCGTACCTTACTGATTTTCAGATGAATCTTCATGATGCTACAATCTTTTCTAAATTAGATTTAGTTAAGGCGTTTTATCAAATTCCTGTGCATCCAGATGATATTCCGAAAACCGCAGTAACAACACCTTTTGGTTTATTCGAGTTTTTGAGGATGCCATTTGGATTATGTAATGCAGCTCAAACTTTTCAATGTTTCATTGATGGAGTTTGTAGAGAGCTAGATTTTGTTTTCGTCTGCGTCGATGACGTTATAATTTTTTCAAAATCTGAGAACGATCATATAGAGCATGTTCACACTAGTAGTTCGTGGTGGCCCGTTTAGATTGACAACACAGGTTAATTTTGATGAAATTCAATTATTTCTTTATTGTCAGCTTGTGACGCAACCTTATGTTTTAATTCCTTAAAGATAATACATATTCAGTTTATTTGCAAATTATAATTTAGTTAGGAGGATATTTCAAACTTACTTTTTGGTATCAAACCACCAACTTTTCATTAAAGAAAATATGAGGCACGTTGTGCGCTACTACTTGTGGTTGAAAGGAGAGATATTTTTAAAAGAAATTCCGGATGTAAAATTACAAATGACAATTAAATGCAAAATATAAAATAATAATGTAAAATACAAAGAGAGAATAATACCGGTTACTTTTCAGAGCTGCATTTTTATGTACTTGTACAGTGGCGATTACAGAGCATATAAATATTCCTTTGGATCGATTTAAAATGTTTGGCATAAAGGTTAATCCCGCAAAATGTGTTTTCGGAGTTCCTGAAATTGACTTTCTTGGACATTATATCAGCCATGAAGGAATCCGCCCACTTCCGGAGAAGGTAAAACTAATTAACGATTATCCTCTACCTAAAACCATTAGTGAATTGAGAAGGTTTCTGGCTATGTTAAATTTTTATAGAAAATTTCTTTCAAATGGCGCAACAGAACAAGCTTTTCTTAATAATTTTTTAAAAGGTACAACAAAAAAAAAACGTTAAAAGAAAATACCTTGGAGTAAGGACTCCATTAATGCTTTCAACAATTGTAAAAACAAATTAGCTAACGTAACTTTTCTGAGTCATCCTATTCCTAATTCAAAATTGGCTTTGAAAGTTGATGCATCAAATTTTGCTGTTGGTGCAGTACTGGAGCAATTTGTAAATAACTCATGGCAGCCACTTGGTTTTTTTAGTAAGAAACTAGATGGAACTCAAGAAAAGTACAGCACGTATGATCGTGAACTTTTAGCTATATATAAGGCTATTCGTCATTTTCGTTATTTATTGGAAGCTCGCACATTTGCAATCTATACGGATCATCGTCCCTTAATTTTTGCGTTTAAGCAAAAACAAGAAAAAGCATCACCTCGACAGCGAAATCATCTCGATTTTATTGCTCAATTCTCCACAGATATAAGACATATAAATGGTTCAGAAAATAGTATAGCAGATGCTTTGTCACGAATTAATGCAATTCAGATTCAACGTATAGATTATGAAGAAGTAAAACAAGCGCAAAAAAATGACCTACAACTTAAAGAGCTTTTGCAGTCTACAAAAAAAGAGAAATACATTCTTATTACACTACCGAATACAGATATCCAAGTTTACTGTGAGACGTCAACTAACGTAGCTCGCCCATATATTTCAATCGAATTTCGAGAGAAAATATTTAAAAATATTCACACACTTTCTCATCCTGGTATACGAGCCACTCGAAAACTCATTTCTTCAAAATACTTTTGGCCACTAATGAACAAGAGCATAAACGACTGGTCACGAGGTTGTCAAGAATGCCAACGCTCTAAAGTAACAAGACATACTAAAAGCAAACTTGCACATTTTCCGCTTGTTAGCAATCGGTTTTCAATAATTCATCTAGACATTGTTGGACCATTACCGCCATCGGAAGAAAACTCATACATATTAACATGTGTAGATCGTTTTAGTCGTTGGCCAGAAGCTTTCCCTCTTAATAATATAAAAGCTGAAACTGTTTTCAGTTTTTTATGATGGGTGGATTTGCCGTTTTGGTATACCCAGCACTATAGTTTACTTCTCACATGTTCAAAGAGATTACTAAGGATTTAGGAATATCTCACAATTTTACTACTGCTTACCATCCACAAGCAAATGGGCTAGTGGAGCGTTTTCATCGAACACTTAAAGCTGGCCTCACATGTGCCGAAAATGAGCAATGGACCATATCTTTAAATACAGTACTTCTAGGTTTAAGAGTGAGTCTAAAAGAAAACCTAGGAACATCTCCAGCAGTAATGATGTATGGTGAAACGTTACAGCTTCCAGGTGAATTTTTCAAAACCTATGGAAATATCGACCCTTCATCACATTTGAAATTGTTGTTAAAAATAATGAATAATCTTATGCCTAACCAAATTTCTCATCATAGTAACTCAAGCAAATTTTTTGTTCATCAAGACTTAAGAAAATGTTCACATGTTTGGGTACGTCGTGATTCATATACGAAACCTTTACAGCCAAAGTACAATGGACCATTTCCTGTTTTGCAACGAAATATAAAAACATTTATTATTATTGTTAATAACAAAAAGGAAACAGTCTCAATTGACCGCTTAAAACCTGCTTTTTTCGTCAATAATAATTGTGATGAAAATGTTTTTAAAACGAAAAACAGTGAAAAAAATTTAAAAACAAGATCTGGTAGAACTATAAAATTTCCAGATCGCTTTTGCAATCATTAGAGAGGGAGGACTTGTAGGTACTTATTACTTTAATAAAATGTACTTTGTGTTTAAAAATATTTTTAATCATCATATCATTTATTATAATGTAAATATTTTTTATAAAATTTTCTATTCTAATTATTTCCGTTGATGTGTGTAGAAACATTCTTTTAAATATTTTGTAAAAATAAAATATATATAAGTTTTTCATATAAAAATAAATATTATTTTAATTTATAGTTCAATTGACTACAAAGCTCTTTAAGACAAGGTTCCATAGCAGCGGAGACAGAACTCACACCTGTGGAGTTCCCTTTTTCACAACCTTGTTTTCCGTACTCATGCACAAACTGGAGATGATCGTTCTGTTATTAAGTATGTTCGCTACCAAGTCTGTTATTAACCGGTCCGCACCGGTTTTGCAGAGCGTCCTAATTATCGACGATATGTTCATATTGTTAAAGGCACCTCCTATGTCTAGAAAGGATGCCATAACACTCTTTTTTGAAAAGGAAACTTTCTATAGTACCGACGACATCATGCAAGCCTGTTTCTACCGACCTACCTTTCTGGTAGACATGCTGTTCGCCGCAGAAGTTTTTTGGCGAGAGAAGTCCCTGACATGCAAATCAACCAGTATCTCGAGCGTTTCCAGTAAAAACAATAAAAGACTAATTGGTCTGTAATCTTTTGCGGTATAGTGGTTAATCCTTCCCGCTTTTAAACCCGTAATAAGTAATATCTAATTTCTAAGTTTTTTAATTTTTTTATTTGTCTAAGCATATAAAATTTTTCATTACGCAATTAGAGTCTTGTTCTAATTTTACCACTTCTAATTTATGCAGTTAACCCTATAAAAAGATTGCTTGTGTTACTGCCGTTTCAGATCATCATCTGACTTATCCTTGTAAAGCTTAGTATCGAGCATACTGCAAAAAATTAATTTCGAATTTTTTAGTTTCTGGTTTTGTTCCGTATTTTAAGCCTGTATTGCGAGAAGATAATATGAGTGAGTGGAGGAATAAAATAAGTGTATCTATTTAAAACCTGAAATCGTTTATTTATTAATCTAAGCCTTAGATTTTTATTTAAATCGCTTACAATAGTGTGCTTGGATATTATCAAGAACTTAATAATTTCCTCAAGCTCAATTAGAGAAGCAGAATTTTTACTAAAACTTTTTATACACACATCCATGGGTTTTAATGTTTAGTTTAGTTTTCTAAAGCTCGTTTATCCAAATCAAAATCAATCAGAACATAACCCAAATATTTATATATACGGAGAGAATTGTCCACCTTTTCAACAATGATGACCTACAATGTTTTACATCGCTCGTTCTCTTCTTCATCATTACTTATACTTGTCGGTTAATCGAATGAAATTAAACTATATATATATATATATATATATATATATATATATATATATATATATATATATATATATACATATATATATATATATATATATATATATATATATATATATATATGTATGTATATATCTATCTATATATATATATATATATATATATATATATATATATATATTATATATATATATATATATATATATATATATATATGGGGTCTCGCATATAAGCTGGTCACCAAAAAACTTAAATGCCTGACCCCGCTGCAACCGAGTGAGGGGCCAATCCTGG
Source organism: Linnaemya tessellans (assembly GCA_951800035.1). Taxonomy (NCBI): domain Eukaryota; kingdom Metazoa; phylum Arthropoda; class Insecta; order Diptera; family Tachinidae; genus Linnaemya; species Linnaemya tessellans. The sequence goes on from OX637532.1 coordinate 72,382,402, forward strand.
AGGAAATTGTAGACCATCTCTTTCCCCAGCAGGACGCACAATCTTGGGAGCACAACCCTCCAATCGGGACATTAAATTTTCCCTCGGTTACAATAACTGAGATCGAGGACGTTGTCTCTAGGTTTAGAGACAAAAAGGCACCGGGCCTCGACTGTATTCCAAATATGGTATTAAAGGAGGCCGTCAGGCCTTGTCCCGAGCAGTTCTTAAGAATGGTGAATACATGCTTAAGTAAGGGAATTTTTCCAACAAGATGGAAGAGGCAGAAGTTGGTATTAATACCAAAAGCCAATAAACCCCTGGATGGTCCCTCATCTTATCGGCCACTGTGTATGATAGATACATGTGGGAAGTTGCTAGAGGGTGTGATCTGCAGAAGACTTGGGAATTGCGTTGAGGACAGACATGGTCTATCAGACAACCAATTTGGCTTCAGGAGGGCGAGGTCAACAGTGGATGCTATAAATATGGTAGTAGAAACTGCACGAACTATCTATAGCAGGAGTTGGAGGAATGGCACAAAGGAGTACTGTGTAGTTGTGACGCTGGATGTGAAGAACGCGTTCAACACAGCGAGCTGGGTGCATATTGTTGATGCTCTAACTCGATTGGACATCCCAGAATATCTGATAGGGATAGTGCAGGATTATTTCCGGAATAGGGAATTGATCTATAGTACAGATGCGGGTATAAGGAAACGTAGGATTAGTGGTGGTGTTCCCCAAGGATCGATACTTACACCATTGTTGTGGGACGTAATGTATGATGGAGTACTAAGGTTGAGGTTACCTGAGAGAGTAAAGATTGTGGGATTCGCAGACGATATAGCGCTGGTGTGTGAAGCTAAGGAATTGCTGGAGGCAGAAACCATTGCAAATGCCAGCGTACAATTAGTAAAGTCCTGGATCACTGCAATGGGATTGATCCTAGCTGATCATAAAATCGAAGCGGTTTTGATTAGTAGTCGTAAGACTAGGGAAACTATTACCCTCAATGTTGGCACCTGTTCCATAGCATCAAAGGCATTTCTGAAATATTTGGGCGTGATGATTGACACACGGCTATCTTTTCGCGAGCACTTGCGATATATAGCATCCAAGGCATCAGAGACCTGTTTGGCGCTATATCGGAGAAGGCCAAAGTATCTTCAGAGGAAACTGCTCGCTGGAGTAGTAAGGAGCATTATCCTATATGCACACCCGGTATGGTCAGACTCACTTAGATATTCCACACATATGGGGCTGGTATCCCCTGTGTATGGGCTAGCTGCTTTAAGAGTATGTAGTGCATTCCGGACAGGTGCGGACGAGGCGGCTTTTTATCATTGCGGGTATGATCCCTATCGATTTAGAAATCATGAATAGGGATAACTCTGACTTATGTATGCAAAAGTGGCAAGAACGGTGGTCAACTACTGAAAATGGAAGATGGACTTATACATTAATACCCGACATCAGACTGTGGCTGACTAGGAAACATGGTGATCTGAACTATTACCTAACACAGTTCTTGTCTGGACATGGTTGCTTTAGGCCATATCTATTTCGTTTTAAGCACGACGACTCTCCGTTCTGTACACATTGTGGTGGAAATGTGGTTGAGGATGCTGAGCATGTCGTCTGTGTCTGCTCACGATTCAGCAACTCGAGGTCGTATTTAGAGGAAGGTTTGGGGCGCACGATCAGCCCGGAGAATATTATTCCGACTATGCTGGAATCCTTATTGAATTGGACCAGCGTGTGTAGTTTTGTACAGCTTGTTCTAATAGAACTTCGCAGATTAGCACAGATTCGTAGGAGAGTTAGTACGTCTTAGGATTCGTTAGCAACTGACGATTAAATATGCGCATCAGTTCCGAACCTCCTTACCTAGGAACTAAGGAGGACGTAGGAATAATACTGATAATACTACCCACCCTGATGAAATGCCAAAGCTGTCCCAGGGTGGTGCTAGTAAAGTTGTCGTGGGGCTACTATTGATAGTTGCTATCATTACGTCCAAAAAAAAAAAAAAAAAATATATATATATATATATATATATATATATATATATATATATATTGTTACAAAGTTTAAAAATAGATTCAAATGTAACGACAATGTGGATATATGTTACAACCCTGGTAAACACAAAGCAGATAATATTTGAATTAACGGAAGTGGAATATTCCGGATACATCTTCGAGAATATACAAGATAATTTGAGGCTGTGCAATAATAAGTGTAAATAACAACAACGAAAAACCTAGCAACATCAATGCTAAGAGATGATGCTGTTATTCTTAATGATCTTGTACGCAAGTATTCGCTGCTAACAAAAGCTAAACATGTACACCAATATATACAGCAACATACACACAAATATGCACATAAACATACCCACATAGTACAAGAAGAAACAAAACTACGCAACACACAGAACACTCATACATACAACCACACATAGTTACAATAAACCAAACACACAAGACAGCATTGTCATATAAACAAACACACGTATATAGCTACATGTTAAGTAAAGCACAACCAACAACAACCATGACCAGATGCTTCGCGAAGTTACCAGACGATGTCATTTTGCTATATAAAGTCGCTGCCAGTAATCAGCGGGATCAGTGTGATTTTAAATCTAGACGTGTTTACATCGCTAAGTGTTTAGTAGTACAAATACTCGTGTTAATAAAGTAGTAAATAAAGTGTTGCCGCATTATATTTCTAAAGTTAATTGTCTGTGTTTTTAATTTGATGCAATTAAACGAATCCTTGAAGGATAAGTAAAAAGCGTTTTTACGAAAAGGTCTAAAAACGTAACAATTGGTGTCAGAAGTGGGATTGCAAAAATAATTAAAAAGGACATTGCAATTTAAGGGAAAAAAAGGACATTAAAAAAAAAATAATTATGAAATTTGATGAGCTAAAAGTTGAACAGCTAAAAAAGGAGCTTAGTAAGCGGGAATTGCCAACAGCAGGTAACAAGGCTGAACTGCAGAAGAGGCTGATAGATGAGTTTAAGAATCGCGGCATGGATATCGGGACATACGAGTTTGAGGACAAAGACGATGTAGAGGTATGTCCTCCAGCTACGACCAGCAGCATGGACATAAATTCAATGTTCGCTGCTATGATGATTCAGATAAAAGGAATCAATGATGCACAAACTGCATCAAAAATCAGCAGTGACAAACTTGTAGCCGAAATAGTTGAAATTAAACAGAACTCTCAGCAGATGCAAGAGGCATCAAGGATCAGCAGTGACAAGCTTGTAGTCGAAATAACTGAAATAAAACAGAACTCTCAGCAGATGCAGGAGGCATCAATGATCAGCACTGAAAAGCTTGTAGCCGAAATAACTGAAATTAAACAGAACTCTCAGCAGATGCAGGAAGCATCAAGGATTAGCACTGAAAAGCTTGTAGCAGAAATACAGGAGTCAAATAGAGCCACGAACGAGACTCTGGTAGAGATTTCTGAGGCCATTAATAGGAGGGTGGATTCTATTGAGAATAAATTCTCAGAGCTGGCAGATAGAGTCCAGCATCTAGAAAGCGGTGGCCTGGAACAGCATGCAAAAGAGTTCGAAGAAAAATTGCATGCTCTAGAGGACAAAGTGCATAGCCTTGAGTGTAGTGGCGGGCCAGTACGAGCAGTTGCGGAGGTTTCTGCGCGAACAAAAGCGCCATGCTTTGACGGCAGCGTACCATTGGGCATCTTTAGATTCCAGTTCGAAACGGTTGCTAGCAGAAATGGATGGGATGCTGAAGAAAAGGCCATAGAGTTGATTTTGTCCTTAAAGGGTACAGCCGCAGAGGTACTTGAGACCGTGCCAGTGAGCAGCAGAAACAACTATAATGAAATAATGGCAGCATTGCAGCGCAAGTATGGTGGTGAGCACAAGCGCGATTTATACAGAATGGAATTGCGATGTAGAGTTCAAAAGCCTAACGAGTCTCTACAAGATTTCGCAATGGAAATCGAACGTTTAGTGCAGCTCACATATCCAGGCGAAAGTCACCCGTTTCTGGACCACTTTAAAACTGAGGCGTTCGTTAATGGCATTCGCGACTCTGATGTTAAACTAGCTGTGTGCGCAACGCAGAAATCCACTTTCGCTGAGACTGTTTCATTTGCGCTGGCTCAAGAGACTGCAAGGATGGTTTTCAAGCCGCAGATATGCAAGGTGCGGAATGTGGAGGTTTTGTCTGAGGAGGATAACAGCCTAGTTGCTAGTGTTAAGGAAGCAATGCGACAATTGTTGGCGGAAAGTGCTATCAAAGAAAAGCCTAAGTGCTTTAACTGCGGAAGAATCGGTCATTTTCAGCGCAGCTGCAAAGCACCAAGGAAAAGAGGTAGATCTGTTTCGCCACCAAGAAACAGCAAACGGGTGAACCAAACAACATCACAAGAGTCCCCGTTAAACTAAAACGAGCTAGCGCTAAGGGGCAAGAGCTAGCTCCCACAAACGAGGGCCCCACAATCTCCATATCAGTGATGCAGCAGAAAAATAGCAACCTTACTGCGTCTGGACACATCAACGGGGAAAAGCACGTACTTACCATAGACACAGGGGCGTCGCAGTCAATAATAAGGCCCGATATAGTAAAGGGGAAATGCGATCGTTTAAGCAATATACGGCTACGTACAGCTACTGGAGAGCCTGCCACTGTCTATGGTAAGATTGAATTGAAGGTGACTATAGCCAACATCAACGTGAGGCATGTGTTTATTGTTGCCGATATCGTCGATGAGGTAATTATTGGAGCCGATTTTATGATTAACCATGGCATTAATCTACACATGGGGCAACAGCTGATGATTTGGCGTAATGTGGAAATACCCCTTGATGTTGGGTATGACAGCAAGCCGCAAGTAAGAAAAGTATTTGCTATTGAGAGTCAGACGTTACCGCCGCAGTCTGAAACAGTTATATGGGCGCGTATGAAGGGAGATTGTGAGGACAATCGGTTGTGGGTTGTAGAATCAGCAGATTTAAAGAGAGAGCTTATAACAGCGAAAGCTCTAGTAAAAACTAGTAAAGGAGGAATAGTCCCTATAAGAGTACTTAACTTGACAGACCATGAAAAAGTCATCAAAGAAAATTGCGATATTGGCCAGTGTACTCCAGCAGAGGCAATAATAAACTGCGAGAGGAAGATAGATCCTACCAATTTGTCCGCCAAAGAACGTCAACAATTTGAGGAATACGTAGGAAAATGGGTAGCAGGACTGTCAGCGACAGACAGAAATAAAGCCAAACAGTTGTTAAAAAGGCATGCCAGTATCTTCGCCATGGGAAACCAAAGCCAGGGTAGAACTGCATTGGTTAAACATGAAATTAACACAGGCGAAGCTAGGCCGATTAAACAGCCACCCAGAAGTGTACCCCTAGCAAAGCGAGATGAGGTCAAAGAGCTTGTAAGAGAAATGGAGCGTGGAGGCGTAATTGAGCCATCTTCTGGTCCTTGGAGTTCGCCAGTAGTCTTAGTTAAAAAGAAAGATGGCAGTACTAGATTCTGCGTAGACTACAGGAAGCTCAATGACATAACCAAGAAGGACAGCTATCCGCTCCCCAGAATCGATGACACTTTGGACACGCTAGCTGGTACGAGATGGTTCTCTACGCTAGACTTGCGAAGTGGATATTGGCAAGTGGAGATTGCAGAGAAAGACAAGGAGAAAACTGCCTTCAGTGTCGGTAACGGATTATGGCAGTTCAAAGTTATGCCATTTGGTCTCTGCAATGCTCCGGCCACATTTGAACGCCTAATGGAGAAGGTACTGAAAGGACTCCACTGGAAGATATGCTTGGTATATCTGGATGACATAATCGTGATGGGGAAAACTTTTGATGAACACCTCAAAAACATGGCAGAAGTTCTTCAACGGATATCATCAGCTGGATTGAAACTCAGCCTGAAGAAATGTGCATTGTTCCAGAAAGAAGTGAAGTATTTGGGGCATCGTTTTACAGCAGACGGAATCTCAACAGATGAAGATAAAATACAAGCAGTAAGGGACTGGCATCAACCTAAAAATCTTCATGAATTGCGCAGCTTTTTGGGCCTTTGTACATACTACAGACGCTTTGTGCCAAATTTTGCCAGTGTAGCTGCAAGCCTGCATGAGCTGACAAAGAAGTCGAGACCATACCATTGGGGTGAGCCACAGGAAAAGGCATTCCAGAAACTTAAAGGATTATTGTGTACGTCACCAGTACTAGCGTATCCCATACCTGGAGAAAAATTTGTGGTGGATACTGATGCGTGCGGCTATGGCATAGGGGGCGTGCTATCCCAAGTAGTTAATGGCACTGAGAAAGTCATAGGATACTATAGCCGTGTACTCTCAAAACCTGAGAGGAACTACTGTGTGACACGACGTGAGCTTCTGGCAGTATTGGAATGCATTAAACATTACCATAAGTACCTGTATGGTCAACACTTTACATTAAGGACTGACCATTCTGCACTGAGATGGTTATTGCAGTTTAAAAATCCTGAAGGGCAACTGGCAAGGTGGATTGAGCGCCTGCAGAGCTACGACTTCAGTATTGAGCATAGAAGGGGAACAAAACATAGCAATGCGGATGCTCTTTCAAGAAGACCCTGCTGTTTATAGTGTAAACATTGCGTTAGAACCGAACAAAAGGAAGGCGTTGTTGATGTTCGGCTATTGCACATCGACTCTGATGAAGACTGGTCAGCGGCACAGAGGGACGACAATATACTGGGGAAAATTATAGCAGCCAAAGAGGAGGACAGAAGACCGTCGCGGAATGAAATTTCGGCTGAGAGTCCGCTCGCCAAATCTTATTGGGCTCAGTGGAACAGCCTCAAGGTAATAAAAGGGTGCCTATACCGCGTATGGGAAAGTGTAGATGGCAAAACAACTTCAAATTTGATAGTTGTGCCATGTTCCAAGATAAGTAAAGTTCTGCAAGAATTTCACAATGGACCTAGTGGCGGTCATCTTGGAGTAACAAAAACACTTGAGAAACTGAAGCAGCGTTTTTATTGGGTTGTATGTCAACAAGCCGTAGCCGACTGGATAGCAAACTGCCCACAGTGCATAGCAGCCAAAGGCCCAGTAAGAAGAAGCCGGGGACAGCTACAGCAATACAACTCAGAAGCACCATTCGAGCGGATCGCAATGGATGTAGCAGGTCCTTTTCCCGTCACTGAAGCCGGAAATCGTTATGTTCTTGTGGTAATGGACTATTTCAGTAAATGGCCAGAGGTATATGCTATACCTAACCAAGAAGCAAAGACAGTTGTAAATGCATTCGTCAACAACTGGGTATGTCGCTATGGTGTCCCAATAGAATTACATTCCGACCAAGGAAGGAATTTCGAGTCTGCCATATTCAGGGAAATGTGCGAATTATATGGGATAAAGAAAACCAGAACAACGCCGTTGCATCCACAGTCTGATGGCATGGTAGAGAGGTTCAATCGCACCTTAGAAGAGTACCTGCGAAAAGTGGTAAGCAACCATCAGAGGGATTGGGACGAGCACATCCCCAAATTTTTGATGGCATATAGGTCAGCTGTACACCACCCCACATCGAGAACGCCAGCTAAAATTATCTTCGGGACGGAATTAAAACTGCCTGGTGACTTGGAATTTGGTGTTAAGCCAGCTGTAGAAGAAGAAGCCACTTCGTCCCAAGAGCAGGAGAACTTAAACGAACTGCATGATTTCGTGCGTAATAGAATCAAGATGGTCAGTGACAAGATGAAGGCTAGATATGACCGCGCAGCAAATTCGGAGGGATTTATGGAAGGTCAATTGGTTCTACTTTATAACCCGCAACGGAAAAAAGGATTGTCCCCAAAATTACAGACTCACTGGGATGGCCCGTATAAAATTACGAGAGTGAATGACGTTGTGTACCGGATACAGAAGCACAATAGCCCAAGGTCGAAAATGAAGATAGTGCATCTCGAACGATTGGCGCGCTATGGAAGAGGTGATTGTATGCCTATTCGGGTCGAACAGGCTTAAGTGGGCGGCAGTGTTACAAAGTTTAAAAATAGATTCAAATGTAACGACAATGTGGATATATGTACTTGGCAGCACTGCCAAATCATCTCAAGTTGTCACAATGTTACAACCCTGGTAAACACAAAGCAGATAATATTTGAATTAACGGAAGTGGAATATTCCGGATACATCTTCGAGAATATACAAGATCATTTGAGGCTGTGCAATAATAAGTGTAAATAACAACAACGAAAAACCTAGCAACATCAATGCTAAGAGATGATGCTGTTATTCTTAATGATCTTGTACGCAAGTATTCGCTGCTAACAAAAGCTAAACATGTACACCAATATATACAGCAACATACACACAAATATGCACATAAACATACCCACATAGTACAAGAAGAAACAAAACTACGCAACACACAGAACACTCATACATACAACCACACATAGTTACAATAAACAAAACACACAAGACAGCATTGTCATATAAACAAACACACGTATATAGCTACATGTTAAGTAAAGCACAACCAACAACAACCATGACCAGATGCTTCGCGAAGTTACCAGACGATGTCATTTTGCTATATAAAGTCGCTGCCAGTAATCAGCGGGATCAGTGTGATTTTAAATCTAGACGTGTTTACATCGCTAAGTGTTTAGTAGTACAAATACTCGTGTTAATAAAGTAGTAAATAAAGTGTTGCCGCATTATATTTCTAAAGTTAATTGTCTGTGTTTTTAATTTGATGCAATTAAACGAATCCTTGAAGGATAAGTAAAAAGCGTTTTTACGAAAAGGTCTAAAAACGTAACAATATATATATATATACATATATATATATATATATATATATATATATATATATATATATATATATATGTATACATATACTTATATTAGTGTGTTATTAATTTACTAATTAAAACAAAATTTTAACTCACATGTGCCCGAACTCTGCCGTATCTGTATCAATGCCGTTATAGTCAGATTCTACGCATAATTCCTGTGCAGATACGAGGAAAAATATTTGTGTAGGAGTTAAATTTAGTCCTGGCAGCCTAGCCATTCCTTTAATTGGACCTGTTAGTGAAAGCATTGAATGATATGATATTTGCATTCCACCAGAGTGTATTAATATATCCATGCGGCTATAGTTAGAAAATATGTTTACTGATTTAGGTACACATCGCATCGCTTTCTCTTCAAATGATTTAGTTATTGAACGTAGAATCTCCTTGGCTATAGCAACACCTACCGAAGCATATTGCAAGTAAGGTGGAAGTCTTCCATCAAAGTACGGCACAAGGATTACGGATAGAGGTACAACTAAGTAGAAAAAAAATAGGAAATGTTAATTTGAATAATATCCAATTATTAGCAAAAGTTGTTATTCTTAAACTGCTCGGAAAGTTATCCACTTGCTCAAGACATTAATTAATAGTGATGTACGTGAACATATCGTCCCTACCATGTCGAGTGAAATACTTACTCAATTGTAAATTCAAAATCAGACCGTCACTAAAAGCGAATTTTTTTAACATTCTCCTATGCGACTTTTAATAGTCTCTGATATGATAATAAGATTTGTCAGTATAACCAAATCAACAGTAGACTTAACCTAATTCTAACATAACGAAACCTCATAGCTTATACATAAACTCTGAAAAACGAGAGTTTGCAATATCATAAAACCTAACCAACAAATTTTATTCCAGATTCACCTATTTTATTTTTCTAACTTTATATCTACAACTATTTTGCGTCGGCAAAAATATACAACAAAGCAAAATGAAAAAATATGTATACTTATTGTAGTTTTTTGAGACATTGTCTTAGTTAATTTTTTAGACAATGTTTCAATTGTATTGTCCAAATTCTATTTGGACAACAGTAGTGTTTGCAGAAATAAAACCATCTGGCAAAGTCAACAAAACAACGAGTAAACATTAAAAGTTGCAACACAAGGAATAAAAAAAAGAAGAGATCAAAAGGAGCCTTTGTGAAAAGAAGTGAAAATTACCAAACATATCTACTTGTATTAAACTTTACGAGTAAATCCGTTAAATGCACAGTGCAGCACTAAAATCTTGAACCAATTGAGACCCCCAAAATCTGAAAGCTTTTGATGGTAGAAGAAAAGCCTTAGCTGGGTTTTGAATTACACAACGCAACAAAATAAAAAAAATTTCATATGCTTTTAAAACCACTATACAATTTTGATGTATCATGACTACCTTTGTACAAAAATGGTAAAATTTTTAAATTCTATGGATAGATTTTTTTTTTAATTTTTTTGTAAAATTGCATTTTTTAGACGCTTTTTCACATTATTAGTGATAACTCAAAAACGGCTAATCGGATATTATTCAAATATAATCAGAAAAATTAAGATTTACATAGCCTTTAATCCGTCTATATCTTTTGCGTTAATCGGATCAACAGTTTCGGAGTTATAATAAAAAATGTAAGAAAAAATATATTTTTTACGTAAAAATGGCAAAAATTTTTGTTTTAAAAAATCATGAAAAATAGAAAACGGCAAAAAATGTTCAGATTCATTATTCTATTACAAAGCCACAAATAATAGCAACAAAACGAGATATCGACCATAAAAATCGACTGATTATTTTCGAATTTATTCACAATTAAGTAAATTAAGCAACTTCTTTTGCCATACATTTCTTATGCTTTATAGATGCTTTTAAAACTACTATACAATATATAAGTAATGCTGAAGTGTTTTGGATGAATAAGAAATGTTAATTTTTCTGATTATATTTGAATAATATCCGATTAGCCGTTTTTGAGTGGTTATTCGAGCATATTTTTGCTGTTGCCCTGTGTTATTAGATAAGATTTTTTTAAATTCATTTTTGAAGTTTCCTGCTGGGGGTGGATTTTAGTACAATTTTCAAAAAACATGTACTGATTCTTAAGTCTATATCTCGTGAACTATTAGAAATATTGCTTTTCTCTCTTCAGCAAATTTTTACCTCTTAATTAGATCTAAAAATTTTGCCTTGAGATAACATAAAAAAAAAACAAGAACATCTTACTCAAAACAACTAAACTGTAAAAAAAAGTAACGTAAAATTTGTTCATAAATTTTTATTGTTGATGATGGAATATACGATTATAAGGACATATTTTAAAATAGAAAAATTTATGAGTTTGAACATAAGGAATAAAAAAAAGGGCATTTCAAATCTTTTTAAATATATATTGAACTTTACTCGTCGCTTTCGGAGTTAGTACATAGTGATTTGTTTTTGAAACAAAATGGCCAAGAAAATTGTCACGGCGCTTTCTCTTAAGCAGAAACTAAATATTATAAAAGAAGTTGATAAAAAAGTGACGATAGAAACAATATGTGAAAAATACAGGTGCAATTTATCTACAGTCAATAAAATTTTTAAAAACAAATCAAATATATTAAACTGCTCTGATGTTTCAAACTTACAAAAGAAGCGACAAAGAAAGGACTACATGATCAAAACGAAAAAGCTTTGTTGTTATGGTTTGACGAAAAAAGCAAGAAGAACTGTATTATTACCAGCTTAATGCTACTCAACAAAGCCAAAGAATTTGCAGCGGATTTTGGTGAAGACTATGAACCAGATACATCTTGGCTTTTTAGATGGAAGAAGCGACACAACCTTAAGGTTGGTAAAATACACGCTGAATCGTCTTCTAGCAATGCAACAGCTGCATATAATTATATCTCAAGTGTCCTCCCAGACTTAACTAAAAACTATGACCCGCAAGACATTATGAACGCAGATGAAAGTGAACTTTTTTATAAGGCCTTGCCCTCGTATTACAGAACAGGTGCCATAAGCCAAAAAACAGGACTTACAGTTTTATTCATTTGCAATGTCACAAGCGAATTTATGTCATTGGCAAATCCAAAAGTCTACGCTGCCTAAAAAATATAAGTCCGCTGGTACTATATATGTCAAACAACAAGGCGTGGATGACCACCTCGATATGGTGCGATATTATGCACTGGTTGGATCTTGACCTACAAAAACTTAACAGAAAAATAATTTATTTGTAGACAACGATAGTTGTCATAAATCTGCTAACTTAAAAAACATCAATTTATATTTTTTGCCTCCAAACAACACTTGTTTAATACAGCCATTACGTCAAAGACAACCAAATTGAGGTAGAAGAGGACGAGGATGCAGAAGAAGACTCAACCAATATATTTACACTGAAAGAAGCCTTAACCGCCTTAGATGTGCTAGAAAAATATTGTCTATTTAATAACTTTAATGGAACTTGTGGTCGTTTTTTATAATATATTATTTCTTATAATATATATAAAAATTATAAGAAATAATATATTATAAAAAACGACCACAAGCTTGATAAATATTACAATAAACTGATAAGGTCAATAAAAATAAATCAACTTTAATGGAACTTTAAATAAAATTGACAATACATTCCGTAAAGCAGACAACTATTACTGAATATTTTTCACAAATATATACTATATAGTTAGGTTAGGTTAGGTTGAAGAAGAGGGGCATAAGCATCCCAATCCGTCATGGATTACACTTAGGCCTCATAGGCCTGTTGTGCGCTCTATAATAAGGAGTTCCCATTCCACTGTAGGGAGCCTCCACCGATACCATGGAAACCTCTGAGTGTTTCTTCAATGTACTTCCTTAAGTCTTTCCAAATAGAGCCCCTAAGGAATTCCATCCCCTGTATAATCTCCTGATTAAATGTTTGTCTTCTAATTTGACTAAAAGCTGTACAGTTGCACAAGTAGTGCTCCAGTGTCTCGTCCTCTTCCTGGCAGGCCCTGCATGGAATCGCCAACGATACCCATTCGTGCCAGGTGAGTCCTTAACTCTGTATGTCCTGTTATTAAATAAACCAACCTCCGTAGTGTTGGCCTACTCAATGTTAGGATCTCCTTTGTCCTACTACCATCTGGGTCCCCCCATAGAATTCTAGTCACCCTACCTATGGTAGAGTGCTGCCAATCTCTTGTATGCAATTCTATAGCCCATCGCTTTAGTTCGTTCTTAAAAACCTGAAATGGCTTCGGACTATCTAGTGTGATGTCCGCCATTAATGCTCCCATCTTTGCTAGCCGATCTGCCTCAACATTTGCAGGTATCCCCTGATGTCCTGGAATCCATATTATCTCTATGCCCCCACATTGCGTGTATGAGTTAATCTCATCTTTGCACTGTAGTACACACCGAGATTGAACCACATGATTCCTTAGGGCCTCGGTGGCCTTCCTACTATCCGTGAAATTACGAATCGGTAGTCTGTTATCGATTTCCTTCAACCATTTTATCCCTTCCGTAATAGCCACGATCTCACTCTGAAAAACCGTGCTATGATCCGTCAGGCGGAAGTATTTGCTAAAGTTACGACCCATGTCACAGAAACCTCCACCCGATCGGTCACCAACCCTCGACCCGTCCGTGTATAGGTTAGTTATGGGGTTCATTGTATCTGCATCCTCCCACTCCATACCTTACGATATTATGGTGGTGCAGTGTGATTGTACATATCTAATAGGGATTCTATCGCACGTGACCGTGCGAGCGTTGTTCCCGGGTAAGACGTGTACTATACCCTGGTGTTTGGTTGTGTGTTCCCTAGTCAGCCACTCACCCATTACCATCAATCTCGTAGCAGCCAGAGCTGCTTCGTATTTAACCTGTATATCAATAGGCAGTATTGATAGAATATTTTCCATCGCCTTAGTTGATGTGGTTCTCATCGCGCCACAGATGCCGATACAGCACTGTCTTTGTATCCTTTGAAGATGTTTGATATTCACCTTCCTCACCAAGGACGTCCACCATACTAACGAGGCGTACGTCACAATTGGTCTTACCACACTCGTATAGAGCCAGTGTGCCATCTTTGGGCTCATTCCCCATTTGGCCCCAATTGCCCTTCTGCAATAGGTCCAGACTCTTTGGGTCTTGATCACCCTACTATCTATATGGTCCTTCCAGGATAACCTCCAGTCGAGTATCACTCCTAGATATTTGACCTTTTTATTAATCTGTAGCGTCCTATCTCGAAAAACCGGTGATTCCACACGTGCAATCTTCCGTTTCCTTGTAAAAATACAAATTTCTGTCTTCTCTGGGTTGACATTGAGACCCCTTTGTTTAGCCCAGTTATAAGCTAAATTCAGGGCCTCTATTGCCCTTTCGCAAAGAACCCTAGGATTGTTTCCCCTTATCAGTATCGCTACATCGTCTGCATAGCAGACGGGAGCAAATCCTTCTTGGGATAATGTCTTCAGTAGGGTATTTATGGTCACCACCCACAGCAAGGGAGAACGTATTCCCCCCTGTGGCGTTCCGCAACACACGTTCGTGTCGTTAACCTCGCAACTTATCTTCCTGTTCCTTAGCATATGACTGATCCATCCAAACAATCTCTGGTCCAAGTCGAAGTTACCTAGCGAGTCAACAATGCTCGAGGTCCATACATTATTGAAAGCCCCCTCTATATCGATATATACAGCCATGGTGTACATATCCAAATCGAAGGTTCTCTCTATATGATATACAACCTCTTGTAGGGCCGTCTCAACAGACCTGCCCTTAATATAAGCGTGTTGTTTAAATTTCAGTATATCGTGCGGTATCCTTTCCTTCAACATTGTATCCACAATTCGTTCCAATGTCTTCAGTAAGAATGAATTTAAGCTTATCGGTCTAAAAGCCCTCGGATCCGCATAGCTTGCCCTACCCGGTTTTGGAATGAAGACAACTCTAGCCTCCCTCCATGCCAGGGGGGTATATGCATTTGTTAGACAGATTGTGAAGATATTAGCCAACCTGTCCTCTATCAGGTCCATACTTCTCTGAAGAAGAACCGGGAAAATGCCATCAGGTAAGTGAATTCACTTAGCAGCATTATTTATGCTGATATGTGAATAAACTTAATTTTAATTGATAATTACCTCTTCTCCTTTTTTTCTCGCGTCCAACACTCAAAGGTGAGAATACAGTATTATTCGTTTAGCTGCACATTCAAGTTTGCAGCAAAATTCGTGCACTTATGCAAAATATTCTGTTATGCAGGTGTCACATATCAGCATAAATAATGCTGCTAAGTGAATTCACTTACCTGTCTAAATATGCTCTGATGTAAAAAATAGTTTTTTATTGCAAAAACAAATTTAAGTATGCAATATCTTTAATAATTAAACTCAACAATTTTTTAAACAAAGTTTTTTATTTATCATAAATGAATGCATTAAAAAACGGAAACAATTCATTAAAACAATAAAATAGGTACATAAGTAAAATAAATTAGGATTTCATTAAAAAGAAAAAAATAATGCCAATATGTATCATACATAAATACATAATAAATGTAGATAGTTAGTTAGATACTATATAGTATTTATTTGTGAAAAATATTCAGTAATAGTTGTCTGCTTTACGGAATGTATTGTCAATTTCATTTAAAGTTCCATTAATGTTATTAAATAGACAATATTTTTCTAGCACATCTAAGGCGGTTAAGGCTTCTTTCAGTGTAAAAATATTGGTTGAGTTTTTTTCTGCATCCTCGTCCTCTTCTACCTCAATTGCCACAATTTGGTTGTCTTTGATGTAACGGCTGTATTAAACAAGTGGTGTTTGGAGGCAAAAAATTTAAATTGATAGCCCTATTCACAATCTTGTGCAAATGGTCGTGCATCATTGCATTTGCAAAATAATTGTACTCTACAACAACAAAATACATTGAAAATGCTCTCAAATACTCTCTCAATTTGTGGGTGCTGTTGGCTGAAGTAGTAGAACACGAGACTATGAAGCGGAGAGTCCTGAGTTCGAGCCCCAGCTGAGTCATAAAATATTGTGTTGAATTCTTCTGATCAGCATTAGTGCGTGGTTGTGTTAGTTGTTGCCAGCCTGTTTTCAGTGATGAAGGCATAGTACTGATCACTGGACAATTACTGGCAGCGACTGACCCAATCATGTACTAAAAGCAGAGTAACAGCACCCACCTTCGTCGGCCCTGTAGCAAAAATTAGCCGGCGAAGTAAAAGGTTGAAATAGCTACAAAAAAAAAAAAAAAAAAAAAAAAAAAAAAAACAACTGTCTATCTTCTCATCTTTCCTAATCTGTCCCCTCAATACTATCCCCTCGTTTTCAGTTCCAGCACAATGCATTGCATATATAGGGGACATCCCCTGAGTGCTGGTCCTACTCCTAAAAAAAAAAAAAAAAAAAAAAATGCTATATTGCAAGACCATTTGCACAGGATTGTGAATTGGGCTGATGTTTTTTAAGTTAACAGATTTGTGACAACTAGCGTTGTCTACAAATAAAATTGGTTGTCTTTTACGGCATCAACAATGTCAACGTCAGTTAAACTTCCGTGACATTCCAAATCATCATCACACCCTATGTAGCGTTCATAGGTTGAAACTATTTCAAGAAATTCATTATTCTCTATTATTTCTACTTCAGAATTTGGCCTAGGAATAAAAACACATTTTACAAACATACTTTGGGTTGTACTTATGCAAATAAAATTACATTTCTGAAACAATTAGAGATGGTTTCTGGTTTTACTAACTACCAAGCTCTTTTTATAAAATATAGGGCATCCAAAAGCGAAATTGATTTGTAAAACTCTAGTATGGACAAGTCTCTCTTCAAGGTCGACAATTGTTTCTTGACAATAATTTGTCTGTAATACATCTTGAAAGTATGTATAATACCTTGATCTAATGGCTGCATTAAACAAGTGGTGTTTGGAGGCAAAAAATGTAAATTGATGTTTTTTAAGTTAACAGATCTGTGACAACTAGCGTTGTCTACAAATAAAATTATTTTTCTATTAAGTTTTTGTAGGTCAAGATCCAACGAGTGCATAATATCGCACCATATCGAGGTGGTCATCCACGCCTTGTTGTTTGACATATATGGTACAGGCGGACTTATATTTTTTAGGCAGCGTGAACTTTTGGATTTGCCAATGACATATATTCGTTTGAATGTACCTGTTACATTGCAAATGAATAAAAGTGTAAGTCCGGTTTTTTGGCTTATGGCACCTGTTCTGTGTTACATGGTCGAAGGCAAGGCCTTATAAAAAAGTCCACTTTCATCTGCGTTCATAATGTCTTGCGGGTCATAGTTTTTAATTAAGTATGGGAGGACACTTGAGATATAATCAGATGCAGCTGTTGCATTCCTAGAACACGATTCACCGTGTATTTTACCAACCTTAAGGTTGTATCGCTTTTTCCATCTAAAAAGCCAAGATGTATCTGGTTCATAGTCTTCACCAAAATCCGCTGTAATGTGTATTTTTATTTGTTATTAGAATTTTCCCTGTAGCCCTTTATTTATATTAAACAGCTGAAGGGTTCCAGCTCAACACTAGGCGTTCAAAGGAATGCCGAAATAATTGAGACTTAATAAAGAAACAAGGCAGAAGTGTGCCGGATTATGTTAAAAGATCAAGTCTGTTTTATTTAAATATTTCTTTGGCTTATATACTAGTTTTACAAATTTAACTTAGCCCTTCTAACTTATTTTAATATTATAAAACATAATATTCGTCTCTTTCACATTTATGGAAATGTGAAAGGATTCGAATTACTTTTGTTTACTGACCAATCATAGAACATTGCATTGGAATGCACTCAATTTATTTAAACACTTGAATTAGTGTCACTCAAAATATTCTGATTGATCAGCGTTTTGTATTTTCATTACCAATTTGATATTGGTGAGAAAGAATAGTGTTTGTGTGTTACACTTTGTGAAATACACTACATATTAGGGTATGCATTGTACATAAGTGAAGCACACTACACCCTCACCCTTAAGAGAAAAATTATGGAGGTAATTTTTCCTTCCATCTTAAATTTTTACATGATATTAAATTACAATTATAGTTGAAATGCATTAAAATAGTTACTTATGAATGTAGTATTATCTTTTATTGGAAAGAAAATTTATTACTTATTTGTTCTTTCTTTTGTAAAGTAGTTATAATTTGTTAAATATTATTATTTTTATATATAAGTATTTAAGAAATTTTGATTAGATTATTGATTAATTAATTGATAAACATTCTCTTATATATTTAAGGTTTTCTATATAATAATTACAATTGGTTAGATATTTTTATTTTTATAGAATTTAATTTGATAATGTTCGGTATGGTTTCAAATTATTATTATGTATTTCCTTCTCTACGCCATTATAGTCTATTATGGTGTTTACATTATTTCTTTTTATTATTTTAAATGGTGCTTTGTAGGGACTTTGATTTTTTTTCTATTTTCTATTTTTACTAAAACTAAATCTCCTACTTCTAGATTAAATTTATTAGTGTGGTCATTGTTTACGATTCTCTTCTGTTTTGCTCTTAGCAATAATTCTTTTGCTTTATTCAAAGCAAATCGTAACCTGACTTGTAACTCTTGTACGTAGTCGTCATAATTGTAAAATTTTTGATTATTTTCTAGAATGTCAGAGGGTAGATATGGTAATTTTCCATATACCAATTCAAAAGGCGTGTAGCCTGTGTCTACATGTGGTGCCGTATTGTAGGCAAACGTAAAGTATTGAATCCACTTGTCCCATTCGTAATCACTAGCCGTTGTTAATAAAAATTCGTTAAGTACTCTATGGTTCCTTTCAACTGATCCTAATGTCTCATGATGGTATGGTGTGGAAAATATTTGTTTGATTTGTAATAATGAGCATATGTTTCGCATAACTTCATTTGTAAATTCTGTACCTTTGTCAGATTTGAGTACTTTAAATTGTCCATGTTTTAAAATAAATTGTTCAACCAATGTTCTTGCTGTCGTAATTGCATCTTTTGTCGGCATTGGATGTGCAACAACAAATTTTGTTAGTTCACACTGCATGGTAAGAATGTATCGGTATTCATTTGAAATACGAAGAGGACCAACAGTATCAATTGAAATCACTTCAAAACTATTGTTTGGAGTGTCTGTTAGTGTTAATGGTTCTTTAATGTGTTTAGTTTGTTTGTTTCTGTTACAACTGTCGCAATAAGTAATAAATTTTTTTACCATCTTATTCATATTTTTCCAAATATATCTCTGTTTTAGTTTAATGATTGTTTTTCTTATTCCTAAGTGGCCTGCGTGTGTGGTATTATGAAATTCGTCAATTAGTTTGTATTTCAATATGTCATCTGATATTCTTTTCGGGGCGTTGTATATTAGTATATTTAGCTGAGGACTTTCATTATTTATTATTATTCTGGCATATATTTCTTTAAATTTTTCTTTTGTATACATTTTAAATATTTTATCATTACTTGATAGCGCTAATTCTTTTATATTTTCTTTCTTCATTTTAGATATCAGTTTCCTCAGAATCGAATCTAGTTTCGCTGAGTTATCGCTGAATCTTGCATGCATATTATTTTCTTTATTAGTGGTATGTAACTTCTTCATCGAATCTTGTTTCGGTGAATTATCATTACATCCTATATTCAATTCATTTATAATTTTGGTACATGATTTCTTCATCGAATCTGGTTTCGATGAATTATCGTCACGTCCAATGTGCACAATTTTATCTTCTATATATATATATCATTTTCCTTTATATCTTCTATTTTATTAAACTGCAGTTTTCTTATATTCTTGATGTCATTTATCGATGTACATTCCCATATTCGAAGTTGATCAGACTTCTGAGAATCTTCGTTTCTTACACGTACGTCGTCGTTTTCTATTATATTATTAGCCTCTTTACTATTATTTAATTTCTTATTTGCCTCTATTTCTTTATTTTTCATAGCCCTTGTAGTTATTAATACTTTTTTTACTTGTTCATCATCTTCTATTGGTATCATCTGTTTTAGTATATCAGAGTTTATTTCTATTCTGGAAAGTGCATCTGCATTAGTGTTCATCTTTCCCTTTTTATAAATTATTGTAAAATCATAATCACTTAAATCTAATCTGATTCTTGTCATTTTTGACGAAGGATTTTTATGTGAGAATAGTGAAATTAAAGGTCTATGGTCTGTAATTACTATAAATTTTCTGCCGTATAGATAGGGTTTGAAAAAATTAATACTCCAATGAATTGCTAGAAGTTCTTTTTCTACATATTACTGGCTTATTAATGTCATGTTTTTGTAATGATTTACTGGCGTATGAAATAGGTAAATCTTGTCCTATTTCGCCTTGAGATAGTACCGCACCTAAAGCATAATTTGATGCATCGGTTGTTAGTATGAAAGGTTTTTCAAAATCTGGATATTGTAATACAGGTGGGTTTATTAATTTTTTTCTTAACTCATCAAAAGCGTTTCGGCATTGTTCTGTCCATATGAATTTTGTTTTTTTCTTTAGCAGTGCGTTCAGGTCTTTGGCAATGTCCGCAAAATTGGGTATGAATTTTCTGTAATAGTTGCAGAATGCAACGAAACGTCGTACTTCGTCAGCGTTATTAGGTATGGGATAATTTTTTATCACGTCGTATTTTGATGGGTCTGTTTTTACTCCGTCTTTTGTTATTAAATGTCCTAAATAAACTACTTCTGGTCTCAAAAAACAACATTTCTTCGGGTTTAATTTTAAATTATATTTTTGTAATCTATCTAGTACTTTGATTAAATTTTGGTTGTGATGGTTCAAACTGCAACCGTAGACGATTATGTCATCTACGTAGAGAAAAGCTTCTGATTCTAGTCCGGATAATGCAATTGTAAGCATTCTTTGAAAACTGTTTGATGATATTTTTAATCCGAATGGAATTCTTTTGAATTGATAATGTCCTTGTGGTGTAGAAAAAGCTGTTAGTGGTCTGGATTGTTTGTTTAATTCTATTTGGTGAAATGAGCTAGTCATATCCAGTGTAGAAAACCATTTGGCTCTGCCAAGTTTGTCTAAAATGTCTTCTAATCTAGTTAGAGGAAATTTGTCATTTACAATTTTATCGTTCAATTTTCTAAAGTCTACTACTAGTCTCCATTTCTTTTTATCTTGCGTGTTTTTCTTGGGTACCAAGAGAAGGGGACCATTATATGGGCTGACTGATGGTTCTATTATGTCGTCATCAAGCATTGTTTGTACTTGTTCATTTATTATGTTCGTGTGTGAATGTGGTAATCTGTAGTTTTTTATATATACTGGTGTATTGTCTGTGGTCATGAGTTCTTGGGTATAAAAATTGTTGACGGTTAATTTTTCATCTTCTAAGTGAAATATATTTTGATATTTTTTGAAAATGTTTACTAGTTCTGCTTGAGCATAATTGTCGTTGTTATTAATTTGCAATTCAGCTAGAATTTTTTCAAAACGTTTGGGGTTGTTGGCATTGGTGTAATTTAAGATACTGTAATTTTTGAGTGAATCTGTTTGAAGTTTAATGCCCTGTATTGTTATTGTCTCGTTCGTTGTGTTCAAAAGTTTTATGTGTGTCATGCCGTTTTTGGGTGCTATTGAGTTACTTAGAAATAAACCTGGTTTTATTTCATCATTGAAAATTACGCTGTCTTCAGCTAAATTTAATTTTATCGCTTGTATTATCTCAGTTCTTGGAGGTATTTTTATTTGTAGTGAGTTCAATGCTCTTGTATGCATCGGAAGAATTATGGTATTATTATTTATAAATAGAGTTATTGTAAATGTTTCATAATCTATCTTGCATAGGTATTTCTTTAAAAAGTCTCTACCTATTATTCCGTCTGTGTCTATTGGAAAATCTGATTTTACTAAGTGGAAATTGTGAATGCATTTTTCTTCTGCTAATGTTATTTCTAAATCTAGTGTCCCTAAAGAATTTATTTCTTCTGTAGTTATGCCTGTTAATTTGCATTTGTCCTCTGGGTTAAATAGTTCACCTTCGAAATCTGGTTGCATGCGGCAGAGTGATATGTCAGCACCTGTGTCTATTAAGAATGTTAGTTGTTTATTTTTGTAAGAAGTGATTATGAAGTTAGTGTTATTATCTGAAATTTTCCATATTTTTAATTGTGGCTGTCCGGAATATCTACGTATTCCGAGCCCATTGTGTTTCCCGAATTTTGTACGGCGTGTATGCGTCTGTTACTATTTCTGTAATTGTTATTGTTACTATTGTGATTATTGTTAAATCTTCTACTAAAATTGTTGTTCGTATTGTTGTTGTTTCTTGGGCTGTTAGCTATATTGTTGTTATTATTGTTTCTATTATTAGTGCTGTATGATCTGTTGTAATTGGGGTTGTTATTTTGTCGCATGTATGTGTTGTGTCCATAGTGATTTTGGCGTTGATACCGTGGTTGATACTTCCTAACATGCAATATTGAATTGTTGTTTGCTCTATTTTCATTCTCCAATTCCAATGCTAGTTCATATGCTTCTTGTAAATTTTCTGGTCTAGCTGCATATATGGTTGATTTAAGGTTTTCATTTAAACCTTTCTTAAAAATGTCTAGAGCTAGTTTGTTATTTAATTTAACAATAACATTCTTTTCTGCCTGAGAGGCATTGTTTCCTAGTTCTTCTATCCCTAATTTATTTAATTTATCTATCATACCTGTTATTTTTTCTCTGAATGTAGTCACCGCTATTTTGCCTTGATATAATGTATTTAGTCTATTTTGTAGCTCTGGTATTGTTTCCCTGCTCTTATATCTCTGTTCTAATAGATTCTTTAATTCTTCAAAGTTTTCAGGTTTTGTGTAGGTTCCTATTGCTGTTCGGACATTAGTGGTCAATTTAGCATGATATACGTACTGTAGGAAATCTGTTTTGGCCTCGGCCGATAGAGTCTTGTTGATTAATTCTGCTGTTATTAGGAAACTCTCTAATTCTATAAAATTACCTGAGAAAATTGGGAGTGCTTTTGAAGTAGTTTCTAAACTGAATGCTGCCATTTTGATATTTTTATTTTCTTGTACTTCTTTAGAGCTGTTTAGTAAATAATCTTTAATGTTTTTGTTAAATGCTATTTTTAATGCTATAGCTTTTTCTTTATCTTTTTCTTCAATTTCCGTTAATTCAAATTGTTTTCTTATTTCTTTAATAGATTCTAATTTATTTTGTAAGGTTTTTTCTGTATATGTCCTTCCTGGACTTTTCTTTAAATTTGTCCATATATCTTTTAATTTTAAAATATTCTCTTCCATTTATTTTAGTTGAATTTCTGTTTTATGCATCTATATTTCTTTTTGAGTGTACACATTAGTTATTGTGTTATTATTACTTCATAAATATTTATAAATTTTTTTTTTTTTTTTTTATTTACAGTATACTTGCTGTATTATTATTTTTATCTTTACTTAGTTTTTGAAATGCTAAGTCTACAATATACATATTTGTTTTATTGTTGATCCCAGCGTAGCTTGAATTTTTCCATTAAAAGAATGGTTTCTAGTTCGACTTTTGTTGGGTTTATGATCTCTTCTTCGTCTGGGGTTCCTTCAATTTCAAGAAATTCCCATAAATCTGTTAGCCATTCGATGCTGTAAGCTAATTCAGGCTTTTTGTTTTCTTTCAAAGAAGTTTGTTCATTATTTTGATTGTTCACTGTAATTAAATTAATTTTGTTTTTGTTTTTATGTTAAGTTGTAATTAATGTTTATTTGATTATACATATATTTAAAAAAATTTTTTTTTTGTTATTTCATGGCAGCGCATTTATTTTGTCCTTTATGTCCTGTTGTTGTTTTGTAGTGGTGGCCAGAGTCAGTTCTTTGAACAGGAGTGCCTTGGCTTTCCTGGTTTGAAATTTTTTTCCGCCTCTTTTTTTCTTTTGTGGCTTCACCTTTGGTATAGTTGGTTCCCAGTTGTTGTTTTTTTTTGTTTCGCCTTCTGTATTCTTCCAAGGAGATAGCCTTTGGTCCAGCCGTTTTTTGTGATGGAGTATACTTCGGCGCTGATTCGTCCACGGGGCCTGGGTTGTATTCCTGTTTTAGGTAGGCTTCCCAGCGTTGAAAGATGTCATTAATTTCTTCTTCCATTTATTTTGATTGTTCATTGTGTTATTTCTAGTGTAATTATGATGATTTTGCTTTCAGGATCAGAGGATCTGGTCCATTTGCAGGATCGCCATGTAATGTGTATTTTTATTTGTTATTAGAATTTTCCCTGTAGCCCTTTATTTATATTAAACAGCTGAAGGGTTCCAGCTCAACACTAGGCGTTCAAAGGAATGCCGAAATAATTGAGACTTAATAAAGAAACAAGGCAGAAGTGTGCCGGATTATGTTAAAAGATCAAGTCTGTTTTATTTAAATATTTCTTTGGCTTATATACTAGTTTTACAAATTTAACTTAGCCCTTCTAACTTATTTTAATATTATAAAACATAATATTCGTCTCTTTCACATTTATGGAAATGTGAAAGGATTCGAATTACTTTTGTTTACTGACCAATCATAGAACATTGCATTGGAATGCACTCAATTTATTTAAACACTTGAATTAGTGTCACTCAAAATATTCTGATTGATCAGCGTTTTGTATTTTCATTACCAATTTGATATTGGTGAGAAAGAATAGTGTTTGTGTGTTACACTTTGTGAAATACACTACATATTAGGGTATGCATTGTACATAAGTGAAGCACACTACACCGCTGCAAATTCTTTGGCTTTGTTGAGAAGCATTAAGCTGGTAATAATACAGATATTCTTGCTTTTTCCGTCAAACCATAACAACAAAGCTTTCTCGATTTGATCATGTAGTCCCTATGTCGCTTCTTTTGTAATTTTGAAACATCAGAGCACTTTAATATGTTTGATTTGTTTTTAAGAATCCTATTGACTGTAGACAAATTGCACCTGTATTTTTCACATATTGTTTCTTTCGTTACTTTTTTATCAACTTCTTTTATAATATTTAGTTTCTGCGTAAGAGAAAGAGCCTTGGCCATTTTGTTTCAAAAACAAATCACTATGTACTAAAAATAAGCTTAAAGAAGAAGCGATTAGCACAGCTGCCAGATAGGACGATTTTGCAATTCGGCGATTTTTTTTCAAAGTAACACTTTTCCGCTTTCTTTTTTTCAAAAAATTTGCGATTTTAATATCGTTATCATAATAATGAGTTTTTGTTCTTATGAGGCAGTTAAGTATAATATTCTGTATTAAAATTATACATTGTTGAACAAAAATTATATGCAGCTATCCACAATATGCACTTAAGCAAAATGCACGTACACGATTTATTTTCGAACAAAATACAAAATACACAATATATTGTATTTTGTGCAGCTAAGCAAAAAATTCAGCTAAGCGAAATGCAGCTAAACGAAAAATACTGTATGTTGGTACAAAATATACAGAATTACCTAAACAACATACAGTTTATTCCAAGACCAGATGTAACTGACGAAGATCAATAACCAGAAACATGCAGAAATCCACAGCCTACTACGTCTGGAGCTTTTGTTACTTCAAACATGCAAATTGACTGTGGTAGTGATGATGATTAAACGGATCCAAAATAGGATCCGAATAAAACATAATACTTTTAAATAAAAAAGTGGTTTTTGTAAGTACCATTTGTATAACAGCACCATCCAGCGTCCCTTTTAGGTAAAACTTAATATCGAAAATGAATTCCTAGATCGCAAAAACAGTAAGGTAACACAACTTTACAGAATAATAAAAATAAATAAGCATGATTTTATAAAATTTTCAACGATCTTTCCTTGCTATTCAGCGTTAAAATATCAAGAACTTCAATGCGTGTAAAAAACTCTCACTGAACTAAAAAAAAGCCTTCAACGATTTGTTATGAATAATGTAAAATTCCATTTGAAATTAGTTCAATAATAATAAAATACATAAGTTATACAGAGACAATGTAATATGGTGTTCAGATATGCATTTTTAATTTAGTCAATAATAAGTTAGTTGAAAAGTGTTCACAAATACTCAATATAGCTAACTCAATTAGCGTTTGACAGCAGCTGACAAAAGGATGTAAACAACACCTGCTTCACTGGCGTCGTTCCATAAAATGCGCTTTTTTTTGCCTTTGGACCTGTTGTTGTACGAAATAAATTTTTTGTTTTTCATTTGTTTTAATTGTTAGTTAAAAAATTTTATTTTAAAAACTCACCCTCGAATTGATCAATTAGCTAATTAAAATTTTGTATGGGTAATTGAGCTCAATAATCCTGTTAATTGCGATAAACTCAATTAAGGCGTATGTCTGAACCCCATACAAAGAGGATTGTGCATAAAAACACAGTGCATCAACCAAAACCCAGAACCCATTACCATTTTGGTTGATACACTGTGTTATTATGCACAATTTCTTACATTATCTCTTTATAATTTATGTATTTTATTAGTAATGAAGTTGAACCACCAAACGGAGTTATTATATGTCGCATACATGTTATGTGGCGACGAGGATGAACGAATTCGGTTTTGTTTTGCGTAATATTAAAGCAGTCAAGCAAGAAAGTAAAATAACAATGACCGAAAGAAATGTTTTTGTCGCTAGTATTGAATGTTTACCATTAGGGAAGATTTTTCGTTATGCATAAGAAGACTAAATAATTTATAATTTAATCGATAGTTTCTCTAAATGAGGAAAACAGAAGCGAAAACTGAATGCGAGGAGTTAAGGAAAATATTTATAATTTTTGGAGAGACATCAAGCGGTTCGGACTGGCTTAAAAAAATTTATGATAGATCAGAAAATTGGAAAATGAAATGAAATTACTTTTATAGTATAGGAGTACCCCATCTGCAGTGACCAATATGTCACCATCAAAAATTGTGTTTACATAAAAAACGAAGACACTATTTAAAATATTATTAAATAACTAGAAGTAATAAAGAGAATAAGAACATTTAGAGAAAAGGAGGAACATTTACAGAAAAGAAGGAAGTTTTGTATAGAAACGTGTTTTCTAAGTATACCAAATAATTAAGAAAATCAGTGATATTAGGTACGTGGTGCGGCTAAACGGTAGTTTGAAATACGCTCATATAATCCCTACAGAAATCGAGACTACTCCTTACACGCGTGTAAAGAGTACTCCAAAAGGGACCAGAACTAGTCCAAAAGTAATCCAAATATATGGGAAAAACATGCTCCATTTTACATTACAATGTCCTAGGAGAGGACAATGTAATCCAAAAAAACATTACGTTAGAGTACTCCAAAAACTAGTCCAAGTAACTACTACTAACACAGGGTTAGTCTTGAAATTACTCCATGGATTAATCATGTGTAGCAAGTATTGCTAAATATCTTTTTTTAAGTATCATGGTCAATGTTTGCATTACATCGGACCATGTTGTAGCTACTCCTTTTTATTTAAAACGGATCATGTACATGTACAATATGAAAATTCTCGTGTTCCAAATATAAAAATAAGTATATGTTTATGGGGTGTAAAACATAAACAAATAGAAGTGCCAGCAGCATTCTTGCTTAATAAAAATTGTTTAAAAAAACTGCAATTAAGAAAAGAACGTCTTAAAAGGCGGTCACTTAGAGAATCCTCCAATCCAATGGACATTCCGGAGCAATCGTAAGTACCTACGTACATAATAAAAATTCATGGCACATTTTGTAATATTTTATATGTACTTACATACATTTTTAGTTTCATAACTTTCTATCATCTTAATAAAACCGCATTTATGATGGTGTTAAATGAAATAGATGCTGATATGAGTAAAACTTCTATTCCCGCCATAGTGCGCTTATCCAGCGTATTAAGATTCCTAGCAGTCGGTTCTTTCCAAGGTGTGATCGCCAATGATCTCAATATAAGTTTTTCCGGACAAGATTTTGTAAAATTATCTGGGAGGTATTAACTATAATTGAAGAAAAGGTGTGCCTAATTTGGATCCTATTGGAGCATTTTTACGAAAATTTAAAATTCCCGGTGTTATTGGATCTTTCGATGGAACCCATGTGATGATAATAAAACCTTCATCTGAATTTGAAGTTTATTATTGCAGAAAGGGGTATACAGTAGGGCGTCTCGAAAAAAAAAGTTCGCCGTACACCACCGAATACGAAGTAATGTTGTAAGACATTTTCAAAAAAAAAATTTTTAATTTTTTTTGCCGAAAGTAGGGGTCGCCAAACCACATTTTTCGTTATATCTTCGACATTTATAGTCCTATCTCAAAGTGTGATATATCGATGTTTTCGTCTTGAGGAGGCCAATATTTTGATTTAATAGTCATTAACCTCAAATATCTCATTCTAGTATTTACCTACCAGATCTCAATTTCTACCACCCTAATGTACCACCCTATTGTCAGAAAATTAAAGCCCGCAAAAAATCATTAAACTTTTGTTAAAGAAGTTTTTCGATATTTCCAACAGAACTGTTAAAAAATACAATTTATGTTTTTTGCCGAATGTAGGGGTTACCTTTTCGAGTATTTTTGTCAGATTTTCTGTATTTACTGTCGGATCTCACAGTGCGATATATCGATGTTTTAGTCTCGAGGAGGCCAATGGTCATCTTTAATATTCATTGACCTCAATATAACCGTTCTAATAGTTAAGGCTGTTCTTATGAAATATTTCCATAATTCCGGTAGATATATAAGAAAAAAATTCATGTTTTTTGTCGAGCCTAGGAAATGTGATTTTAAATTGATTTGAAATTTTTCGTACAAAATTTTATACCCGGAAATCCATCTTTCGGTTAGACGTTAACGGGAGATTAAGTAAATTCGAGTTAGTTTAAATCCTCTAATAATGGAAGTAGTACCGTTATTACTCTCATAGTTTATTTATTTTTGTATTATCCATGAAATATCTGTTGGAATTATCAATATTTAATCGTGTCGTGTCAAGAATTAATTTAAATAAACTAAAAAATGTCTTTTACTATCAGTGAATTAAACAACACTAAATTACCAACTTGGGTCATTTCAAAATATGATTAAATAAAATTGTTTTAATATACACAGATCTTTGAATTTTTATTGTATTGGTACAGATATTATGGTAAGTCCGAAAAGAGTGTATCACTATTTAAAAAAGAAGATACTAGGCAAAAACATCGATATATAATACTATAAAATCCGACTGTGAATACCGAATATATGATAACTGTTTAAAAAGTCAACCCCTACATTCGGCAAAAAACATAAATTATATTTTTTAACACTTCTGTTGGAACTATCGAAAAACTTCTTTAACAAAAGTTTAATGATTTTTTGCGGGCTTTAATTTTCTGCTATTAGGGTGGTTCATTAGGGTGGTAGAAAATGAGATCTGGTGGGTAAATACTAGAACGGGATACAAAATACCATTGACTATTAAAGCAAAACATTGGTCTCTTTGAGACAAAAACATCGATATATCACACTTTGAGATCCGACTGTAAATGCCGAAGATATAACGAAAAATGTATTTTGGCGACCCCTACTTTCGGCAAAAAAAATTAAAAAAATTTTTTTTGAAAATGTCTTACAACATTACTTCGTATTCGGTGGTGTACGGCGAACTTTTTTTTTCTTGCCTATATGGCGAGACGCTCTAGTATACAGCCTAAATGTGTTGATCGTAAGTACTTTAGTTTTTTTACATGCACATATATCAGGGTTTAAATTAATCAGCATAATTTTTCGTAATAGATTTGTGACTATCAAATGAAGATACGCGCTGTCGATGCATCTAGGCCTGGATCATGCCACGATGCTTTTGCGTGTAACTTGATTGGCGAAATTGTTGGTTCTTAGCCGATTCTGCTTACGCTTTACAGCCCTACGTTATGGTACCATATAAATCTCCAGTATTTGGCGCTATGCAATTTATTGCATTCCTCGGCTCGAAATATTGTCGAAAAGACAATTGGAAACTTAAAGAGCCGCTTTAGATGTCTTCAATTGTGCCTTCCATACACCCCGTTAAAAGTAATAAAAGTAAAAAATGTTTGTTGTGCTCTTGACAACATTTGTAGACACTCTAATATACCAGTGGAACACGAAGAGATCGTGTCTACTCAAAATGAAGAAACCCTTGAAGAAAGCAGAGAATTTCAAACCAATAATGAAGGTTCTGAGATAAGAGACAACATCGTAAGATCGTTAGTTTAAAAACAGTATTTTATTTCAAAACAACTTATTTATTAGAGACCAAAAAAATATCCGTCTTATTTATAAAAATTATTGAAACTTTATAAAAGGTTTTTAAAACAAATTTGCTGTATATAATACATAAAATAAATAAAAAATTAAATAATTCATAAAATAACATAAAACAATTTATTACAAAAATTCAGTACGTGACTAATAATGTCGTTTGCACACATGCATGCACATAAACTAAAAATAATATTAATGATAAGATTTATTCTTCTGGAATACACATCTTTAATTTTACTCTACCTTTATTTCACTTTTTCCAATTGCAATTTTTACCATTGTTAGATGATGTCGTTTAGTCATCTAAAGTCCTGTTTATATTTTGCAATTGTTTAGTGTGATTCTCTAATGTACCCTTTATTTCTTCAATTTTGACGGCGACAAAATTAAAGTTTTTGGTTTCCTCACCCATTATGCCCTGAAGTTCTCCTCGAAAAAATTTTCTCTTTCTTTTAGGAGACTTCTCGGATGCGGACTAAATAGACATTGGAGAGTCTGTATGGTCTAAAACAGACTCAGGTACAAGTTCAATATTCTCCTTTTCTGTATGGAAAATATCGCATATGATTCCTGGTTGTTCTTCTATTGGAGTCAAAAAATGTTGCTGGAAATCGCCTTCGCCTGTTTTTTGTATGGATTTTTTATTCTCTGCTAGTCTGGTCTTAATACTTCTTCTCAAATCGCATCAAGTCTAATAATTATAATTGTATAATTATAATTCTTCAAAGTATGTGTATTGAAAATTATTACCTTTTTCCAAGCACCAACATCTCTTGTAGGTGATCCACCAGCACTAAATTTGCTGGCCAAGTCACTCCATAACTGCTCCTGCTGCACTCTATCATCTTTGGAGAAACCCTTTGCCAAATCGAAATGGTTTTCCATGAAGTTGAGCAGAACTTTGCTTTATTCAGCAGACTTTTGTGGTGCCTTTTTTCTTTTTTATATTGCATTAATTAGCTTACATACATACAAATATACTTACATTTGCTTGGATACAATATGCCTTGGGTGAAATTTACAAACTTTTACTTATGTAGATGTTATAATTTTATTAAACGTTGGCGGGAGACTAATTTATTTAGTGATGATATATTTACCCACATTGGAATAGTTTTCCTTCAAAGGTAATCAGTATACAATAGATATTTTTTGTTCATTTTATACATTCCAAAATAAATGACTGGATAATTAGATATGCTTAAAAATATTTCCGAAAAATCTATTAAAATACACTTTCGAGTTTTAAGGTACAAATAATAAAATAATAAGATCCGTATAATATTATCAATATTATAATTAAAAATAATCACACATTTTATTGGATTCCAAGTACACGTTCGACACCGCTAACAATGAATATTTTCGATCATTAAGTAAATCAGCTGCTTTTATCAAATCGCCAGTAAAAAAGAAAGCAATTGCCACAGACAATTGCTAAAATGAAACATTTATATTGAAATTGATATTTTTAACACAAATAAATTGGTCGAAAATGGTGCTAATTTCTGCTAACAATAAAACTTGTTTATGTTAATTTGTGTGTAGTTTTATTGTTATTTTGAAGCTCACTTTTTGTAAAATTAATTACTTCACTATGGTAAGTGCTTGCGGGTTGAAGGCGTCAGACTTCTTGCGATTGTGAACTCTAGAGCACCTATCATGCGATTTCAACTCGCATCGCAATTGTTATGCGAAATGCGATTCTCAGAACATGCCCGACTGTTTAGGATTTTTTCCCAAACTAGGAATACTAAAAATACCATGAAGGCAACCCATACAAGTAGACTCCAATGATTTAGTTATTGTTACATTTTTATCTTTCTTTTAATCAATCAGTTGTTTATAAAATTATTGAAATATTTTAAAGACCCATAGCTTCAGGTAGCAGACAAATTCTTTTAAAGAAAAATAAGTGTTTTTTTATCTTCCTTGATAAGAGAATAAATTCTTGAGATTCATTATTACAATGCTTATTAAAGAGGGAAGCTTAATTTAAAATAAATATTCAGTGTTTTTAATATTCTGGTCAATGGGGACCAGAATTAATGAACTTGAAAAACACTCCTACATTTAAATGGTGCCGAAACCCGGGACACGTTCGTGTGATGACAAATAATCCCACAACTTTAGTGAAAATAATTCTACTGCCGTCCTGCCTACGGTCAACTAAATATAACGTAAGTGCTGTACTAATTTTCCTTCCGAATTCCAAGATAAATTCATGAAAATAACTTCAACGCTAAAATCCATCGAAGATCAGAAGCAAATCTTAGCGCATATTGAGCGGGTCACCAAATCCTTCGAAACCAAACCGAAACAGACGTTATCAAAGGGATACGTTCATACTCTCCTAGAGGATTTAGAATGCAGTTTTAAATCTTCAAGGATGGAAATGCACAGATTCTAGCAATTGTTCGAGAAGAATCCATCGCTGAGAAGGATGTACCCTACCTAAGCAGTGATAATTTTTACAAATGCTATAATGCCTACTTTTTATTAAAGAGTAAGCTTCTCGATATCATTTATGAATTTAATACTCCACAGACTCCAACCGCCTACGCTTCCTTCTGTGCTGGAGCCAGACTTCCAAAAATAGATTTGCCAACCTTTTCAGGGGTTTATTTAGAATGAATCTCGTATCGGAATATGTTCAAGACGCTGGTTCATCAAAACCATTCTCTTACTAAGGTACAAAATTATTTTTATTTGAAGTCTTCATGTACTGGAACATGGGATGCTCTCGAGAAGAGATTTGATAACGAGAGGAAGCTGGTAGAGCAAATTTTAAAGCGGTTGTTTTCCATACCTCATTCTGATGGTACTTTCAAAAATATTAAAGAGCTAATGGATACAACGCGAACGTGATCATCTAAACTCAAATCATTGGGTATCGATATCTCCACTTGGGATTCTATTAAGGTGTATTTAATTACGCAAAAACTGGGAATGCAAACGCGTAAAGAATGGGAGCATTCTCTCAAGGCCAGCACTTCCATTCCGCCGATGTCTGAAATGCTAAATTTTCTGGAAACTATTTTTCGTACTCTCGAATTTTTGGAAGAAGAACCTGCTCCATCAACTCGTGTCTATGGCAAGGACTATCGTAAAAAAACAACTAGAATTGTTCGGGCACACACTGCCTCAACCACAATTGACAACGACTGCCCCTGCTGCAGCAAACGTCATCCTTTCTACAAATGCTTCCGGTTTACCACACTCTCCTCAGAAGAGTCTCATAAGCCAGCATCATCCTTGCAGAAACTGCCTCAACACTGGCCACTTACAATCGTTATGTAGACTAAGTACCAGATGCCACATCTGCCGTGACCCTCATCATACAATCATCCATAACGAGTTTGGCAAAAACATCTCTAACCAAACAGCTTCACCACCTGTGAACAATACTAATGGAAACCCGACTCTCCAGCCCCCTGCTACAACATCTACACCAAACTCTGCTGCTGTAAGTACAAATATTTTAGTGCATCTAACTTAAATCCGGCACTGCTGCCCACTATTATCTTTGTAAAAAAAACTTTAACCGAACTTTTTCCGTGAGAGCACTTACGGATCAGGGATCACAAATCTCATTTATATCAGAAGAGCTTTCGAAACTTTTAGCTGTTTCAAGTATCGTACTCGAGTGAATGTTTCTGGTATAGGAGGAAATCAAGCGATTACTGTGATGAAATCCGTTCACTTCTCAATTCACTCCAAATATGAATCAGATTTTGAATTACCAATTACGGCCCTCGTAGTGCCCAAACTTACTTCATACGTTCCTAACAAAATTTACCCTAGTTTTATTCCGGAATTGTCAACATATTTTCTTGCAGATCATGATTTTCTTTCTCCAGGAAAATTTATATCCTCCTTGCAAACGACGTCTATGCTGACTTGATACTGCCTGGAATGAAAAAGTTTGAAAATAGCCTCCTATTGCAAGAAACTCATTTCGGCTGGATGATATCTGGGTCTATGAAGTCTCCTACGACAACAAATAAAATTTCTGTCAACCTTTGTTCTCTGGATGAACAGTTGCGCATGTTTTGGGAACAAGAAGGACTACTAGATTCAAAGCCGCTGTCCTCAGATGAACTTTGTGAGGAGTTATTTAGTGAAAAAATTTTTAGACAAATCAACGTGTGTACAGAACATCAACCCTTCCAGTGCATTCTTTGGAGGAATGCCACTAGCAAAATATGTGTATATTCACTTCGAACAGAGACATATGGTACAACTTCCGCACCTTACCTCGTAATTAAAGTACAACAACAGTTAGCAGCTGATGACGAAGAAATATTTCCAGAAGCGAGCCAAATACTATGTGCAGACACTTACGTAGATGAGGTAATATCAGGGGCAGATAAACCTTCTGAAATCTGGTAGATTTCGTTTGAGAAAATGGAACTCAAACTCCTCAGAGCTTATGCAGAATATTCCAGAAAAAGATCGAGAACTACAAAATTCTTTTTCTATTTATGAACCAGGCTCTGGGCATTAATTGGGATACTACTTATTATTACTTCTGTTTTTCTAATAATGTTACTTTTTCTGAAGAAATAACTAAAAGAAATTTACTTTCCGATGCATATATATTATTTGATCCATTAGGGTGGCTATCCCCTAGCACAATTATGGCAAAAATCATATTCCAGCAGTTATGGAAACTGAAGCTCGATTGGAAATATTCCCTGCCAGACGAAGTTCAGCGTGAATGGATTCACTTTCGATCAAAATTAAAAACCCTTAATGAGATTAAAATTCCCCTTTGGATTGGTTATGCCCTAATAAATCAACAGTGAATCTTCATGCCTTCAGCGACACTTTTAAAGTAGCTTACGCAGCAGTAGTTTATGCTCGTACCACAACAGAATGTGGTAGAGTTGTGCTTTTCAGCTCAGTGAGCTGAGTGCTCATTTTAGCTCAGGTTTACTGAGCTACTTCATTTAATAGCTCAGTAGCTCAGTTATAATGATACAGCAAGGGGGATTAAAGACGTTCTAACCATATTTATTAAAGATGGCAAAACCTACAAGAATAATATCGTGGAGTTTCAGATACAAATATAATCCAATATCGCCGTTAACTTATTAAAAATCAATCAATAATGCGACTTTTTGAAGAGGTGTAGTATAAACTAAATATACATATACGTATATATATATATATATATATATATATATATATTATATATATATATATATATATATATATATATATATATATATATATATATATATATGGAACAAATATACATCCCGTATCATGCTCCGATTTTTATGAAACTTTTGTCATGGGTAGTACTCTTAAATCTAAGAATTATGGTAAAAAAATTTTGGAGCGGACTCACTTAATTTGGGAGTTATAGGCCTCTAAAGTTCAAACATATATGTGTCTATAACTTCCTTCATATTATTGCTACATAGTTGATATTAATATCGTTGGATACCTTTCAAACGATATATAACAACCTAAGGTTCTACAGAGTTGGAAAGGCTAGCGGTTCAAAAATCATTTTTTTGTATTGCCTTTTTTTACAAAAGTACCGTTAAATCGAAAAGGGGTCTATATAACGGTTTTTTATTATATAGTAAAATGTATAGAAGACATTCACACCTTTCATTTGACACCTATATCATAAATGTTTAATAAGGAATGAAGACACTACAAAGGAATTAAAACTTAAAAGTTGAAGATAGTTACTTTTTCATAGAACTACACGTATTAAGTATACAAAAATATACAATGAGTGTAACACCAAAATTTGTTTAATTTTTCTTGTGATAATAGTGGACTGAAAATTTAGTACGGCCGCGCTCTAAAATTTTATTCTTCATAGTATTTCGTATCACAACGACCTCTAATAAATATTTTTATCTAAAATAATTTTTATGTTTTACTATTTTATATTACTGCAAGGTTTTCCGAGCTTAAGGATTTTCTCCTCTATGTATGTCGAACAGTGGCTTCGCTGAGTAAAGATTTTCTGCATTGCCGGCCTCCGGCCGGGCTTGAGAATTTTCCCCTCTATGTATGTCGAACAGTGGCTTCGCTGAGTAAAGATTTTTTGCATTGCCGGCCTCCGGCCGGACTTAAGGATTTTCTCCTCTATGTATGTCGAACAGTGGCTTCGCTGAGGAAAGATTTTCTGCATTGCCGGTCTTCGGCCGTGCTTAAGGATTTTCTCCTCTATGTATGTCGAGCAGTGGCTTCGCTGAGTAAAGATTTTCTGCATTGCCGGCCTCCGGCCGGGCTAAGGATTTTCTCCTCTATGTATGTCGAACAGTGGCTTCGCTGAGTAAAGATTCTTTGCATTGCCGGCCTCCGGCCGGACTTAAGGATTTTCTCCTCTATGTATGTCGAACAGTGGCTTCGCTGACGAAAGATTTTCTGCATTGCCGGTCTTCGGCCGGGCTTAAGGATTTTCTCCTCTATGTATGTCGAACAGTGGCTTCGCTGAGTAAAGATTTTCTGCATTGCCGGCCTCCGGCCGGGCTTAAAGATTTTCTCCTCTATGTATGTCGAACAGTGGCTTCGCTGAGTAAAAATTTTCTGCATTGTCGGCCTCCGGCCGGGCTTAAGAATTTTCTCCTCTATGTATGTCGAACAGTGGCTTCGCTGAGTAAAGATTTTCTGCATTGCCGGCCTCCGGCCGGACTTAAGGATTTTCTCCTCTATGTATGTCGAACAGTGGCTTCGCTGAGGAAAGATTTTCTGCATTGCCGGTCTTCGGCCGTGCTTAAGGATTTTCTCCTCTATGTATGTCAAACAGTGGCTTCGCTGAGTAAAGATTTTCTGCATTGCCGGCCTCCGGCCGGACTTAAGGATTTTCTCCTCTATGTATGTCGAACAGTGGCTTCGCTGAGGAAAGATTTTCTGCATTGCCGGTCTTCGGCTGGGCTTAAGGATTTTCTCCTCTATGTATGTCGAACAGTGGCTTCGCTGAGTAAAAATTTTCTGCATTGCCGGCCTCCGGCCGGGCTTAAGGATTTTCTCCTCTATGTATGCTTCGCTGAGTAAAGATTTTCTGCATTGCCGGCCTCCGGCCGGACTTAAGGATTTTCTCCTCTATGTATGTCGAACAGTGGCTTCGCTGAGGAAAGATTTTCTGCATTGCCGGTCTTCGGCCGGGCTTAAGGATTTTCTCCTCTATGTATGTCGAACAGTGGCTTCGCTGAGTAAAAATTTTCTGCATTGCCGGCCTCCGGCCGGGCTTAAGAATTTTCTCCTCTATGTATGTCGAACAGTGGCTTCGCTGAGTAAAAATTTTCAGCATTGCCGGTCTTCGGCCGGGCTTAAGGATTTTCTCCTCTATGTATGTCGAACAATGGCTTCGCTGAGGAAAGATTTTCTGCATTGCCGGTCTTCGGCCGTGCTTAAGGATTTTCTCCTCTATGTATGTCGAGCAGTGGCTTCGCTGAGTAAAGATTTTCTGCATTGCCGGCCTCCGGCCGGGCTTAAGGATTTTCTCCTCTATGTATGTCGAACAGTGGCTTCGCTGAGTAAAAATTTTCTGCATTGCCGGCCTCCGGCCAGACTTAAGGATTTTCTCCTCTATGTATGTCGAACAGTGGCTTCGCTGAGGAAAGATTTTCTGCATTGCCGGTCTTCGGCCGGGCTTAAGGATTTTCTCCTCTATGTATGTCGAACAGTGGCTTCGCTGAGTAAAGATTTTCTGCATTGCCGGCCTCCGGCCGGACTTAAGGATTTTCTCCTCTATGTATGTCGAACAGTGGCTTCGCTGAGGAAAGATTTTCTGCATTGCCGGGCTTCGGCCGGGCTTAAGGATTTTCTCCTCTATGTATGTCGAACAGTGGCTTCGCTGAGTAAAGATTTTCTGCATTGCCGGTCTTCGGCCGGGCTTAAGGATTTTCACCTCTATGTATGTCGAACAGTGGCTTCGCTGAGTAAAAATTCTCTGCATTGCCGGCCTCCGGCCGGGCTTAAGAATTTTCTCCTCTATGTATGTGGAACAGTGGCTTCGCTGAGTAAAGATTTTCAGCATTGCGGGCCTCCGGCCGGGCTTAAGGATTTTCTCCTCTATGTATGTCGAACAGTGGCTTCGCTGAGTAAAGATTTTCTGCATTGCCGGCCTCCGGCCGGACTTAAGGATTTTCTCCTCTATGTATGTCGAACAGTGGCTTCGCTGAGGAAAAATTTTCTGCATTGGCGGCCTTCGGCCGGGCTTACGGATTTTCTCCTCTATGTATGTCGAACAGTGGCTTCGCTGAGGAAAGATTTTCTGCATTGCCGGGCTTCGGCCGGGCTTAAGGATTTTCTCCTCTATGTATGTCGAACAGTGGCTTCGCTGAGGAAAAATTTTCTGCATTGGCGGCCTTCGGCCGGGCTTACGGATTTTCTCCTCTATGTATGTCGAACAGTGGCTTCGCTGAGTAAAGATTTTCAGCATTGCGGGCCTCAGGCTTGTTTTTACATCTGTATCAAATGTTTCAACGTTCAGTAAAATCATATCTGGCCTTATTTGAAGTTTTAATTCCTCTGTAGTGTCTTCATTCCTTATCAGATATTTATGATATAGGTGTCAAATGAAAGGTGTCTTCTATTTATTTTACTATATAATAAAAAACCGTTATATAGACCCCTTTTCGATTTAACGGTACTTTTGTAAAAAAAGTCAATACGAAAAACTGATTTTTTAAGCGCTAACCTTTCCAAATCAGTAGAACCTTATGTTGTTATATATCGTTTGAAAGGTATTTTTAAGACCTTTCCAACGATATCCATATCAACTATGTAGCAATAATATGAAGGAATTTATAGACACATATATGTTTGAAATTTAGAGGCCTATAACTCCCAAACTAAGTGAGTCCGCTCCAAAATTTTTTTACTATAATTCTTAGATTTAAGAGTACTACCCATGACAAAAGTTTCATAAAAATCGGAGAATGATACGGGATGTAAATTTAAGCCATATATATATATATATATATATATATATATATATATATATATATATATACATATATATATATATATATATATATATATATATATATATATGTATATATAAAAAATAAGTATATATATATACTTATTTTTTATAAATACATATATATATATATATATATATATATATATATGTATATATAAAAAATAAGTATATATATATACTTATTTTTTATATATACATATATATATATATATATATATATATATATATATATATATATATATATGTATATATATATATATATATATATATATATATACATATATATATATATATATATATATATATATATATATATGTATATATACATTAGAGCGTCTCGCCATATAGGCAAGAAAAAAAAAGTTCGCCGTACACAACCGAATACGAAGTAATGTTGTAAGACATTTTCAAAAAAAAAATTTTTTATTTTTTTTGCCGAAAGTAGGGGTCGCCAAAATACATTTTTCGTTATATCTTCGGCATTTACAGTCGGATCTCAAAGTGTGATATATCGATGTTTTTGTATCAAAGAGACCAATGTTTTGCTTTAATAGTCAATGGTATTTTGTATCCCGTTCTAGTATTTACCCACCAGATCTCATTTTCTACCACCCTAATGTACCACCCTAATAGCAGAAAATTAAAGTCCGCAAAAAATCATTAAACTTTTGATTTTAAATTTTTTGAGCGGGTTTAGTGAGCTCCAGTAGCAGCTCACCCTTCCCAGTCTTCCGAATGCCCTTCACATTCTCCCCCAGATTACTAAGTTTAGGGTCCTTCTTCACTTGCTTGAGAATCTCAGCATAGGAAGCGTTCCCACATGTTTTAATAACTAGGGCATCCGAACGTGACCCCTGCTTACTCCTAATCCTATTTCTATTCGCTTCCCTGGGACGGACCTTTATCCACCCAGGTTCCTTAGTGCCTGGGTTCGGCAAAGCAGCACCATTCGCTGCCGCCGATCCCACACAGCTACCTTCACTACTCCTGATTGCATCTACTGCATCCTTCCTCTTCTTCTTAGCCCTATTCCCCTTTGGCCCAAGAGTACTTTCATCTCTCCTACGCTTCGGGGTCGCACCTGCAGGGACAGGGGGAGATGGTCTTACCATAACCCCTGTCTGCGTCTGCTTATTGCAGGGCAATGTATATATATATATATATATATATATATATATATATATATATATAGTATATATACATATATATATATATATATATATATATATATATATATATATATATATATATATATATATATGTGTGTGTATATATACATCTATGCAGCAGCAAGGTGGAAAATATTTAAACATCATTGGTGGATATTTCATGTATAATAAAACCATTCTCATGTACTGGTATTTTTCAAAACATGGTTTCATTGCACCAGTTTTATTTGTAAAAATGTTCTATACATAAAGATTGGTTCTGTAGACATGTCACAATAGCATATACAATGACGTATTTATATTTGTCTGACAGCATATTAATAAACTGTGGTATCATTACAAATATGACAGAAATTATCAAAACCGCTCAGCTCTGAAGCAAAAGCGCTCTGAAACAAAAGAACTCAGAAACAAAAGCGCTCTGAAACAAAAGCGCTCTGACACAAAAGCGTTCTGTACTGAGCTAAAATCGTCAATTGTAGTGAGCGCTCATTTCGCTCAGCTCAGTGAAACGTTCAACTGAACTAGCTCATTGCTCAGTGACACAACTATACAATGTGTTGAGGTAATAGTAAACAAGCCAAAGCAAAAGTCGTCCCCCGGAAAGGCGAAACCGTAACTCGTATTGAATTGAATGCAGCGACTCTTATGGCAAAACTCGTTTCCAAAATTAAAACCAGCGTAGATTTTAACATCAGTCAAACCTTCTGCTTGACTGATAATACCATCGTTCCTGCGTGGCTGAAGAATAACTGAAAACGGTTGGAAGTCTATGTGGCAAATCGAGTCGCAGCAATTCAACGATTATCTGATGTTCGTGACTGGAAATATTTTCCAACAAAAGACAACCCCGCAGACAGCGTGTCTAGAGGTTTAATTCCTGAACAATTGATCAATCACGAACTGTGGTGGAAAGGCTCTCAATGGATTCAGAATACTTCTGAATCATGGCCTTCTTCTCCTACTGAAACAATTCGCGAAGAAATTAGTATCAACAATGTTGTTGTGCATTCTACAAAAACAACAATACCAGAATATCCAGAAATAACAAGAAGATTTTCTAAGCTATCCATATTGATACGTGTGACGTCATACATGCTACGTTTCTACAACTGCAAAAAGGATCGAGACAACGGAGAAATTGGATTTACCAAAACCCATGAATTAAAAGTAACAATGCAACTACTCGTCAAAGCTACATAATCTGTGTCATTTCAAGAGGAAATCGAAACATTGAAATTGGGAAACGGGGTTTCCATTCAAAGCAACATTGCCAAATTATCCTCATTTTTTGATGAAATGGGAATTCTACGAGTAGGCGGTAGACTAACGCCAAAACCAAATCCCGTCTCTTTTCTTATCTTTTCAGATGCTCACGTGAAAATATTTCATGGTAGCCTCCAGCTCATGCAGTCGTATGTATATCGAGAATACTGGAGCATTTCAGCCCGAAATATAGCCAAGCGAGTTCAACGTGAGTGTACGGTTTGCTTTAAGTACAAAACGCTTGCTTTAAGTACAACAGCAGGTTTGCGTTTTGCAGTCGCACAGATGGCAACCTGCCATCTGTGCGACTGCAACCAACACGAGTCTTCAAGCATAGTAGGCTTGACTATGCTAGTCCCATCAATAAAAAAAACTTCATCAACTATAAAGGGCTACATTTGTCTTTTTATCTGTATGTGTACTAAAGCGTTACATTTGGAAACGGTCACTAGTTTTAACGTCGACGCTTTTTTGGCAGCTTTTCGACTCTTCACCGCAGGCAGAGGCTTATGTACCGATTTATATTCCGACTGCGGTACAAACTTTGTTGGCGCAAATAAAAAACTTCAGATTCTATACCATCGCAACAAGAAGTCGCTTCCCGAGCATCTAGCCGAAACGCTTGCGAACCAAGGTACAACGTGGCACTTCATCCCACCTGCTTCACTGCATTTTGGCGGGCTTTGGGAGGCCGGAGTGAAATCAACAAAACAACATTTGAAACACATCGAAAGGGATCGAATACTTACCTACGAATAACTCAGCACCCTACTTGC
The DNA here is from genome assembly GCA_951800035.1 of Linnaemya tessellans. Taxonomy (NCBI): domain Eukaryota; kingdom Metazoa; phylum Arthropoda; class Insecta; order Diptera; family Tachinidae; genus Linnaemya; species Linnaemya tessellans. Next base: position 72,424,652 of record OX637532.1, read on the forward strand.
GCAAATTGAGAGCTGTCTCAATTCCAGACCTTTGTGTCCATTATCAGCAGATCCCGCTGACTCAGATGTTCTAACTCCAGCTCACTTTTTAATCGGCGAGCAGTCAAACTGCATTCCCGATGATGACTTACTTGATGCCAATATAGATCGTGTGAGCCGTTGGAGACTAGTCAAAAGACTTAAACTGAATTTTTGGGACAGATGGAACCAAGAATATCTAAGTCGTCTCCAAGCACGACCTAAATAGAACAAAGTCGAAAGGAACTTAAAATTCGCTGACATAGTGCAACTCTACACGAGCGAAGCGTTTCAGGACAATGGCCACTAGCTAGAGTTGAAGAATTGCATCATGGTTCTGATGGCCTAGTACGAGTGGTCACTCGACATTGTAACGGCAAGTTCATAAAACGCCCTCAAAACTTTGCTTCCTGCCTTCCTGTCTATAATGATGACTATGTTGCCACATAAGAAGAACTGTTCTTCGCGGGGGAGAATGTTTGAGATTTTTTCCCAAACTAGGAATACCATGAAGGCAATCCCTACAAGTAGTCTCCAATGTTTTAGTTATTATTGTTACATATATATCTTTCTTTTAATCGATCATTTGTTTACAAAATTATTGAAATATTTTAAAAACCTTTAACGGTTTCGGTAGCTTCAGGTGGCAGACAAATTCTTTTAAAGAAAATAAAATGTTTTTCTTACCTTCCTTGAGAAGAGAATAAATTCTTGAGATTCATGATTACAATGCTTATTAAAGAGTGAAGTTTAATTTAAAATAAAAATTCAGAGTTTTTAATATTGTGGTCAATGGTGACCAGAATTAATTAGTGAACTTGAAAATATTATTATTGTCTACAGAAATAGATATTGTTATTTTTCCGAACGTTTCTACACAATCGCGTGAAATTAATTAAATTTTTTATTACATTTACTAAAATTTGTGTGTAAAGATTTTAGTTCGGCTAAAGGTCCAATTTGATGAAACACAAATATGTTTTGTAGACGATTACACCAATTTTCTTAAAAAGCAATCTTTAAGATATAAGAATTTGATATCATCAGACAAACCGACGCACTTAGCTAAGATAGAGAAATTAAAACAAAAACAATTTGAAAGATACAACTTTAAGTTCAACCCAACGTGGTTCATACACAAGACGGGCATTGTATTCACAGATGAAAACAAGTGGTTACTATCACTAGGGTCGAAGTTTTCTCACAAGGATAATGTTTCTACCATTAATTTAATAGCGGATCTGGAGCAATGGGTTCAAACTCTCACAGACGATAGACAAAAAGATGTTATAAAATCAAGAATAACAAATAGAATATTAACATATAAACGGACGTTAGGACATATCCAAAAAGAGAAATACATACTTACCCCCTTATTCATAACAATTATGAGAGGCTTATAAGAGTGTAATAGAGCAAATTTCATATGAAATTTTGTTTTATTACGCTGTTATTAGACTCTCATTATTTCTATGAATAAGGGGCTTAATATATATGAAAATACGAGGAGAAAATTACGAAGATATAAGGACAATATAATCATTACAAAATCTGGCAAAGGGAACAAAACGGTTATTGTGTATAAGGAAGAATATAAACATGGGATGACGAAATTTTTGGATAACAAAAATACATATAAACCTCTACGCTCATATCCAACACTAAGTATACAGCGGAAAAACAATAAATTAGTACTGGATCTATACAAAAAACAATATATAACCCAATGGGAAAGATTTAACCTAACAGCGGATCGAGCTACAGCTCCAAGACTATACGGTTTGCCGAAAATTCATAAACCAGACATGCCTTTAAGACCAATTTCATCATCTGTGGAGGTACCATGCTACAAGTTATCTAAATTTAAAGGAACAATTTTAAGAAACGCTGTTTCCAAGACATGTAACATAAAAAACTCTATCGAACTAAAAACTAAATTAGAAACCATCACTTTGAACGACGACGAAATTTCTATATATCATTGGACGTGGTATCGTTATTTACGAACATACCTATATATTTAGCTATAAGGAATATTATGGAGAGATGGGACATGCTGAAAAATTTCACAAAAATACCAAAAACACAATTCTTAAAGCTACTACAATTCTGTCTAAACGAGAACAATTATTTTATGTATGAAAACATCATATATAATCAAATATCTGGTATGCCAATGGGAAATCATCTTTCCCCAACTATCGCTGACATCGTATTAGACACTTTTTTAGAAAAAACTGTAGAAGAATTGTGGGAAAGAAGTATTAAAATTAAATTAATAACTAAGTATGTGGACGATTTTTTCGCAATTATAAAAAGAAAAGACGAGGAAAGTATTTTGGAGCTTTCTAACGCTTACCACAACAGAATAAAATTTACTATTGAGAAAGAAGTTGAAAATTCGTTACCCTGCCTTGACATGAAGATTATCAGACAAAATGACAGAATAATAACAGATTGGTATATGAAAGAAATATCTTCTGGGAGAATTATAAACTACAATTCAACACAACCTCATAAACAAAAATCCAACACAATCTCCAATTTTATAAATAAGGTTTTAACTTTAAGTGACGATAAATACAAACATAAAAATATTAAAATAATTGAAGAGATCTCAAAAAAAACAACTACTATCAACTTAACAACTTAATTCATGAAACCAAAAGAAATACCCCAAATCCAAATAATGCAAAACCTACATCTGGCAACACTAAATACGTAACTTTGTCTTACATACCAAAACTTACTGAGGGAACCAAAATAAAAGAAATAATTAATGAAGACGACATCAAGTTTGCACACAAACGAAACAAAACAACAAATGCACTGTTTACAAACTTAAAAACGAAGATAAACAGAAATGATCAAAGTAACGTAGTGTATGAAACTAAATGTAAAGGAAACACCAATGAAAGTTGCAATCAAATTTATATAGAGACAACAAAAAGAAATCTAGGTGTGAGAATAAGCGAACATGAGAATGATATAAAAAAAGGGCGACAATCAACAGCCTTATCACAACACTGCTCAGATCATTTTCACACAGCTGGGGCCAAATTACCGCACTCGATATCGATCGAAATTTCAATATATTTTAAATACGTATTTCGATCGATATCGAATACCGTAATTTGCGCTCTGATCTGGAAAATGTTTAAATTTTGCACAAAGAAAGAAGACACAATGCAAATAGCAATGAACAATAAGACAGACAAAGACAACACTAATGCGATCTACAGCGCAATATTAGGTTAATTTATTTCTAGTGTAACTCCAAACTGTGATATTAGGATCTTAAGTAAAAAGTTTTTGCTGTGATATTAAAAATGGCCATTGTTTATTCTTTGTCTGTTTGTTCCAAAACTTGTAAAAGAAGAAAACTTGTAAAAGAAGAAAATAATTAAGGATCATCTAAGTTTGTCAGATTGTGAAATAAGCAAACTTGGCAACTAGATATCCACACGGAATTAAGCCCGCATAATTGTTGCAAAATCTTAAAAATTTTCGTTCATATTTGTCTTGAAATGCTTTGGGTACCTTCAACCGATTTTGAGGAAGAGGTTGTCAACCTACAACCTCATCATGACTTTATTTATGGAGCATTGTCAGAACCTCAGTACAGCTATCCACGTCCTAAATCTCACACGGAATATGCTGCAAAGAAAAAGCTGCAAGAAAAAGAGCAGCAAAAGGAGTACGAAAGAACCGGTAAAATGAATGAAAAGTTACGTTTCATACAACAAGTACAGCTTATGGCAAAAACCAAGCCTGTAGGTGAACAACCTTCCTTAGAAGATTGGGATGTCAATAAAACAATTGAACAAGAAACTGTTGGCATGATGCGTTATTGCGGCATGGGTGTTAGTGTGGATAAGCCTCTAAATGAAAAATTCACCATTGCATCTTATCCAGTACAAAACTCAATACAAGTTGTAAAAAATGACCGTAAAAAGGTGGCTCTGTTCTTCGATGATAATGTCCTCAAACTGAAAGAGAAAATATCTGATATGTCAACCGGTTTCGAAAGCTGCAATAATAGTGAATCGAATAAATATGACAATAGTCAAACGATTTTAAAGCTTCTGGACTGGATAGCGATAACTCATTTAATTCATTTTCGTCTTATTCTTTTAATACTTTCCCTACTTCATCTGGTCTAAATTCGCCGTCACAACATTTAAATGAACAACATTAACGGCAATATGAAAAATTACTAGACGATATCTCCCTCCTATCTTTGGACAGTTGTAAAACTCATTGTAGCATTAATAGTACCAAAGAAAGCTCGCAAACTTTTAAAACTGCTAAAGATAGTTCATCTTGGTCCTTTCCAACGATATCCATATCAACTATGTAGCAATAATATGAAGGAAGTTATAGACACATATATGTTTGAAATTTAGAGGCCTATAACTCCCAAACTAAGTGAGTCCGCTCCAAAATTTTTTTACTATAATTCTTAGATTTAAGAGTACTACCCATGACAAAAGTTTCATAAAAATCGGAGAATGATACGGGATGTAAATTTAAGCCATATATATATATATATATATATATATATATATATATATATATATATACATATATATATATATATATATATATATGTATATATATATATATATATATATATATATATATATGTATATATATATATATATATATACATATATATATATATATATATATATATATATATATATGTATATATATATATATATATATATATATATGTATATATATATATATATATATATATATATATATATACATATATATATATATATATATATATGTATATATACATACATATATATACATATATATATATATATATATATATATATATATATATATATATATATATGTATATATTCACATATAAATATATATATATATATATATATTTTTTTTTTTTTATGGACATAATGATAGCAACTATCAATAGTGGCCCCACCACAACTTCACTAGCACCACCCTGGGACAGCTTTGGCATTTCATCAGGGTGGGTAGTATTATCAGTATTATTCCTACGACCTCCTTAGTTCCTAGGTAAGGAGGTTCGGAACTGATGCGCATATTTAATCGTCAGTAGCTAACGAACCCTAAGACGTACTAACTCTCCTACGAATCTGTGCTAATCTGCGAAGTTCTATTAGAACAAGCTGTACAAAACTACACACTCTGGTCCAATTCAATAAGGATTCCAGCATGGTCGGAATAATATTCTCCGGGCTGATCGTACGCCCCAAGCCTTCCTCTAAATACGACCTCCAGTTGCTGAATCGTGAGCAGACAAAGACGACATGCTCAGCATCCTCAACCACATTCCCACCACAGTGTGGACAGAACGGAGAGTCGTCGTGCTTAAAACGAAATAGATATGACCTAAAGCAACCATGTCCAGACAAGAACTGTGTTAGGTAATAGTTCAGATCACCATGTTTCCTAGTCAGCCATAATCTGATGTCGGGTATTAATGAATAAGTCCATCTTCCCTTTTCAGTGGTTGACCACCGTTCTTGCCATTTTTGCATACATAAATCAGAGTTATCCCTATTCATGATTTCTAAATCGATAGGGATCATACCCGCAATGATAAAAGCCGCCTCGTCCGACACTGTCCGAAATGCACTACATACTCTTAAAGCAGCTAGCCTATACACAGGGCATACCAGCCCCACATATGTGGAATATCTAAGTGAGTCTGACCATACCGGGTGTGCATATAGGATAATGCTCCTTACTACTCCAGCGAGCAGTTTCCTCTGAAGATACTTTGCACCTCTCGTGTTTGGCATGATCCGAGATAGCGCCAAACAGGTCCCTGATGCTTTGGATGCTATATATCGCAAGTGCTCGCGAAAAGATAGCCGTGTGTCAATCATCACACCCAGATATTTCAGAAATGCCTTTGATTCTATGGAACAGGTGCCAACATTGAGGGTAATAGTTTCCCTAGCCTTACGACTACTAATCAAAACCGCTTCGGTTTTATGATCAGCTAGAGTCAATCCCATTGCAGTGATCCAGGACTTTACTAATTGTACGCTGGCATTTGCAATGGTTTCAGCCTCCAGCAATTCCTTAGCTTCACACACCAGCGCTATATCGTCTGCGAATCCCACAATCTGCACTCTCACAGGTAACCTCAACCTTAGTACTCCATCATACATTACGTTCCACAACAATGGTCCAAGTATCGATCCTTGGGGAACACCACCACTAATCCTACGTTTCCTTATACCCGCATCTGTACTATAGATCAATTCCCTATACCGGAAATAATCCTGCACTATCCCTATCAGATATTCTGGGATGTCCAATCGAGTTAGAGCATCAACAATATGCACCCATCTCGCTGTGTTGAACGCGTTCTTCACATCCAGCGTCACAACTACACAGTACTCCTTTGTGCCATTCCTCCAACTCCTGCCATAGATAGTCCGTGCAGCAGTTTCTACTACCACGTTTATAGCATCCACTGTTGACCTCGCCCTCCTGAAGCCAAATTGGTTGTCTGATAGACCATTTCTGTCATCAACGCAATTCCCAAGTCCCTCCAAAAAAGAATTTGGAGGGTATATTCACTTTGTCATTCCGTTTGTAACGCATCGAAATATCCATCTCAGGCCCCATAAAGTATATATATTCTTGATCAGTGATGAAATCTAAGACGAACTGAGCATGTCCGTCCGTCCGTCCGTCTGTGGAAATCACGATTCAGTCCAAACGAAAAGAGCTAGACTCTTGAAACTTGGCATAAATATATTTCGAAACTTAGAGCAGGTTAAGTTCGAAGATGGGCTAAATCGGGCAAAAAAGTTCCCCTAAGAAGAACTAAACCAACCCAGGAAAAACAACATAATTTTTAAAGTTTTTTGGTTATTTTGTTAAGCAAATGATATATTTTTATGTCAAATACGGTCCAACGTCTTAAACTTGGAGCCATAAAATAAAATAAAAATATTATTTGACCCCGCCCACTTTAGTGGGCGTTATTGTAGGCAAAAATAGCATAAAAATTTAACAAATTGTTTTACTTAAGCCTACATTCCTTAAAAATACCATTTTTAAGCTTTAATGACGAAGCTGAGACGAAACCTGGTACTACTCTGCCCTACGCCCTCCTTCCCCTTCACCCCCTAAATGACCCTACCAAAAATAAAATTGTTTTTTAAATTTTGTATATAATCATCCCAAGCATTTATCTTTAGAGTTTTATGACTGCCGATTTCTGCCCTACCCCCTCCTCTTCCTTTGCCCGCTAAATGATCCTATTAAAAATAAATAAAATTTTTTTTAATTTTGTGTATAATCATTCCAAGCATTTATTTTTACACTTTTATGTTTACCTGTTTCTGCCCTACCCCCTCTCCCCCTTTGGGTCTAAATGACCCTATCAAAAATAAGAAATTTTAATTTTGTATATAATTATCCCAAGCATTTATTTTTAGAGTTTTATGACAAAGGTGAAATATTTTCCCCACAGCCCTTGCCAGAGCTACCCCGCCGAAATACAGTTTTTATACCCTCCAAAGAGAATTGGACCCTATAAAGTAAATATGTATATTCTTGACTAGTGATGAAGTTTAAGACGGTCTAGCAATGCCCGTACGTTCGTCTGTGTGAACATGATATTGTCTATTTTTAAACCCGCCCCCTTCAGTAGGGGTTGACGTACGATATTATATAAAGGAACTCTGTGCCACCAAGTTAAACATTTTAAATTCACTTACTAAATATTTGGAGGGTATTTAAGATTCGACCCGGTCGAATATAACGTTTTTACTTGTTTTAATATGTGCTCACCTTTTAAAACTGTGAACTGAGCGTAGCATACATATATTTTAACATAATATAAATTTCGTAATGATATTAGCAATATACAGGATGTCCGCCGGGAAGGTATACTACTTTGTTTTGCCGCCATTTTGGTAAACAGTCTTAACAGTTCATATTTGGGAGCCGTGAAGTAGACACGTGGCAAATTTATTATGGAAAAATATTCGATAACACTACAGTTACACGACCAAAATTTGCTTTCAAGTTTTTCACACATACTGGTTGTCAAAAGTAATTTAATTTGAAAGCTGTGATGTATGCTGCACAAAATTTCAAAGCAAGTTTAATTTAACGCCACAACTTCCTCCTTTGGGCTTGATTAACATGTGGTATCAACAAGACGGTGCCGCATCGTATACAGCGAGGATTACAATGGAATTACTGCGAGACCTCATTCCACAACAAGTTATTTCAAGAAATGGTGATGCTGATTCGCCGTCACGGTCACCTGATTTGACTGCTCCGGACTTCTTTTTGTGGGCATATTAGAAAAGCAAGGTCAAAGAAATCAGAAATGCTTGAGCAATTCAAACAAAATATTCGTAATGAAATTAATGAAATACCACGTGAAATGTGTGAGAATGTAATGAAAAATGTGCTCAAAACGGCTCGAATTTGTAGGGCTAACGGAGGCGGACATTTATCTGATATTGAATTCCATACATAATTGCCGACATTAAATAAAACATTTATCAATATAAGATCCATTCTCTTTCATTTAATCATTATAAACAACAAAATAGTATACCTTCCCGGCGGACACGAGAAGAAATGAATAGCATTTCTTTCGCACGAAAACTTTCTGTGTATAGACCCAAAATACTCTTAAATACATTCAAGCAATAAAAGCGATTAAACATAAAAATCACGTCAGTCACAAAAAGCTCAGCTCAGATAACTTTATAGATTTACAGTTCTTCTGAGGAATTTTCCGTGGTTAATTACGTTGCTACTTCTTATTTGTAGGCATAAGTCGTGTAGTCAGTCAGAGTAACGGATAGAATACGGGCTGCCAACATGGCCGACATATGGTCTCAGTCACCTGTCGGCATCTGTGTACCGATGCTTTGCAAAGTATTTTTATACAAATCGTGAGATGGTCTGCAATAGCTACCTGCCAAGTTTTCGTATAAAATAATGTTGCTCAAAAATTTTCACACATATGAACAGAGTACTAGACAGAGTGCTCGTTTATTCGCCTTTCAACTTTGTTCGAACAAATAATTGTGGTTGTTCGTTCGATCAAGCAAGTAAATAAAAAAATAATTATATAAAATAAATTTTATTAACAAAAAAAAATTAATTCATATAAAAAACTTAATAAAATGGCAAATAAAAATAAAATGCTTACAAAATAAAAATTGTGGAATGAAATAGATAATAAAATATGTAAGTTTAAAAATTATGTATATTAATTGTTGTAATTTATTCAATAAAAATTATTATCCCTGAAGATGTTGGAAAATCCCAACGAAACGTCGGATATAATAATGCTACAAAAAAATTATCTTTTATTTGCATTTAAATTCATTTGAATGACCTTGGAAGCCTGAATAAAAGAAACTACAAAAAAATATGTTCTTATTTTATATCATTTATTTATATTTCGAATATATCGGTTAACACCGTTTTCAAGGAATCTATAATATTACCATAAAATATTATTAATTTTAAAATAAACAATAAAACACTAAAAAATATAATTACATACATTTAACAAAATTATACGGCCTAACAAGTCCTTAGCTACTGTCCCTTGTAAAGCAATTAAGCTACTGAAAAGCTATTTCTTCTTATATTTGTTTACAATGTGTCGATACAATTGAGCGCAATTATCTGTGTCTTTTTTGTAATTGATTCTTTTATCTGTTGGTATGTTGACGATATTAAGCATTTCCAGACAAAATATCTTTTTGTAATTATTCTCATCTTCTAGAATTCTTACTCTCTCAAAATCAGGTTTGTGGGAGTTAGTGATACAGTGGGCAGCGAGCGCAGTTTTTTGCTCTAAAGGTTTGTAGACAGATTTTATGTCCGACTTGTGCTAAGACATTCGGGTTTTTAATTTTGTTTGTGTTGTCCCAACGTCAGTTTTGTTACATGGTTGTGAACATGTAATATCGAAGGAAACAAATAACAATAAGGATCCGAAAATATATTAATCAATGGCCTACATTGAAGGATTATCAGAAAGATTGAAAAATGCAAATATATATGACAACGAAAAGTACGAATTGGCCATGAAAACGAGACATTCTTTGAATAATTCATATACCAATACTAAAGATATACTGTACGATAAGGCGATAGTTTAATTCAATTCAAACACATAAATCTCAACTGAAACTATTTTGCCTTATTTGTTCTTACAAGCACTTGAACCTGAAGAACGCTAATAAATCAAATAAAACACGTTAAATGCCTTAAAACGATTGATAGTTATTTTCTTTATTTTTCATTCTTATAAACTAAATTAATTAATTTAAATTGCTTAGTAAGTAGAAATAAACAAAGTTTGCATAATTGCTGAACTTAAATATTTTCGCTCTTTTTTTGTAACAAATTTAAGTTAAAAACATTAATTTCTATTTTGTCAACAACAACGGTTAATGAACTTAATACAAAATTAGGTCATAAAATAAAATGTTTAGGTAATTGAACTTAAACAGAAATAATAAGTAGAATAAAATGGTTAGTCAACAACAATGGTTATTAAATTTAAAAACGGAAATTAAGAAATGTTTTTTAATAATGATAATTTAATAAAATAAAAATTATGTTGATGTAAGTATCAACATTCTCCCCCGTGTTGACCAATGGTCACTGGTGACAAACGTTCATTACGTTTGATATCTGCAATGTCGACGGTAACTGGTCGCGGTAAGGGAACTGGATGAGGTGTCGGTTCAACGACCTTATGAGTTTCACTTTCTTTATAGGCTGAGTATAGCTTGACTGTGATGATGGCTACTAAAATAATTATAGAAATTACAAGTGCAGTGTAGCTTACGGCATGGTGATGTTGGCTTTGGGACCTGATCAGCTCTGGTACTCGTACAATAGTTGACTCATCAAGTTGTTTTTGCAGGTTATTCAGTTGATTTAGATGGGTTTCAAATTGATTGTTAGTATTATTAAAAATTCTTTTGATCTCTTGTGGAGTGCTAATTTCTAGGAATTGTTGATCGATCAGTGACAACCTAATTTCGAAGAGGACTTCGTCTTTTGTCACGGCTCCATTTGTCTTCATTAGCTTGTATAGTTGAACCAAACTATCGTCTTAAATTGGAAGCATACGTTGTACTGGTAGATGTGCTTTTATTGTGGTTAATTCAGTCCTTAGCTGATGAGGTGATAATAAAAGTGGGCTAATTTTTTCATGGTGTGCATCCGTTAGTACGTCTATAATCTCCTTTTCTACCCTTTGCAAGTTCAGTGCTGTTAATGTTAATTGATTGGTAAGAAGTGTATTAGTTGTGTTTGGCTGATTTCTAAAAATTCCTTAGCAAGTGCATTTGCTTCATTATTGATTCTTGCAACAATTTTAGTTAGTTGTTTTTGTGTGCCGAGTTCGTCTTGTTTAATTATGTTAATAGTGGAATCAATAATTGATGTTTGGTTTTTGAGTAATTTAAAAATATAGTCTGTTTCGACCTTCGCCTTTTTAATGGTGTCTGACATTTCACTGGCGTAGTCTGAGTCCAGCACTCCAAACAATGACCTTGCTACATTTCCTACAATGTTGAATGCACACCTTTTTACTCTACTAGTGACGAATAGTTCCTTTTCCTCCAGCAACTCTTCTTTTACTTGATTGAAGTTATTTATGGAAGTATTACATATTGACAGATGTGAAATTGTTGAACATAAGTGCTGCAAAGTATCTAATCCAGATTGAAAAGTCTTTAGCTCGGACAGGAAAGGTGCTAGATCATAGTATACCATGAGTTTCCATTCAGCTGTTGCCAGTTTTACGCTTCCAATGCCTTCAAAGTACAGGCCTGGGTCAGAATGAAAGTTGTTTATCTTTACGTGATTGCCCATAACAACTGGAATGATAAGCATGGCTACGTTCATGGTGAGTACGGTTGAGATAGTAATAGTCTTTGATTTTTTGGTGGATGGAGTATATTCTTCGTTAACAGGTATTGGGCGAACAGGTTTGGATAGTTCACTTGCAGGTAATTCGTCTTCGTGAAGTAGCGGAGCTACTGGTAATTGGTCTTCTTTTTATTCCTGAAGATGTTTTTACATCTGCTACCCCGACCCTTGCCATCATTGCCCTCGTGAGTTTAAAGGATTCTTCCAAGTGGCCAGCTCATAACCGGTACATTATCCTCTTTTATAATAACCATCTGTCCGTCTTTCAAATTTTCAGATGACGACTTCCACTTCTGTCTTTCCTGCAATTGGTGTAGATACTCGGCTGACCAACGTCTCCAGAACTCATGTTTGAGTTGGGAGATAAGTTTCCATCTTGTGGCAAGAGAACTATTTGGCTGCACTGCTCTACTGTCTACTTGGGCTGTGAGTGGTTCTCCAATTAAGAAGTGTCCTGGAGTCAGTGCAGTTAGATCATTTGGATTAGGTGACATAGGGGTTAGCGGACGGGAATTTAATATGGCTTCTATTTCGATGATTACTGTTTCAAGTTCTTCGTGCGTTAGTGACGCTGTTGAAACACTTCGTAGTAAAAGTTGCTTAGCGGATTTTACTGCTGCCTCCCATAAGCTTCCAAAGTGAGGGTCTCGAGGTGGAATAAATTTGAATTCAATGCATTCTTTACTGCATGACTGTAAGATTTTTTCTTGTGAGTTATTGTCAAAGATTGCATGATTTAGTTCTTCTAGCTGATTCCGTGTACCTATGAAGTTTGTAGCATTGTCTGAATATATGGTTTGGCATCGCCCTCAGCGTGAAACAAATCTTTTGAGGGCTCCAATGAATGCATTTGTTGTTAATTCAGTTACAACTTCCAGGTGCACAGCCTTCGTTGAGAAACAGACAAAAACAGCTGCGTAAACTGCATGAGGTTTTTTACCGCTTATCTTATAATGAACCCAAAAGGGTCCGCAGTAGTCAACACCAGATTTAATAAATGGGCATGATGGGGTGAGCCTGCTTGCTGGTAGGTCCTCCATTATTTGCGAAAATCTGAACTGCTCGAATAATTATAGATCGCGAATCATCCAGTTCTTTAGGACTCAACGAAATGTGTTTTGGTCGAAATTCATTTTGAGTTTTTTAATTATTTATCAATCTTAGTACGTAACTCAAAACCTTCTGTAAAGTTGTAAAGGAATTTTGGTGTTGAATTTCGTATATAAGGCTACCGTCGTTTAATACCATAGTTGCTGTAACAGGAACCACCTTCTTTTTCTCAATGTCATTGGCAATTTCTTGAGGTAAGTATTTCGATGGCCATGATTCCTCTTTTCCATGAAGGAAAAGTGGTCCATATAGCCATAAGTTACATGCTGGCAGATCTACTGCACGGAGTCCTCTGGATAGTATATCGGCTAGGTTGTGTTTTGATCGCACATGGCGCCATTGTTCGACTAGAGTTAGTGACTGAATTGTTTATACTCTGTTGGCGACAAATGTTTTGTATGAAGATGATTGTGCGTATATCCATGATAATATGATTTCTGAATCAGTCCATAGAAATGTAGCTTGGTTTTGAAACTGCAGGTCAATCTTGAGTCTGTGAGCAAGCTGTGCTGCTAGAACTGCTGCACATAACTCTAGTCGAGGTAATGTCTGCTGCTTCAATGGTGCAACTCTTGATTTTGCACAGAGTATCCTGCACGATTACCCGCCCACTCTTAAGAATTGCTCGTATGTATGCAACTGCACTAAATGCCTTCTCCGATGCGTCTGCGAATACGTGTAGTTGTGTTTTTACTGGGTTTTCGCCTTGGAAGATGTGTCGTGCTATCGTAAAATTGTTGAGATTTTCTAGATCGTTTCTAAATGTGCTCCAAGATGTACATAGATCATTAGTTAATGGTTTATCCCAATCTAATTCATGATGCCAAAGGTGTTGAATAAATATTTTAGCTTTAACAATCACAGTAGCTACCAGACCGAGGGGATCAAATAGTTTTGCAAGATCGGAAGTTACTGTTCGTTTCGAGATTTGCTGATGTTGGGTTAATTTGACTTTAACGCAAAAGTGATCGCTTTTAGGTAACCAATATAATCCTAAAGTTTTTATTGAATTAGTACTATTACTATCGAAATCTAAGTTAACCTCTTGGTCACCGGTTGGAATATTTTTGAGCAACTGTGGATGGTTTGCGCACCATTTTTTCAAACTAAATCCATATTTTTTCAACATAATGATGAATTCTTTTTGCGTTTCCACTGCTATGTTTAGGTTATTTTAACCTCCAAGGCCGTCATCCACATAGAAGTTGTCTTTCAGCATCTGCGAACCATACGGAAATTTGAGAGAATTCTCATTAGCCATTTTTTGTAGACATCTCGTGGCCAGGTAAGGTGCTGCACGTGATGGACCTTCCCTCCACAAAATAAGTTGATATTGATGGTAATTTGGGTTGATTCGTATTTGCCTGTACATTTTCTCAATATCGGTTGTGAAAACGAACCTTGGCAATCGAAAACGAATTAAAATGGAAAATAGTTCACTTTGCACCACTGGACCAGTATACATTAAATGAATATCCAGTTGATGTTTTTGCTGATGCGTCAAACACTACCCGAAGCTTTGTTGTGGTGCTATCAGGTTTTAATACACACTGGTGTGGAATAAAATATCTTGGATGTAATACGTCGTCTAGGTTTAAAATGGAACTCTGCACCAACATCGATTTTCCCTTGCTGATAGAATCTGGGATCTGCTAAGTAGATATTACTTGGAATGTTCCAAGTTGAAACATCAAAGTTTTGATTTGGTTGAGCCGGAATGATAGGTAGGACAATCGCTTCCAAATTTGTTGAAAAGTCATTATTTGTAGAGAACATCTCAACATTCACGCGGTGCTGTGCTCGTTTTTTAATCCTTCCCACACCATCAATGCATAAAGACGCTTCCGTTAGAGAAAGGGATAGCTTCTTGATAAGTCTTTCAGTCACAATATTTACTTGTGAACCTGAATCTAGTATAGCTCGGAATTCGTGTGTGATACCATTTGTGGCCTTGATAACTACATTTGCGGTGGCTAACATGACATAATTCGGATGCCCTGTTGTTGGCTTCATAGATGTGGATGAGACTCTAATTGTCTCTTCTCCTTTGTTTGTGGGTTGAATTTGCGGAACTGATGTTTTCTGTTTTTTTTTATGTTGTAAATGTAATAATGAATTATGCTTCTTGTTGCATTTTCTACATCCACTGGAGGTACAAACTTTTGTTACGTGATCATCTCTGAGACAGTTAACACAAAGTCTTTGTTGTTGTGCCCACCTTAACCTGTCTGATTCCAGCATGTTTAAGAATTGCTTTTATTATCCGTAGATGTCACAGATGACACTGTCATTTTTTATTTTTGATGGGTAGTTAATTTCTCCTTGTAACCAAATGACTCCATTGATTGAAATTGAATCTCAAGAAAGGAGAACAACTCTTTCATTGTTGGCACATCTCTTGCTTTAGTTAGTGATTGTATAAATCGAATATAGAGAGCACGATCTAGTTTTTTAATCAGTAGTTGTATGATTATAGCATCCCAAGATGACGTGTTAACATTTAACTTATTTAACGCCAACACACATTCCTTGGTAGTGTCATGAAGAGTTATAATTGACGCGCTAGACATGGTTCCTGCTGGTTGTTACCATACCGCTCCTGAAGTAGTGTCCATGCTGTCTTGTAGTTCTCTTCAGATAGCGTTAAATGGCTAATAAGTATTGCTTCTCCTGAGACGTTTGATTTGAGGTACCACATTTTCTGTACGTTTGGTAGAGGTTGCTTGTCGACAATTTCCGAAAACAGTTCATAAAATTTACACCACTTTAGACAGTCTCCATTAAATTGTGGAATTGTAACCTTAGGTAGAGACAATGAGCTATGTACGCCTGGGTTGCTTCCCAACTGTAATCCACCATCTACATGCTGCCGCTTGTGTTGATCTGATAGCCAATTCTATCAAATAATGTTTAACTGAGTCATCCGGATTATGGTATTCATTCGGATCAAGTAGGATCTTCCACTTCATGCCATAATTCATCATAAAATTCTTGAATTTGATCCCACAACTTTTTTTATGGTTTCACTCTTAATATGATAAAATTGTGGCGGATGACCCTCTTCCTCCAACGATAACCCATTTAATAAACGTGTTAAGGCCGTCATTCGATCTTTTAGTCTCCTCGCTAGTCCTTTACCTTGAGGTGACGGAAGTTCTAATGTCTCGTTTCTGATTGCTGGTAATGGTTTGACGCTGAACTTGTTAAATGTGAGACGTAAGATACTCGATTGTCTCACTGTACATTTCACCTATGGATTTGTGCAAGTTTTGGATAATATATGGATCTCTGACTGATAGCGTATCTCTTCTAATCGCGTTTTCTGTTTTTTCAAAGTCCTGCCACAATCCAACTAGTTCTTCGTTTTTACTTCTGTAGAAGCCTAGCGTTCGCCGATCTTGGGGGGCCTTCTTGATGTTTGATATAATTCTTTCTATCTCGTGGCTTTCGCTTGCTGCTGAAACATAAGACTCTCTAAATTTGCCATGTTAGGTTGCCTTCTTTTAAGTTGATGATTTGAAGAGAATAGACACGGGGTATCCCAATATTAGGCGTCCCGCGATACAAATGTTGAAGAGATGTGAGATGGTTTGACTAAGACTGCTGTGGTTTATAGCCTTTAGCGTTGATGTTGAATATGGACTGGCTGTCCTTGTAAATTGTTGCGTGTTTTTTTTTTTAATTTTCAAAACTTCTTACCACTGGTGGGGGAAGCTTTGTAAATTATGAAAATATAGGGGTCACCAAAATGTACGATAAGGCGATAGTTTAATTCATTTCAAACACATAAATCTCAACTGAAACTATTTTGCCTTATTTGTTCTTACAAGCACTTGAACCTGAAGAACGCTAACCAATCAAATAAAACACGTTAAATGCCTTAAAACTATTGATAGTTATTTTCTTTATTTTTCATTCTTATATACTAAATAATTTAATTTAAATTGCTTAGTAAGTAGAAATAAACAAATTTTGCATAATTGCTGAACTTAAATATTTTCGTTTTTTTTTGTAACAAACTTAAGTTAAAAACATTAATTTCTATTTTGTCAACAACAACGGTTAATGAACTTAATACAAAATTAGGTCATAAAATAAAATCTTTAGGTAATTGAACTTACACAGAAATAATAAGTAGAATAAAATGTTTAGTCAACAATAATGGTTATTAAATTTAAAAACGGAAATTAAGATATGTGTTTTAATAATGATAATTAAATACAATAATAAAATAAAAATTATGTTGATGTAAGCGTCAATATATACTAAAAACCGAAGATAGATCTAATGTGGTATATAAAATTGATTGCAAGGGTGATGGTTCATACCCATGTAACAAAACTTACGTTGGGACAACACAAACAAAATTAAAAACCATAATGTCTTCGCACAAATCGGACATAAAATCTGTCTACAAACCTCTAGAGCAAATAACTGCGCTCGCTGCCCACTGTATCACTAACTCCCACATACCAGATTTTGAGAGAGTAAGAATTCTAGAATATGAGAATAATTACAAAAAGAGGTTTTGTCTGGAAATGCTTAATATTATCAACATACCAACAGATAAAAGACTCAATGAAAAACAAGAATGATAAAATAAAGATTACGCCAACAAGCTGAAATAAAAATAATTTTCTGCGCATGATGGAAATCTGACGTCACTCAACATGTGTTCTGATTGGCTAATAAAATTCAGTTGGTGAACTATTATGTTATTGTAAAAACAGGACAGTGGGACAAATTGCGATTTTTCAAATTAAATTTGTTTGATAATAAACAATTTTAAAAAATTATTTTACTTTCCACTTTTTTTATTTGAAATTGTTCATTTATAGTTATTTTATATAAATATTGAACCCAAGTGCTAATTATTTTTCTTTTTCCCCCATTCAAAACCATTTTTTTTCCTTGCAAAATATCAGCTATAACTTCCTTTGAGCTTCATCTCTTGGAAAACTATAAAATGACACAGCTTTTTGAAAACAAACAAGATTTTGATAACAATATTACATTTTAACACAATTATTTCTCACTTGTTTTTTTGCTGTCACTTTGTTTGCAATTGCCCACTGCACATTTCATGCTTGCTCTTTTTGTTCTCTTTTCTCTTCAATTTAGGTTTTTTGTTTACAGTTTATGAGTTTTAAAAATCAAGTTTTAATAAGTTTTTTACACTTTAAGTTATTTAATAATTATTTTAATATATTTATTTTAAATTATAACACAATTTATTATAATATATAACACAAAGCTTGCACTTTCATAAATCCGATTTCATTTGCTTGTTGGAATTCTCTCTGAGTAAATTGGAAATCTCTCTCAGTAAATTGTGTGAAGAGTTGCCAAATGTAGCATAAAATATTAATTTTGTACAAGAAAGTATTAGTTTAGCATATAATAAACATTTGGCAGTCTCTTCGAGGGAACAAATACGTCATCAAACGGTAAATCATGCGCAAGGCGTAATCTTTATATTATCATTCTTGATTACAAAAAAGACATAGATAATTGCACTCAATTGTATCGACATATTGTAAACAAATATAAGAAGAAATAGCTTTTCAGTAGCTTAATTACTTTACAAGGGATAGTAGCTAAGGACTTGTTAGGCCGTATAATTTTGTTAAATGTATGTAATAATATATTTTAGTGTTTTATTGTTTATTTTAAAATTAACAATATTTTATGGTAATATTATAGATTCCTTGAAAACGGTTAATGGCGTTAACCGAAATATTGGAAAAGTAAATAAATGATATAAAATAAAAACATATTTGTTTTTCATAAAATTGGTCCTTTAGCCGAACTAAAATCTTTACACACAAATTACACAGGTCAACAATATTAAATACCCTATTTACTAATATTGTAATTCTTAAAACACTTGTCGAAATAAGTGTTATCAAAAATGTTATAGCGCTACTATCGAAGATTTCGCAATTATTAATACACCCACAATGAACGGAATTGTAATCGATGTACATCATATACGAATTCTGCATTTATTTTTACCACGCTTACATTTTTCTATCTTTAAATTCTGCAGTTTCTCTTTGTGAGATATTTTGTGGATGAGCATATTACTGGGCCTGCCTGTAATTGGTTATTTCTCGGGACATAGCTACCTCCGTTGTTTTATCAAAAGTTAATATTTTATCGTTATGAAAAATTAAATTTTGTATTTTTGCGCACTTGATACTAGACGTGTGTCCAACTCGTTCATTCGCCAGTTTTTGGCAGGAACCTATGATCAAACCAATGTAATTTAAATGGGTTTGTCGAAAATGAGCAAATTAACGAGTTAGATGCAAGTATATTTGATACCGCAAATAAATTGTATGAAAATTGAGGTTTTAACTCGTTTGCAGAAAGGGCACTACCGCCCTGTCCGTAGGATAGATTCTAAGAAACAACAAGTCCAATCATTTACGTCAGTACCTGCCAGTATGGCTTAAACTGACGGTGCTCTTAACACCGGGTGATACAATAAGTGTTACCAGGACCCCTCTTTGAACCCAAGATCCACACAAGGCGACCTCGGGTCACCTAGGTAGCAATTTCTAGACATGATTTGGTAAGTCCCATGATCTAACACCTTGCGAAAGTGCCGATCCTATCTAGATGATCTTTATTCTATGAACTACAAAAAGTCGCCCAATAGAATATTATTTGTTGATTCACAACAACATATAGGTTCTGCTACTATCAGCCGGACCGAAGTCCAACCACATGGATTGAACATCAATCCCTATCTGACAAACCTTCCACCAAATTGGTGACCACAGCCACCACGAGGGAGACCTCACCAATATCCAGCCGCAGTAAACTGCGAGGCTTGTACTGGATCCCGTGGTACCAGTTCTGACTACTGGTAAAGCCTCAAAAGTCAAACCAGTGTAGGTTCTATAAACTTTCTATC
This sequence comes from Linnaemya tessellans, assembly GCA_951800035.1. Taxonomy (NCBI): domain Eukaryota; kingdom Metazoa; phylum Arthropoda; class Insecta; order Diptera; family Tachinidae; genus Linnaemya; species Linnaemya tessellans. The sequence continues at coordinate 72,444,651 of OX637532.1, forward strand.
GACTTCGGTATATCTTCTACCATACCCAGGTGCCTGTTCACCTGCCAATTCTTACTCAAGCTCGTAGGCGGACCTACTTCTTTTAGATTCTTATATGCACATCCGTTCCACTGTTTAGAGATTGGGCAGTAACATATGAGTTTTACGGGGCTACCTGCAAAAGTTATGCTTGAAAAACAGAATAACCCCTCGAAAGCCAACCATTATAGGTTTTAACTTTCTATTGACTTTTGAACTCTTAATTAGATCGAGGCGTCTTTGGACCTCCTTTCTTATTTCAAACTTACGTAGAGGCATGGCACTCCCCTACTACTTTAATTCTTCTTACAGTAGCCAGCATGTTTCCTACTGAGACCTGTCCCTAACGTCCCATTCGGCAACGCACAGGTACTTATAAGTTCTATGGGTTACCAACAAAAGTTCTGTTTGAGAAAATTGTGTAACCCCCGAGAGCAAAACCAGTCAAGGTTTTGAACTCTCTATTGACTTCGGCCCTCTTACGGTACCAGGCGTCCTTAACCTCCTTTCTTACACAGACTTACATAGGCACAATCCTTTACCAAATTTCAATGCGTCTTTTCGGATGTGTTTCGGAGTGGATGTGGCTCCTACTACAGTGATCGTACTAGGACGATGTACTTTTCAGCAAAAGATGCACCTACTACTTTTTATATTCTTATATGCCCTCCCGTTGCACTGCAACTTCAGGGATTGGGCAGAGTACATATTAGTTTTATGGGCTATCAGCAAAAGCAGTGTCTGCAAAAACCGTATAACCCCCGAGAGCAAACCAGTCAAGGTTTCCAACTCTCTATTGACTTCGGCCCTCTTACGGTACCAGGCATCCTTAACCTACTTTCTTATTACAGACTACATAGGAGCGTCGGAAACTCCTACACACAGGGATCGTACTAGGCGGTGTACTTTAAGGGGAGGTATACCTATTACTTTTTAATTTCTTATATGCCCTCCCGTTGCACTGCAACTTCAGGGATTGGGCAGATAACATATGAGTTTTATGGGTTATCAGCAAAAGCACCGTCTGTAAAAACTGCATAACCCTTTCCCCGGATCTGTGCTGGAGCGAGGCCTGACATCATAGCCAAGCTCCCCAACGGCACCCCCGGGGGGAGATTCTAAGAAACAATAATTTTATTGTAAAATAAAAATTTTCTGTACTAGGATGTATTATACTACGGTCTATATTATTGTCAGTTGTAACTCTCATAACGCCAATTTTTCCTTACACAAATATAATTTTTTAATTGTTAATTTTTTCAACGGGCTTAAGTTCGAATCTGCATGACTGCAAATGATTTTTTATTATTTTTTAATAAATGAATTTGTTCAAATGCTATTTATTATTTTTATACCCTCCAAAAAAGAATTTGGAGGGTATATTCACTTTGTCATTCCGTTTGTAACGCATCGAAATATCCATCTCAGACCCCATAAAGTATATATATTCTTGATCAGTGATGAAATCTAAGACGAACTGAGCATGTCCGTCCGTCCGTCCGTCCGTCTGTGGAAATCACGATTCAGTCCAAACGAAAAGAGCTAGACTCTTGAAATTTGGCATAAATATATTTTAAAACTTAGAGCAGGTTAAGTTCGAAGATGGGCTAAATCGGGCAAGAGGGAAAAAAGTTCCCCTAAGAAGAACTAAACCAACCCAGAAAAAACAACATAATTTTTAAAGTTTTTTGGTTATTTTGTTAAGCAAATGATACATTTTTATGTCAAATACGGTCCAACGCCTTAAACTTGGAGCCATTAAATAAAATAAAAATGTTTTTTGACCCCTCCCACTTTAGTGGGCGTTATTATAGGCAAAAATAGCATAAAAATTTAACAAATTGTTTTACTTAAGCCTACATTCCTTAAAAATAACACTTTTCAGCTTTAATGACGAAGCTGAGACGAAACCTGGTACTACTCTGCCCTACCCCCTCCTTCCCCTTCGCCCCCTAAATGACCCTACGAAAAAAAATTTTTTTTTTTAAATTTTATATATAATCATCCCAAGCATATATCTTTAGAGTTTTATGACTGCCGATTTCTGCCCTACCTACCCCCCCCCCCCTCTTTCTTTGCCCCCTAAATGACCCTACCAAAAAAAAAAATTTTTCTTTAATTTTATATATAATCATCCCAAGCATATATCTTTAGAATTTTATGACTGCCGATTTCTGCCCTACCTACCCCCCCCCCCCCCCTCTTCCTTTGCCCCCTAAATGACTACCAAAAAAAATTTTTTTTTTTAAATTTTGTATATAATCATCCCAAGCATTTATCTTTAGAGTTTTATGACTGCCGATTTCTGCCCTAGCCCCCCCCCCCCTTCTTCCTTTGCCCCCTAAAATGACCCTACCAAAAAAAAATTTATAGGCAAAAATAGCATAAAAATTTAACAAATTGTTTTACTTAAGCCTACATTCCTTAAAAATAAAATTTTTAAGCTTTAATGACGAAGCTGAGACGAAACCTGGAACTACTCTGCCCTACCCCCTCCTTCCCCTTCGCCCCCTAAATGACCCTACCAAAAAAAAATTTTTTTTTTAAATTTTATATATAATCATCCCAAGCATATATCTTTAGAGTTTTTTGATTGCCGATTTCTGCCCTACCCCCCCCCCCCCTCTCTTCCTTTGCCCCCAAAATGACCCTACAAAAAAAAAAGTTTTTTTAAATTTTGTATATAATCATCCCAAGCATTTATCTTTAGAGTTTTATGACTGCCGATTTCTGCCCTACCCCCCCCCCCCCACCTCTTCCTTTGCCCCCAAAATGACCCTACCAAAAAAAAAAAGTTTTATTAAATTTTGTATATAATCATCCCAAGCATTTATCTTTAGAGTTTTATGACTGCCTGTTGCTGCCCTACCCCCTCCTCCCCCTCTGCCCGCTAAATGACCCTATTAAAAATAAATATAAATTTTTTTTTATTTTGTGTATAATCATCCCAAGCATTTATTTTTACAGTTTTATGTGTATCTGTTTCTGCCCTACCCCCTCTCCCCCTTTGCCCTCTAAATGACCCTATCAAAAAAAAGAAATTTTAATTTTGTATATAATTATCCCAAGCATTTATTTTTAGAGTTTTATGACAAAGGTGAAATGTTTCCCCCACAGCCCTTGCCAGAGCGACCCCGCCAAAATACAGTTTTTATAGCCTCCAAAGAGAATTGTGATGAAGTCTAAGACGGTCTAGCAATGCCCATACGTTCGTCTGTGGAAAACATGATATTGTATATTTTTGAACCCCGCCCCCTTTAGTGGGCGTTGACGTACGATATTATATAAAGGAACTCTGTCCCACCAAGTTAAACATATCAAATTCACTTACTATATATTTGGAGGGTATTTAAGATTCGACCCGGTCGAATATAACGTTTTTACTTGTTATACCCTCCAAAAAAGAATTTGGAGGGTATATTCACTTTGTCATTCCGTTTGTAACGCATCGAAATATCCATCTCAGACCCCATAAAGTATATATATTCTTGATCAGTGATGAAATCTAAGACGAACTGAGCATGTCCGTCCGTCCGTCCGTCCGTCCGTCTGTGGAAATCACGATTCAGTCCAAACGAAAGAGCTAGACTCTTGAAATTTGGCATAAATATATTTTAAAACTTAGAGCAGGTTAAGTTCGAAGATGGGCTAAATCGGGCAAGGGGGAAAAAAGTTCCCCTAAGAAGAACTAAACCAACCCAGAAAAAACAACATAATTTTTATAGTTTTTTGGTTATTTTGTTAAGCAAATGATATATTTTTATGTCAAATACGGTCCAACGCCTTAAACTTGGAGCCATTAAATAAAATAAAAATATTTTTTGACCCCGCCCACTTTAGTGGGCGTTATTATAGGCAAAAATAGCATAAAAATTTAACAAATTGTTTTACTTAAGCCTACATTCCTTAAAAATAACAATTTTAAGCTTTAATGACGAAGCTGAGACGAAACCTGGTACTACTCTGCCCTACCCCCTCCTTCCCCTTCGCCCCCTAAATGACCCTACCAAAAAAAATTTTTTTTTTTAAATTTTGTATATAATCATCCCAAGCATTTATCTTTAGAGTTTTATGACTGCCGATTTCTGCCCTACCCCCCCTCCTCTTCCTTTGCCCCCAAAATGACCCTACCAAAAAAACAAGGTTTTTTTAAATTTTGTATATAATCATCCCAAGCATTTATCTTTAGAGTTTTATGACTGCCGATTTCTGCCCTAGCCCTCCCCCCCCGCCCTCTACCTTTGCCCCCTAAATGACCCTACCAAAAAAATTTTTTTTTTTAAATTTTTTATATAATCATCCCAAGCATTTATCTTTAGAGTTTTATGACTGCCTGTTGCTGCCCTACCCCCTCCTCCCCCTTTGCCCGCTAAATTACCCTATTAAAAATATATATAATTTTTTTTTTATTTTGTGTATAATCATCCCAAGCATTTATTTTTACAGTTTTATGTGTATCTGTTTCTGCCCTACCCCCAATCCCCCTTTGCCCTCTAAATGACCCTATCAAAAAAAAGAAATTTTAATTTTGTATATAATTATCCCAAGCATTTATTTTTAGAGTTTTATGACAAAGGTGAAATGTTTCCCCCACAGCCCTTGCCAGAGCGACCTCGCCAAAATACAGTTTTTATAGCCTCCAAAGAGAATTGTGATGAAGTCTAAGACGGTCTAGCAATGCCTATACGTTCGTCTATGGAAAACATGATATTGTATGTTTTTGAACCCCGCCCCCTTTAGTGAGCGTTGACGTACGATATTATATAAAGGAACTCTGTCCCACCAAGTTAAACATATCAAATTCACTTACTAAATATTTGGAGGGTATTTAAGATTCGACCCGGTCGAATATAACGTTTTTACTTGTTTATATTAAGATTGGAATGTTAAGAATATTTTCAATAATCATCAAACCAGCAGAACGGATCTGTACTGATTTCGAGGCCGCTACGCCATCTCATCAGCGTTCTTTGTTCAATTTTTCCACTTTTGCAAGTGGTGCTAGTTAGTAGGAATATCAACTATTTAACCAACGTTATTAACGAAAATTGAATATGAGAAGTTCCCACATTCATATTTTTAAGTTATTACCTTTTTGGTGAGTACGAAATTCCCCAACCCTGACGATTAATATTCCCAATATTCCATGTATCTCATTCGCTTTTTCCAGAGCCATCGGCTGCTGATAGCTAAAGCTTCTTTGTTATTTATGTTCAAGTAATTGAATTTAGTTGTCAATTTACAATGAACAAGTGCACGAGTTACGTCGCCCTAATTTAGGCACAATATATAAGCTTAACCCTAATTTGAGCACAATATATAAACGTCACCCTAATATAACACTTAAACACCAATTTGGGTTCACTTTAGTACACTGACATATTTAATTTTACATTGGCAATATTTATAGGTTCATTGACACTAAAAATTCTTTATGTTACAATCAATTTTGTTAACATACTTAAAATTCCTCATAATTTTATAAATTGACATACTTAGAATTCTTCATAATTTTATAAATTGACATACTTAAAATTCTTCATAATTTTAAATAGCGGATTAGCCCTTGTTCATCGGTTTCAAATTCAACGTAAACAATTATAATACGTTGTAGCAGCCACACACATTTAAATTGTTTTGTTGTTTTTGTTGTTGTTATGGTTCTTTATGACACATACATTGGAGCAACATACAAATTCAACTTCCAACGAAATCTCTGTTTCAGCAATATTGATTTGTTCAATTAAATATATATTGATGAATTCATCAAAGAGAGAGCAGAATAATATTGAATTTGAAACCGACAAGACACAAATAAAAGAAATCTTTAAACTTGTAAAAAAAATTTAAAAAATAAGAAAAAGGAAAATTTACTATTAAATAAGAAAAAAAACCAAAAGGAATTTAAATTTTTTTTAACTCCCTGGCACGACACCTAACTGGCGCAGTCGGAAATGCAACATGCAGTTCATCATCCTTGGGGCAATGTAAGTCTACACATCGTACAATTTCATTATTATGTAAGAATAAAAATATATATAAATATAAAAAAAATACAAATAATATTGTGACAGTGAATATCAAATATTGTGTTCTCCCTTAATGTCGAAAATTCCCAAAAGATTTTCTCCTTATATTCTGTTTAAAAGCAAATCCCTTGAAACAATTAACGAGCAACCAGATACTACTATGGTCAATGCTCAAGAATCATCAGGGCCACAGTTCGTGACAACCAATACCAAAGCTCCAAATACTATTACTGCTCAAAATCTCTTAAATTATAATGATATTTTCAATTCTCTAAAAACTCCCGACGCGATAAAAGACTTACCCAAATTCGACGGAACCCCTAGGCTCCTCTATGAGTTCATTAATAATGTGGAAGAAATCCTTTTATATGCTAGGGGTGCTGATAGTACACCTTACGGAACAATTTTGTTGAGAGCCATTCGAAACAAAATTGTTGATAAAGCAAATGAAATTTTAAATGTGCATGGTACTCCCCTTAATTGGGATAGCATTAAACAGAGTTTAATATTACATTATTCCGATAAGAGAACAGAGACTTCTCTCATAAGGGATCTACACTATATAAGACAGGGCAACAAGACGATTGAAAGTTTTTATAGCGAAGTGATTGAAATTCAATCATCACTTTACAATAACATTTTAATTCATGAAAAAGATAAGAAAAAAGGAACTTTTCGCGGAAATGTGCTTGAATTCATTTTTGACAAACCTCAGAGAACCATTGGGTTCTTCAATAAGAGCAAAACAGTCTTAAAATGCGATTCATAAGTGGGTATCTAATAACTTGCCTAGTTTTTGGGAAAACAAGCACTTTTTGAACAAATTTTCTATAAATTCCTTAGTTTTTATTTCTTTTTATAAACTATTGGTTTTAAAATCATATCTCAAAATATATTTAGGTAGTTTTTCAAGATTTTTCACTTAATAGTTTTTAAATTTGGACAACTACTTTAATAATGAATTGTAGTTGTGTGCATCACTAGACATGTAATTGCGACGACGTTGGTACGACGATGCCAACATAAAAAGGCAAAATTGACAAAAGCGTTTATTTGTTAAACTAGCGTTATTTAACGTTTATGAATAGTAATTTTTATTACAACCTTAATAAGCAAAATCCGTTGAATAACAAAACTAAAGAATAACGCTTAATTAAGAAATTTTTGTGAATAAGGCCGTAAATGTTTTTGAGCACTGAACTACAAAGTGTAGTTAAATTATATATAATTATATATATAATATTATAATGGGCTATTTAGATATCCACTACAATCTGATCTGAGAAATGCTGAATTATGTGATAAATAACAGCTTTAGTAAAAATATTACTTAGACCATATTAATAAGAATAAAATTTCTTTTAAAATAAGATTCGAGTCAGGTTCCTAGAATAAATGGTTTCGGTAGTAAGAAGAAAATATACGAATTTTTAAAAGAAATCGATGTTTTCTTTAAATTTATGTTTTTTAAACTTATTGCTAGTATTTAAAGGGGTCCCCGAAAGGTAGTCTTTAAGAAATATTTGGCATATACCTTGGTTCAACCCTAATGTAAATATTTACATGTATGCAGTACAAGAATAACTACTAATAACTATATTTCTACATTAGTGCTGGAGTTCTCAGAATCAAAGTTACTCCCACTTTTCCGGGAATGATACAGTCCAAGAAAAGGAAAATTCTAATGAATACTTATATTATAGTTTGTTAAGAACTAAATTACATACCTATGGAATGACTGAGTGTATCATAAAATATTTTGGCCACAATAGGGTACGCACATCTAGGAGAGAAAACATACATAATGTATAACATTATTCAAAAGACTAAAGAGTTTTTAAAACATACGCATCGTGCGAGTCCATATTCATATTGATAATATCAGGCACTGCTCTACGTCGTTGGTATATCTTCAAAATATTTTCAAACCAGTTGTCAGACGTTATTTCTAGCAGCTCTAAATTCTTAATCATTGAAGATATATTTAAAAAGCCACTCCATGGCTCGGATTGTATTTTCAATGCAGATAATTTTACAAGAGCTGCTCCTTTAAGAGATGGAGCACGTTTTAAGTGTGCTTTAAGTGATTTGAATATAAGCTCAGTCTACTCAAGAAAAACGTTGTTTTATCAAATCTAATTCAAACTTATATTTAAGTATAAATATGTAAATACTTACATGCCTTGTAACATCTTTTATATCATCCGATGAATGTTGTGCTATATATAATGCAGATGTTATGTCAGGTAGAGCCCACATTGTGGCTCTTGTGCATACCGATGGATTAGAACGTCCCTGGGGTAGAATGCCTAGAGCAAACAATAGCAGCATTGAGTTATGAGCCACTCTAGTAGTATATTTCGTCAACAATTCTTCCACGCCTTTAAGGTAATCGGAACTTCTAACAACGATTGGTCCACTCCAGTTGCTAGGAATGAGTGACGTCCAGTTCAACTATATGAATATTAACATAACCTTAAGTTAATATTTCATAATTGTATAATAGAAAAATATTAATTTCGTTATCAATTACAATTACAAGTATTCGATAATTTTACAGATGGTATTAATTGTAATTAAAGTATGACCAGAGAAGATTACGTACAATTAAGCAAAAGTATATGTAATTGCCTACAATACTATGTTTAACAAGTAAAAGTACTTTACTATACACAGATGTCATTCTTTTCGTTTAAAATTTTCGGCTAGGAAGCTAAATGTTTGGCTTTTCTTATTTCTAATACCTCTGAACTTCTTTTAAAAATATGAAATACGTTTAATTTAAAAACAAAATGAAAAAATCCGTTTTATGTACCCCAAAAAGTTCTAATTGTCCAACCGTAGAATAGTCTTTTAGATTTTTTTGGTTTTTAATACCAATTTATTTCTTCCTGATATATAAAATAGGTATAATTCAACATAAAAATATAAAATAACAAACAATATGGTTACCTTTATGAATCAGATAATGTCGATATTCCAACCCTGAAATTGGATATTTAATTTTTTTCATTCACACACAATCAAAATAACGAAATTATATGGCTACTTTTATGTACTAAAAAATTTAGATTTTCCAACCCTGGAACCGAATTTTTAATACCAAATTAATTCTTCCTGAAGTATAAAATAAGTATAATTCACTAAAAAACAAAATTTGGAATTTATTGGGTAATTTTATGTACCAGAAATCTTTTGATTTTCCAACTCTGGAAGCGAATTTTTATTTTGTTACTAATGCAATTCCTAGTGAATTTTTAAACTTCTTGGTCACTGTCATGTACCATAAAATATTTCATTTGTCCAACCTTGGAATCGCAATTTTTTTAAGATTTTAATACCAATTTTCTTCTTCCTGAATTATAAAATAGTTTTAATTAGCACAAGCAACAACGCCAATTAAACTTTTTGTTACTTTTATGCTTAAAAAATATTTTAATTTCCCAGCAGTGGAAACGAAATTTTAATTTTGTTTCTTATTTATTTACCAATGCAACTCTTAATAATGAGACATGAAATAGTTTTATTTAAGAAAAACTTAAAATTTGTAACCATTTTGGTCACTTTCATGTACTACAAAATATTGCAGTTATCCAACCCTGGAATCGAAGTTTTGATTTGTTTTAATATTTGATACCAATTTTGTTTTTCCTGAATTAAAAAATAGTTCTAATTAGTAAAAAACCGATGTTAGTTGGTTTTTTGGTTACTTTTATGTTTAAAAAAATTCCAATTTCCCATCCCTGGGAGCGAAATTTTCATTTTTGTTTTCTCTTTTTTACCAATGATAGTTTTCATTAGCTATAAAGTCGTTTTATTTAAGAAAAACTTAAAATTTGCAACGATTTTTGTCACTTTCATGTTCTACAATATATTCAAAAAAACTTTCAACTTCCCAGCCCTGGGATTTAATTTTTTTTTTTGGTTGTTTATCAATGCGACTCTTCATGAGGTATAAAATAGTTTTATTGAGGAAACATTTTAAGTTTTTAACCATTTTGGTTACTTTTATGTATACATAAATTTCAATTTCCCAACCCTGAAAGCGAAATTTTAATTTTTCAAAATTTTTTTATCAATGCAAATCTTCATGAGGTATAAAGTGATTTTATTTAAGAAAAACTACAAATTTGTAACCATTTTTTTTTTTTTTTTTTTTTTAGGAGTAGGACCAGCACTCAGGGGATGACCCCTATATATGCAATGCATTGCGCCGGAACTGAAAACGAGGGGATAGTATTGAGGGGACAGATTAGGAAAGATGAGAATATAGACAGTTTTTTGTAGCTATTTCGACCTTTTACTTCGCCGGCTAACCATTTTGATTATAACATGTATTACAAAAAATTGCATGTACCAAAAAAACTTTCATTTTCCCAACCCTGGGAGCGAAATTGAGTTTTTTTATTTTTTATATTTTATCAGTGCAAGTCTTCTTGAGGTATAAAGTAGTTTTATTTAAGAGACATTTTTAATTTTTAACCATTTTGGTCACTTTCATGTACTACAAAATATTGCAGTTGTCCAACCCTGGATTCGAAATTTTGATTTATTTTGAATTTTTGATACCAATTTTGTTCTTCCTAAATTGTAAGACAGTTTTAGATAGCAAAATAAAACAACAACACAGTTGCCTGTTTGAGTACTTTCACGTATAAAAAATTTTAATTTCCCTCCCCTGGAAGCAAAATTTGAATTTAATTATTTTTTCTCGGTCTATGCAAATCTTCATGACGTATAAAGAGGATTTTTTTTAAAGAAAAGCTTGAAATTTTTAACAATTTTAGTTACTACGTGTACTACAAAATACGGAATGGGCCGAAAAAAAATTTTTAACCACTGGAAAATTTTTTTTTATGTTTTTAGTTTTTAATAGACCATTGAGGCTTTCCAAAGCACGAAGCAGGTTTAATTTAAAAACATTAAAAATATAATTGATTTTGGTATACATTTTGCGTCGAGAACTCCAAGCTTCCCAACTCTGGAACCGTACTTCGGATCTTTCTGAATTTCAATACCACTCTATTTAAGCTCATTCCAATCCCACGGTCCAAGAACGAAGTCTCTAGCCCTTGGGGGGGCTTGGGAAACCGATTTCACGTACAGACGGACGGACATCGCTCAATCGTCATCGCTATTCATAAGGATCCAGAATATATATACTTTATGGGGTCCCATATTGACCCTTTCACTTTTTTGTGAAGGGTATAAAAATGAATAAAAACTGTAAAACTATGATAAGTACAGTTCGGACAGAGCGTCTAGCTTTTCGCTAAGAAAATTAAAAATTTTCAAAAACTTGGAGAAGTTACTGGCTTTACCCTGTTTTAAAAAAATTGAGTTTTCATCAGATTTCTGCGTTTTAAGTTTCTAGAGACTATTCCTGTGTCACTATATCAGTTTGTGTGTGTGAGTGTGTGCAAGTATGTAATCCGCTTATAACTATTGAACGGCTGAATCGAAGCTAGTCGCGTTTAAGGAACTCGTTCAAATTTAGATTTCCTGGGATTTGAAACCGGTCGATTTCGAGAAACATAAAAAAACTAAGAAATATAAGGTAAAACAAATACATTTCATTTAAAATAGAATTGTGACAATTGTCAAATATAAATTTTATTCAACAGTTGAATTTAGATTTTATTTTCCATTTTGCCTTATAAGTACTTTTCTTTTTATCAAATTGATTTCTAATTGTATAAAGGTATAGCAAACTAAAATAGATTCATATCGAATATAATTTATTTGTTGGGTTGGTTTTGAATGAGTTTCAAAGCCTAGTTGGTTGGTTGGTTGGTATACGTGGCTGCACGCTACACGCAAGCATTCAAGTAGGATCTCTGAGATCCCGATTTGAAAAACCTCTCCACTCGTCAGTGACTACCTATGGAAGCCGTATCCTGATCTCGGATACGGATGGTTACTAGATCCAACCCGTCGCATTGAGGTATATAATAAGGTCCCCCAGACCTGTAACTCCGCGAGGTCGCCTATAATACTGTTGCCTAAGAATTTGTGTCTCGTGTTGTGCAAGGCCGGGCATTCGCAAAGGAAGTGATAAACTATCTCTTCCTTGCCTTGATCCCGGCAGCTCCGACAGAATGCATTATGGTTGAGACCTAACCTGCCTGCATGTCTGCCTATTGCCCAGTGCCCTGTCACAACCGCTACGAGCCTTGAGATGTCCCTGCGATTCCTGTTAATCAATTGTGCCGTTCTATTGTCGTTATAACATGGCCACATGCTTCTAGCCACCCTGCACGTGTTCAGCTTGCGCCACCTGTCCGCCGCTTTCTGCCGGAAATGGCTCTGAATGGTGCTCCTTAGGGTGCCAAACGGCATGTCCACCGATACGGCAGTGGAGACGTCCTTAGCAGATCCAGCCTTAGCTAGCTCATCTGCCTGTTCGTTTCCAAAGAAACTGCTGTGAGCGGGTACCCAGAGGAGGGTAGCGTCTATCTGACCCCCCAGTCTGGATAGCAGCTCTTTGCATTGGGCTACCAGAGTAGACGAAGTAGTGAACGACCTGAGAGATAGGAGTGCCGCCTGGCTATCGACAAAGATACCGACTCTACCCTGAACACCCCTATCAATTAACAGCCTCGCCGCCTCCCTTATAGCCAGTATCTCAGCCTGAAATACGCTGGATTCATCTGGGAGACGGAGCGAGAGTCTTATTCCAAGGTTCCTCAAGAAGACCCCAGCCCCAACACCACAGATCATACTTGATCCATCAGTATACACTCTGAAGTTGAATTCCCTTTCTAAGTTTCCCCTTCTCCACTCCCGCCTGGATGGTAAGAGGACTTTGAATGAAGTGTTAAAGTCTAAGTGAGGTACTATATAGTCGGTGGGCTTCCTCAGTGTCGGTGGTAGCCGGCCAAGGATTCCTGCGTGGCCATAGTCCCTTGACCTCCACCTCCCTGATGCCGCTAGTCTTGCCGCACTGCTTGAGGATGCCCGGAGTACATAAAGGTCAATCGGAATTAGGTTTAGTATAGCATTCAGCGCCTCTGAAGGACTAGTACGTAGACAACCAGTAATCCCGATAGAAGCAGATCTCTGTATCCTGTATAGTTGATCTACCACATATTTTTTACTTGTGGCGGGCCACCATACTAACGACCCGTAAGTCAATATAGGGCGTACAATTGCTGTGTACATCCACTTAAGCATTATGGGTTTTAGGCCCCATCTGGAGCCAAACATTCTCCGGCAGGAGTAGTAGGCAACTGTTGCCTTTTTTACTCTATTTTGTATATTTGGTTTCCACGATAGCTTCGTGTCCAGGATAACTTCTAGGTATTTTGCAGTGTCCGAAAGGGACAGTTCCAGATTATTCAGCCGAGGAAGTTTAAAGCTTTGGACTTTGGTCTTTGTAGTAAATAGTACCAGTTCCGTTTTGCTAGGGTTTACTCCTAGACCGCATCCTGCAGTCCATCTACTGAGTGTACCCAAGGCGTTGGACATGACATCACTAATCACATCCGTGAACATCCCTGATACCATTATTGCTACATCGTCCGCGAAAGCCACAACTTTTACTCCTGCAGCATCTAGTCTGAGAAGAATCGTGTTAACAACGAGAAGCCAGAGCAGCGGAGAGATCACCCCTCCCTGTGGTGTACCTCTACATGCCCATCTTGACATTTCGATATTACCTAGCGTTGCAGTGACGTTTCTTGCCTCCAACATAGTAATGATCCAGTTGCTGATGTATTCCTCAACGTCTGCATCCCGGAGAGACTGTTGGATGGCTGCCACTGATACATTATTGAAAGCGCCTTCTATGTCTAGGAAGGCAGCCAAGGTATATTGCTTGTTTTCTAGGGATTTCTCCACGACTCCCACCACCTCATGCAGAGCTGTTTCCGTGGAGCGTCCCTTTAGGTAGGCATGCTGACTATCTGAGAGAATAAACGATCCTTCAAGTCGATGCCTAATATGGGTGTCTAGTAATCTTTCTAGCGTCTTAACTAAGAAAGGTGAAAGGCTGATTGGTCTGAAGTCTTTTGGGTCCACGTGACTCCTTTCAAAGCTTACTATGCTTATTCTGCTGTGATTTTTGAAAATAATTTGTAATTTACAAATTGCGAATTTTTAGATGGTTTTCGAAAGTATGTGCATAAGATAAGAGGTTTTTAACTTTTCAAAACGATGCTTAAAGTCTACTGATGATTTGGTAAAGCACCAATGAAATGCATATAGACATTGCTTTGTGGGTGCTATTGGCTGAAGTAGTAGAACACGAGACTATGAAGCGGAGGGTCCTGAGTTCGAGCCCGCGCTGAGTCATGAAATATTGTGTTGAATTCCTCTGATCATCGTTGGTGCGTGGTTGTGTTAGTTGATGAAGGCATAGTCACTGGTCACTGAACATAATTGGGGAGCGACCGACACTATCATGTACAAAAAGCAGAGTAACAGCACCCACCTTCGTCTGTCCTGTAGCTAAAATTAGCTAGCGAAGTAAAAGGTTGAAATAGCTACAAAAAAACTGTCTATTTTCTTATCTTTCCTAATCTGTCCCCTCGTTTCAGTTCCGACGCAATGCATTGCATATATAGGGGTAATCCCCTGAGTGCTGTTCCAAGATAAAAAAAAATATATAAAAAAAATATAGGCATTGCTTAACCATCAACAAATAAATTTCATTTAAAATTATGTAATTATCATAAAGATACAAAACAAAGAAGAATTGCTAACCACATTTACGAAAGAAAATTAGCTGAATTAATAACAGAAATGGATTATGTATAAATATGTGGGGACACTTTTTTTGCCAGCCTGTTTAAATGATGAAGGCATATTCACTGGCCACTGAACATAATTGGCAGCGACTGACACTATCATATACTAAAAGCATAGTAACAGCACCCTCCTTCGTCGGCCCTGTAGCAAAAATTAGCCGGCGAAATAAAAAAGGCTGCAATAGCTACAAAAAAACTGCCTATCTTCTCATCTTTCCTAGTCTGTCCCCTCAATACTATTCCCTCCTTTTCAGTTCCGGCGCAATGCATTGCATATATCCCCTGAGTACTGGTCCAAGATAAGAAAAGAGAGTTAATACCTCGATAATACTCACATTAATATTAAGTTATAAATAAGAAAATGGCATGAACAAATATTACCCAAATAAATGAAAGGCAAATCGAAACTATATTTTTCACTAATGATAAAACAAAGAATTATGTGAAAAACATAGTTTCGTGTAGATTAAGATATCTAATTATAGGAAAACATACTTTCAGATAATAGACAAAGGATAACATATTTTGGGATAAAGAAATACTAATTATAATTATTATTAGTAATGAAGAAACACTCATTTCGGTGTAGCTAAAAAATTAAAATATATTTTTGATTCGTTCCTTAGCCAAGCAATTAACTGGCTAGTGTATTTAAATAAATTAGCAGATACATTAGGTTTTGGAATTCTCTTTTTTAATGAAATTTAAATCATAATAGATGTTTTTTAAGCCATAAGGACCTCTTATTAGTATTGTTCTCGCTCTGTTTAAAGATATTAATGGCCGAATTTATTGCTGAAGTTTTAGTTTTCTGTAAAAGGAGGAGATACTTCTCATTTTCCTTTACGATATTTATGCTTTGAGCTCAACAGGGCATCTGCCATATTCCTCGCAACATCTAGTGCTACTCTTTGATTTCTCTTGTGCATTAAAATATCTAGTATGGCTCTTCGATTTCTTTTGTGCATTAAAAGAACTGATTCTTGAATGAGATTGTCCGAAGTATACTGATGTTGTAGGAAGAGTGCTTCACATGATTTATGTTACTCCCGCTTCCAGAACCTTATTCCTTTCTGCTGTGACCAATTTTGTATGTTCCTATGCTTTCGAAATACGAGCCTGGACTGTCGGATAATTCTGTAATATCGATTGGAAAGGATAATATTATCAGCAACAGCAGGAGATAATTAAAACTTGTGTTGAAGACTCCCATTGAAGCATATGTCACTACCTTTCGTTTTAGTTGAATAATGTCACCCTCTTTTGCGATGTCAACTTGTCATATCCAGAATGTTCTATTGGTAACGTTGAACAATTGGCGTCTCAAAGGTTAATTCGCCTAGTTCTACCCAATGACGATTGCAGCACTGCAGTGCTCTGAAGTGTAACGTGCCGTTACAAATACCCCCAACCAATACCACCAGTAAAGTATGCTGGTTAGTATATTTATTGCATGTACTCACAATAAAACGCTTTGCTTAGCAATACTGCATAAACAAGAACAAGTACACTTACCTAATAACAACCAGTAACACAAGAAAAACACACGTACGCACATACATACATAACAACAACCAAGCAAATCACATTGCTAACCAGCACAAAACAAGTAACACAAGAAAACACATGCACGCACCTACATACATAACAACAACCAAGCAAATCACATTGCTAACCAGCACAAAACAAGTAACACAAGAAAACACATGCACGCACCTACATACATAACAACAACCAAGCAAATAACATTGCTAACCAGCACAAAACAAGTAACACAAGAAAACACATGCACGCACCTACATACATAACAACAACTAAGCAAAAAACATTGCTAACCAGCACAAAACAAGTAAACAAATGCACGCTCATACAAAATACATAACAACAAACGAGCAAACAAAACATAACATTGCCATAATTCTCAGTGGCTTCATATGATAACAAGGATAAGTCGACAAGGTTTGCACACAATCGGGGAGCAATTAACGATATCGTACGAACGATAATTACAAGAAGAAAATTCTTGAATTGTCGTCCGAGAGCTTTACCGATTCTTGTTCAAGTATTAATATTTAACCAAATTAACTCGTAGTTTTGCCGATTACAAGCCTCCGAATACTCTTGTAGTCGTACTAATCCGTAGCCGAGCTCAAGCCTCCGAATACTCTTGAGTTCGTAGTTTTGCCGATTACTAGCCTCCGAATACTCTTGTAGTCATACTAGTTCGTAGTTTTGCCGATTACAAGCCTCCGAATACTCTTGTAGTCGCACTAATCCGTAGCCGAGCTCAAGCCTCCGAATACTCTTGAGTTCGTAGTTTTGCCGATTACAAGCCTCCGAATACTCTTGTAGTCGTACTAATCCGTAGCCGAGCTCAAGCCTCCGAATACTCTTGAGTTCGTAGTTTTGCCGATTACAAGCCTCCGAATACTCTTGTAGTCGTACTAATCCGTAGCCGAGCTCAAGCCTCCGAATACTCTCGAGTTCGTAGTTCGTAGTGTTGCCGATTACAAGCCTCCGAATACTCTTGTAGTCGTACTAATCCGTAGCTGAGCTCAAGCCTCCAAATACTCTTGAGTTCGTAGTGTTGCCGATTACAAGCCTCCGAATACTCTTGTAGTCGTACTAATCCGTAGCCGAGCTCAAGCCTCCGAATACTCTTGAGTTCGTAGTTGATAATTTATAACCCGAATACAACTTAATAATACCTGTCTTACTCCATTAGTAGCCCGAACCACAGACGAGTGTTATCAGCCTAAGTACCAGAGCGGTGTACCAGAGGAATCAGCGCAGCCCCGATACTAAAAATTTAACCCACTAGCTTTAAGATCGTCTAAGTAGTTTAAGTTTCGTTTCAATAAACATTTTGTTCCCGAATATATACATCACCTAAAATATTCGTGTTTTTATTGTCAAAGGAAGTAGACCTTTGATACGAACCTGGAGCGACTGAGTCATACCTCAGCTGGAAAAATAAACTACGTTACAGATGTATTATCTTCCTTGAGTATAATAAGCTTGTCTTCAATGACTCTTTGCTTTAGTTCGTGTAAATATTTTCGTGTCCATTCCTTTCAGAATTTATACTTGGTTTCTGAGGTTATTTTCCACCTTGAATCTAGCAGTATTCTGGAGGTTGAGCATTCACATCCACAGCTGATGTCAAGGGTTCACCTACTAGAAAGTGATCTGTTGTCGAACTTGAGTATCATCGCAGTTTGATGAAAGCAGAATAAATGGTAGCGAATTTTAGATTGCTTCTATTTTAACCACTATTGTTTTCAATTTTATATGTGTAGGTGATGCAGCAGATTTGACTGTCACTTTCCAAAGAACACCGAAATGAAGGGCCTTTGGTGGAATGAATTTAAAGTTTATTGACCGATTGCTGCATATCCGAATAATTTTTTCATAAGCTGATTGAAAATATATTGATTCTATCTAGAGCGCCGATTTTGTTGTTTGAACCTGCAAAGTTAGAGGCATTACCGCAGTTCACTATCTGACAATGGCCTCTTCTACTGATGAAACGTCTTTTTATTCCTATGAAGGCTTCTGTAGACAGATTGATCACAACTTCCAAACGGGACTTGGGACATATCAGTCTTGTTACTGCAGTTTTGTCTTTGCATGTTGAGTGAAGAAAGATCACTGTTCTACAAGTTCGTTTAGATGCATCCAAAAACGTGTGAAGCTACGTTGTTTTTGGGTTTCCATTTTTTAGCACTAACATATCGATTTTAATTTAGTTTAAAGTTTGTGTATTTGCACGAATTGTATTCCATTCGCTCTGAAAGTTTATGGATAACAAATTATCCCGCGATATCAGTAATTGCCACAACTCCTGCAAAATATTTTGGTACGTGCAACTACTGGACCAAAAACTCCTAACGGATCAAAGGTATCGGCTTGTTCTGAACTGACTGTTGTTTTTGTCACAGCTTGTACTGCTGTGATGTTGGCAGTCATATTAAACCCGGTGTTTTAATGGAAAAATATGATGTTTCCCCTCAGTCCACGTTGATATGCTGATCTTCAGGTGTAATTCGACTTAGTAACTGAACACCATTTCCAAAGTGTGAAACCTGCTTCCCTTAGGAGGGAGCATAGCTGTCACTGTAGCTCTAAAGCTGTGCAGACTCACTGAGTCACCGACATAAAGGTCATCACGTAATACTGATGCACCTGGTGGCTATTTTATTTAGTTAAATGTTGAAGGGATGTGGTGCAAACGAGGTGCCAAAGGTTAACATTTTTAAACGATAGTATTTAATGTCGTGATGATTGTCGTATCTACAAATTATGATGAGCTGGAGCACTTGGTCTGCGTCATTGACTTAAATTTGCCGGTACATTTTCTGTTCCGATCAATACTTCAATTTTAAAAATTTTTTTTAGTAGACTGAGGTGATACGATGGTTGGAAGTACAAATGCTTCGATTCTGGTAGCATAAGTTCCTGAACATACATATAACTCTATATTGACTCGTTGAGATACGTTGTGAATCTTTCCTTCAATGGGAAATTCGAAGAATTTAATAAGAGCTTGTTCAGTACTCTGATTCTAATCAAAATAACTTGCAATCCAGAGTCTAGTATAGCTCGCAGTATGAGGGTGTGGACTTTTGGTGGCAATGGCTTGTAAACGCAGATATTGCCGATGGGTTGCTTGTTTCTTGCAGCTACGATTGGTGTATTTTCATGCGATGCACAGGATGAGCTTTTGGTTTGTGATAACCTTCCAATGAGGTTGCTGAGGTAGTTTCTTTTGATATTTCCAATTGTTTATGTCAAGATAAACATGACATTTGTCCTGACATAAAGCACACCTGAAGTTATATTTGATTACTGAATTTTTCGAAAAGGTGTAATACTTGTACACGATAGAACGCCTAATTTTTATCTGTCAAAGACAATCATGGCTCTGTGATAATTTCCGATGGTAATCATAAGCTGGTCGAGGTAAGACTTGTTACTCCCTAATTTAATAAAGTAGTCATAAAGAACTTGAAGATTTCTGCATTTGTTTTCTTATCTGAATGGATATTTCTGCTGAATGAACTGCTTTATAAATAAATTGAGAGACACTTTTTTCTACAGAAACATTTGGTCCAATCGAGCCGGATTACGAGAGTTGAAACCATACTCGGAGAAGATCTACATACTTATATACGTATGTATAATAAAACGTATCACATTTTAAGTATCAACAGCAGATACGGGCGTTTCATAGCACAATTGTGCTGAGATCATTCACACGTATTCTTACCCTCTTTAATTTAGTCGTCGATAAGACAGCGACTAATGAATATCAGGTGGATGCTTACAAATTTTTTTTGTATTTTTTTCCAGAATATTTGTTCAGCAAACAATTTCATTCCTGATGATATGCGAAAAATATTTTGTCATAAACAATGCTTTCGATAACATACAATGCCTTTTATACAATAACGGACTATACTAATTCTCCTAATTTAGTAATACACATAGTCTTATTAATTAGTCTGTGTAAAAGCTTATCAAAAATATTTTGAATATGTTCCCATATGAAAATGATCTTCCATCCCGACAAATATCAAAGCTTATTAAGTTTGATACATCCAACCGCGTTTTTTTTCAAATATTCAGTGCTATGCTCCAGCCAGCAACCATTTTTTTATCTATTTTATTTTTCTTGAATGGAAAACATAACAAATTATTGTCTTATCTATTTTAAATTTTTTCATTTGACTGTTTACTTAGAAAAAGTTGTATTTTTAATTAATAATTTTACGTAATCAACGTTTTTTTCCAACTTAGAAAATATTGCTACTTATGTATACATATATAATGCACCATTCTCTTTCAAACGCATGGCTTTTTGTTTGGTGGGTAGCTCGCAAGCTCAACACATACACAATTTACCAATACATTGACGGTGCCCACCACTGATCAACAGGTTAATTTGTTATTGCTGCCTTTATTAATGTAAAAGCGTTTCGTCGGAGAAGTAGAGTGAAGAAAATAAGTAGAGAAAATATATTAAACAAAATTACAAAGGAAATATACAAAAAAAACAAGAGGATTTATTAAAGTTCTATAGAGGCAGAGTCAACTTAAACATTGGGACTAGAAAATATTAAACAAAATCCGTCAGGAGGTCAGCGTGATACTTATGTTACCTACAGGGTGAGTTACCATTAATTCTACCGTAAAATAAACGTGAGTTAAAAATTATTCGAAAGTAGTCCAGGGAATATTATTTTCCATTTGATCCATGGTAATACATACCTTCCGACATACAAATAAAAATTTCCAAGGTTCAATTTTTGCAATATTGCATGCTGCAACGGTACATACATGTGTACATATATGTACATATATATATATATATATATATATATATATATATAGGTACATACATAATTTTATTATAATTCCTATGAGCATAAATAATTCATATCCATATATGTAAGTATTCCAGTCGTAATCGACATACTTACATCCATACATATTTCTCTTACTTAATAAAATCGAAAATTTATCAAAATTGCTCTTAGACATAAAGTCGTTCTAAAAGCAGTGTAATATAATTCCATTTTTTTTATGTAAACGAAAGATGAATATAGCACTGCTCTTATAATGTATTCAAATGACTTATAACAGTAGATAAGTGAGCCGCATTTAATATTTAGAAATTTAATTAATATACATTCGTCGATATAAATACATATGTATGTATCTATTGCATAGTGGTTATTACAAAAGTTATTGCACGCTTTATGATCATTTTTATTTCATTTCTGATATTAAGGGTAGCCTGTTCGAGTTTACAAATTTTATTGAGCTACATATTGCATGCGAGACGATCAAAATATATCTTTATTACTTTGGTTCTTCTCTTATTCGAAGGTTTGTGTTTTGCACAACATCTGTTCGTTCATTTTGTAAATGTATTTGAACGATTATTTGCGCGCAACGTGCTATTAAATGGTGTTTTTTCAATTCCTAGCGGCCAATTAATACAGTGGGATGTCCGTTAGTTCTCTACTAACATAGAAGGGTTTTCCAACTGGGCCCATTGTACCTTGATTTTACTGGTATACTCAGAATTTTCAAAAAAGTAAGTCCTTCACGTTATAGCAAGAATTATCAATTATTATTAAATCGCCTATCACGATGCCACTAAACGAGTTTATCCGTTTATCTGATTGCCTAATAGAATTTGACGCGGATTTGAATGACGATACATATCCTGTTCATACAATTCATGCAATCGAAATGCATAGAACTGAAGTGAAATCAAAATGGGCAAAAATCGAAACAGACTATGAAGAATGCCTTCTTGAACTTAATGCAAAAGTTTCTAGTTCAAAAGAGAAAACTAGTTCTAAAAAACCAGCTTATATAGACACCCTTAAACTAAAGTACAAGAGCACCTACATTACTTATTGTAATGGCTTCTCCAAAAAGGAATCCATTTCTTCATTATCTGTAACGCAATCATTCTGCGAGCAGTGCGTCAGATAGCAAGGATACCAATACTCTGCCACTCCCTCCTTCCGACATTGAGGTTTTTACCGACGATTATTTATTATTGCCAACCTTCAGGGACTTATTCACTGCTCTATACATAAAAAATTCGAGGATAAGTCCGATCGAAAGGTTGCTACATTTACTAAAAACGATTAAGGGTGAGCCCATGGACATTGCTCAAAAAAGTCCTTTGACAAATAAAGATTTTGATATGGCGTGGGCAAGTTTATGCACTAGGTATGAGAACCGAAGGGTTCTTATCAATGGACAGCTGAAAATATTGCTTAATCTCCCATATGTGCTTTCGGAGTCTGGAATTCTAATAAAACAACTACAAAGAGATATCAATTCTTGTATTTCGACTCTTAAGATGTCCGAAATCGACGTGGGAAGTTGGGATCTTATCTTCGCATTTCTATGTACGACCAGACTGCCGAATTTGACTCTCAGCTTATGGGAGCAGGGTCTTGCTAACAAAACCTGTATACAAAAATGGTGTACATTAGATGATTTCCTGGCAGACCGCTATTGAACCCTGGAGGCGATTTCGGAAAACCGAAACGTCAAAAAGGTTGAAGCTGAATTGAAGCCTCTAACAGGCTCTATAAAGATGAGTACCTTCCAGTCGAGTGTGTCAGAACCGAAATGTCCCTTATGTCCCAGACCACAGGCGCATACCATTAGAAAATGCCCTAAATTTCTAGAAATGGATAACGGTCGACGTTTTTCTGAAATAAAAAAACTGAAGCTTTGCCTTAATTGATTTTCTAAGAACCACGGGGTGAAGAATTGTAAAAGCAAGCACAATTGCTATAGATGCAATAAACGCCATAACAACCTGCTTCATAAAAACAAAACGTGTCGCACTCCTTATCACAACTGCCTAGTAACTCTCCTAAGGTTTCTTTTAATACAGATTCAGCCATTTTTCTAAATAACCAAAATTTTACTCCTAAACAGTCCACTAATAATATAGGAGCTGGAGTCGTTCAGTCATATTTTTCTTCTCACCCTAAGGGGTTTTGCTAGGCACGGCTCTTCGAGCTCTTATTGATTCAGGATCAGAAGGAACCTATATTTGGGAGCGTATATATAATCTATTGTAGTTACCGTGTAGCCGAACTAGCGCTCCAATTTCGGGATTAAACAACACAATTTCTGCAACAATAGATAAAAAATGTGTTTTTGCTCTAGGCGATATAGAATTCACTGTAAAGGCGTTGGTTGTTCCACATTTGTCTGGAAATCTTCCAACTCAGCGAATTGCAGCCCCTTACTTTTTCGAACTTCCTCCTGTTCATCTGGTAGATCCTTACTTTTTCAGAAGCTCAAAAATTTATATACTGATAGGTGGCGATATATTTCCGTCCATTTTACTTTCTGGAGTAAAAACTAATGTATACAAATCCTTATTGGCCCAAGAGACCATTTTCGGGTGGATAATCACGGTTCCGATATCTTCAGAACATTCCGCTAAAAATTCCTTAGTGGCTTTTTACATGTGCTCCTGTCGTAAATGGCCGTTGCATAGGCAAATTTCACAATTCTGGGAGGGGGAGAATGTTTCGCGGAATAGTTTTATGTCTCCATCCGATAAATATTTCGATGAATTGTACGCTTTGACAACTAGACGAGATGTGAAGGGGAGGTATATTGTGTCATTACCAATTAATAAAGAACACCAACAACAACAATTACAGTTGGGCGAATCTAGCACTAGTTCAATGGTCCAGTTTTTTAGGAATGAAGCCCGATTAATAACAACATTGATAAAGGAATATGATCAAGTCGTAGAAGAGTACCTTTCGTTAGGACATATGTCAAAACTTTCTGTTAGTGAAATTGCTAAACCTACAATAACTTACTACATGCCTCATCATGCGGTGATAAGATCCGAGAGCACCACAACGAAAGTTCGGGTCGTTTTCAATGCTTCCTCGTGAAGCCCCACGGGCCTAAGTCTAAATGATATATTATATACGGGTCCAGTTCTTCAAAGCGATTTAACCCTTTTAATCCATCCATCCATCCATGGGACATGAAGAAAAATAATCAAACGGTAACACGGGTATTAAAACAATAACATGTTAACATCAGGTTGATACAGTTCTGGAATTCTTTTTCACAATAAAACTTGTGTAAATAGGAACTGTTATCACATTCAACTAAGCCACCTAATAAGTGGTGATAAACACAATACACATGAGCACTGATCATTAAGGTGTTGCAGCTTTCGAAAACAGCTGTTCTGCTCTGCAGTGTAAGTTGAATAAAACTGATGTTGACTTTCCTTTGTGCCTTGGAATATTTATCATGTCTTTCTGAGATTTAAAAACAAATTTCGAACAATTAGCCAATGAATCTTAAATCAATTAAATTATTGACTTTGGCACAGCAGGAAGAGACTATCTGTACATTGACCATCAAATCCAGGATCGACTCTGATTCTAAAATTGAAGGAACGTTTCGGGTTGATAATCGCCTCACGCATAATACTTTCATCACGGTTATTGCCAGAATCCTTTGGACAACACTTCCATGACCTATTCCTTGCTGATATGAAGTTTTACGCGACCTCTGGAATTGATGTAGTCATTGGAGTGGACTTTTATCCAAATATTATATGCGATGGGGTTATTTCAAAGACTGGACTACCCACAGCTCAAAGTACGATATTTGGCTGGATAATCTATGGCTCATGTCCACTTTAACTTTATTATTTATCAAAATAAAAAAAAATAAATAAAACAAGTAAAAGTGCTATATTCGGCTGTCTTAAATACCCTTCACAGATGTAATTCTTTTTTCTTTCTTTCTTGCCAAAACAGAAAGTAGGTTTAATTAAAAAATCAAAATGATGTCATCGGTTACTTTTATATTTAAGAAAACATTTAAATTTTTCGGCTAGGAAGCTATATGTTTGGCTTTTCTTATATCTAATACCTATGAACGTCTTTCAAAAATATGATAATTAATACCAGTTTACTTCCTTCTGATATATAAAGTAGGTATAATTCATAATAAAAATCAAAAATATCAAATAAAATGGCTGCTTTTATGAATCAGAAAATGTCGATTTTCCAACCCTGGAACCGAATTTTTAATTTTTTATTCTAATTTAATTTTTTTTGATATATAAAATAAGTTTAATTCAATAAAAACACAAATTTATGTACATATGCACTTTTATGTACCAAATATATTTCGATTTTCCAACCCTGGAACCGCATTTATAATTTGTTGATACTAGTTTAATTTTTTCTGAAATATCTGATAGGTTTAATTCACTAAAAGCACAAAATTTGGAATTTATGTATGTACTATCATGTACTGAAAATATTTCGATTTTCCAACTCTGGAAGCGAATTTTTATTTTTTTATCAATGCAATTCTTAGTGAGGTGTAACATAGTTTTACTTGACAAAAAAATTAAAATTTTAATACTTTTTGATCACTTTCATGTACCATAAAATATTTCATTTGTCCAACCATGGAGTCGAAATTTTGATTTTTTAAGATTTTAATACCAATTTTGTTCTTCCTGAATTATAAAACAGCTTTAACCCTTAACTACATTCATGGGGTAATTTTTTACCCCACGCCGCACTCTTTATTTTATAAATTACTTTGTACTGAAGCATGTTCTTTAAAACTCCGTTTATTCTCAGTTCATGCCGGCATCTTGAAGTGTATGTGTGGAGATCGCGCTACGTCAAATAAAATCTGTGGTAGGTATATATTGGGGTACGATATTACCCCACGAATAAAGTTATGCAATTTTTTTTATTTGAGATTTGAGAACCAATCTGGACCGAGTCAGCCAAAAAGGCCAACAAGTGCCCGCTATTATATAACTCCGCGTCTTAAACAACTAAAATATGTTCCAAGTGCAATAAATTTATAAAGAACTAAAAGTCTGTACAGTATGTGAAAAGTGATTTCAAAAAGACTGTTTTACACGAAAAATATCCTATGTCAGAATTTTTATGTTATGTTATATATATTTTTTTTCTTTAATATTATTTTATTTAATGTTCCTTTAACATGAATTACTAATTTAAAGTTTTATAATATGTATTACATATAATTTTTTTTCTATAAGGAGAATACACTTAATTTTTGAAGTCAATTTTCTGAGGCGCTCGAAAAAAAACTGCCATTTTCTTATTTACAAAATTTTTTAATATGACAAAAATCTTATTTTAATAAAAAATAAACAAATGTAACATTTCACATTAATACTTTCTTTTTTATGTGATGCCCTGCAAAACAGAAAGAATTTTTGATTGGGGTAGAAAATTAACCCACCAATGTAGTAACGTTAGTTAAAAAAGCGAATGTAGTTAAGGGTTAATTAGCAAAAAAAAAAACCCCCATTTGCCTTTTTGGTTACTTTTATGGAGAATAAATATTTCAATATCCCACCCCTGGAAACGAAATTTAATTTTTTTACCAATGCAACTCTTAATGAGTTTTATTTAAGAAAAAGTTAATATTTGTAACCATTTAGGTCATTTTTATGTACCATAAAATATTGCAGTTATCCAACTCTGGAATCTAATTTTTGTTTTTTTTTTTAATTTTTGATACCAATTTTGTTTTTCATAAACTAAAAAATAGTTTTAATCAGTAAAAAAACAACGTCAATTGCCTTTTTGGTTACTTTTATGTATAAAAATATATTTCAATTTCCCAAGCCTGCAAGCGAAATTTAATTTTTTTAAAATTTTCTTTATCAATGCAAATCTTCATGAGGTATAAAGTAGTTTTGTTTAAAAAAATTGAAAATTTTTTAACATTTTGGTAACTTTCATGTACCATAAAATATTGCACTTGTCCATCCCTGGATTCGAAATTTTATTTTTTTATTTTTGAATTTTTGATACCAATTTTGTTCTTCCTAAATTATAAGACAGTTTTAGTTAGCAAAAAACAAAAAAAAAACATCAGTTGCCAGTTTTATTACTTTCATGTATAAAAACAATTCAATTTCCTACCCCTGGAAGCAAAATTTGAATTTAAAAAATATTATTTTTTTTTTTGACAATGCAACCCTTCATGACGTATAAAGTGGTTTTGCTAAAGAAAAACTTGAAATTTTTAACAATTTTAGTTATTTCATGTACTACAAAATCCGGAATAGGCAGAAAAAAAGTTTCAATTTCCCATCCCTGGAAAAAAATTTTTACTTTTTTAGTTTTTAATAGACCATTGAGGCTCCCCAAAGTAAGAAATAGGTTTAATTTACAATCAATAAATGATTTTTGGTACAAATTTTGCGTCGAGAAATAGGTGTAAGCTTCCCAGCTCTGGAACCATACTTCGGATCTCTCTGAATTTCAATGGCACTCTATTTAATTTCATTTCCAATCTAACGGTCCAAGAACGAAGTCTTTAGATCTTCTGGGGGCTTGGGAAACCCGATTTCACGGACAGACGGACATCGATCAATCGGCATGGCTATTCATAAGGATCCAGAATATATATACTTTATGCGGTCCCATGTGCATATCGAAGAAATTACACACGGAATGACAAACCTATATATACCCCTTCACTTTTTTGTGAAGGGTATATAACTCTTTTTTTCGGCCAATGCAAATCTTCATGACGTACAAATTGGTTTTGTTATTTTGTAATTTCCCATCCCTGGAATAAAATTTTTATTTCTTTAGTTTTTAATAGACCATTGAGGCTCCCAAAAGTACGAAATAGGTTTAATTTACAATCATTAAAAAAAAATAATTGATTTTTGGTATAAATTTTGCGTCGAGAAATAGGTTTAAGCTTCCCAGCTCTGGAACCACTCTTCGTATCTTTCTGAATTTCAATAGCACTCTATTTAATTTCATTTCCAATCTAACGGTCCAAGAACGAAATCTTTAGATCTTCTGGGGGCTTGGGAAAACCGATTTCACGTACAGACGGACGGACAGACGGACATCGTCCAATCGGCATCGCTATTCATAAGGATCCAGAATATATATACTTTATGGAGTCCCATGTGCATATGGAAGAAATTACACACGGAATGACAAACCTATATATACTCTTTCAATTTTTTGTGAAGGGTATAAAAAAGCCTGCTAACTCTCGAACGACTTCAAAGGCAAAATACAAACTATTATTTTTTTTATTATCTAGTCGTTTACATAGCGTGAATTATCAATTATTATACCCTTCACAAAAAAGTGAAAGGGTATATATAGGTTTGTCATTCCGTGCGTAATTTCTTCGATATGCACATGGGACCCCATAAAGTATATATATTCTGGATCCTTATGAATAGCCATGACGATTGAGTGATGTCCGTCTGTACGTGAAATCGGTTTTCCCAAGCCCGCAGAAGAGCTAGAGACTTCCTTCTTGGACCGTTGGATTGGAAATGAACTTAGATAGGCTGCTATTGAAATTCAGAAAGATCCAAAGTATGGTTCCAGAGTTGGGAAGCTCACACCTATTTCTCGACGCAAAATTTATACCAAAAATCAATTATTTTTTTTAATGTTTGTAAATTAAACCTACTTCGTGCTTTGGGGAGCCTCAATGGTCTATTAAAAACTAAAAAAATAAAAAATTTTTTCCAGGGATGGGAAATTAAAATTTTTTTTTTCGGCCTATTCCGTATTTTGTAGTACATGTACTAACTAAAATTGTTAAAAATTTCAAGTTTTTCTTTAACAAAACCACTTTATACGTCATGAAGATTTGCATTAGCCAAAAAAAACAAAAATTTTAAATTCAAATTTTGTTACCAGGGGTGGGAAATTGAATTTTTTTTATACATGAAAGTAATCAAACAGGCAACTGATGTTGTTGTTTTTTTTTTGTTTTTTGCTAACTAAAACTGTCTTATAATTTAGGAAGAACATAATTGTTATCAAAAATTCAAAAATAAAAAATTAAATTTCGAATCCAGGGATGGAAAAGTGCAATATTTTATGGTACATGAAAGTTACCAAAATGGTAAAAAAATTGCAAATTTTCGTAAATAAAACTACCTTATACCTCAAGAAGCGTTGCACTGATAACAAAAAACAAACAAAAAAAATTAAAATTTCGTTTCTAGGGTTGGAAAAATTAAATTTTTGTTTGGTACATGCAATATTTTGTAGTACATGTTATAACCAAAATGGTTGCAAAATTCGAATTTTTCTTAAACAAAACTACTTTATACCTCATGAAGATTTGCATTGATAAAGAAATTTTTAAAAATTTAAATATCGCTTCCAGGGTTGGAAAAATTAAATTTTTTTTGGTACATGCAATACTTTGTAGTACATGTTATAACGAAAATGGTTGCAAAATTCGAGTTTTTCTTAAACAAAACTACTTTATACCTCATGAAGATTTGCACTTTAAAAAATTCAAATTTGGCTTAAAGGGTTGGGAAATTGATATATTTATTCTGCATAAAAATAACCAAAAAGGCAATTGACGTTGTTTTTTTTTTGCTAATTAAAGCTGTTTTATAATTCAGGAAGAACAAAATTGGTATTAAAATCTTAAAAAATCAAAATTTCGACTCCAGGGTTGGACAAATGATATATTTTATGGTACATGAAAGTGACCAAAAAGTTTAAAAATTTTAATTTTTTTGTCAAGTAAAACTATGTTACACCTCACTAAGAATTACATTGGAAAAAAAAAAATTCCAGAGTTGGGAAATCGAAATATTTTTCGTACATAATAGTACATACATAAATTCAAAATTTTGTGCTTTTAGTGAATTAAACCTATTAGATTTTTCAGAAAAAATTAAACTAGTATCAAAATATTATGAATTCGGTTCAAGGGTTGGAAAATTGAAATATTTTTGGTATATAAAAGTACATACATAAATTCCAAATTTTGTTTTTTAGTGAATTAAATCTATTTTATATATCAGAAAAAATTAAATTAGTATAAAAAATTAAAAATTCGGTTCCAGGGTTGGAAAATCGACATTTTCTGATTCATAAAAGCAGCCATTTTATTTGTTATTTTTTGATTTTTTTGATGAATTATACCTTCTTTATTCATTAGAAAGAAGTAAACTGGTATTAAAAACCAACAAAATCTAAAAGACGATTCTACGGTTGGACAATTAGAACTTTTTGGGGTACATGAAACGGATTTTTTGTTTTGTTTGTAATTTAAACATATATCATATTTTTGAAAGACGTTCATAGGTATTAGATATAAGAAAATCCAAACATTTAGCTTCCTAGCCGAAAAATTTAAACGTTTTCCTAAATATAAAAGTAACCGATAACATCATTTTGATGTTTTAATTAAACCTACTTTCTGTTTTGGCAAGAAAGAAAGAAAGAAGAATTACATCTGTGAAGGGTATTTAAGATTCGGCACAGCCGAATATAAGTAGCACTTTTACTTGTTTTTAATAAAGTTTAGGAACTAGTTCATTTATACCATGAATTTATATATCAACCTATGTACTTATCGAAACATTTCTTAAAAAATTTAAAACCTGAGTTATAAACTATTATTACCATTTTGCGTTATTAACATAGGCATGTTGCTTGACGGATCAATATCATATACTTTGTTGCACATATCCTGCAAGGCGGGCGGCAATGTTTATGTCAGGATAAACATGACAGCTGCCCTGATATAAAGCACACCTGAAGTTATATTTGATTACTGAGTTCTTCGAAAAGATGTAATACTTGTACACGATCAAACGCCTAATTTTTATCTGTCAAAGACAATCATGGCTCTGTGATAATTTCCGATGGGTTTTTTTGCTCTCTTGTAATCATAAGCTGGTCGAGGTAAGACCTGTTACTCCCTAATTTAATAAAGAACTTGAAGATTTCTGCATTTTTATACCCTCCAAAAAAGAATTTGGAGGGTATATTCACTTTGTCATTCCGTTTGTAACGCATCGAAATATCCATCTCAGACCCCATAAAGTATATATATTCTTGATCAGTGATGAAATCTGAGACGAACTGAGCATGTCCGTCCGTCCATCCGTCCGTCCGTCTGTGGAAATCACGATTCAGTCCAAACGAAAAGAGCTAGACTCTTGAAATTTGGCATAAATATATTTTAAAACTTAGAGCAGGTTAAGTTCGAAGATGGGCTAAATCGGGCAAGAGGGAAAAAAGTTCCCCTAAGAAGAACTAAACCAACCCAGAAAAAACAACATAATTTTTAAAGTTTTTTGGTTATTTTGTTAAGCAAATGATATATTTTTATGTCAAATACGGTCCAACGCCTTAAACTTGGAGCCATTAAATAAAATAAAAATATTTTTTGACCCCTCCCACTTTAGTGGGCGTTATTATAGGCAAAAATAGCATAAAAATTTAACAAATTGTTTTACTTAAGCCTACATTCCTTAAAAATAACACTTTTCAGCTTTAATGACGAAGCTGAGACGAAACCTGGTACTACTCTGCCCTACCCCCTCCTTCCCCTTCGCCCCCTAAATGACCCTACTAATTTTATATATAATATAATCATCCCAAGCATATATCTTTAGAGTTTTATGACTGCCGATTTCTGCCCTACCTTATATATGCACATAGGCCTTTTCACGTTTCAGTGAGAAAACAAATTGCTTAGCAGGTTTGTTACAAAGAGCGTTATCGTATCTGTTTGCCAGAATATTCCACGCAATTTCATAATTTTCTGTTGCGGTTGATAAATGTTTTACCATATTTCTTGGATTGTCTTCCAGGGGTATACTTAAGTAAACATTTTTTCAACCCCAGTCATTGATGCCATCTACTCTGAATAGAAAGGTATTTAAAAGCTACACATTTTAGGTCGCTGACATTGAATTTTAGAATCTGTATTTTTAGCAGATGTGGTGGACAATTCTCAATTTTACAGATGTTTGGAAATTGCCGAGTGAAGACTCTTATGGCAAGGACTAGGACTAAATTCTGCTGATATTTCTCATGAAAGATCTCATGCTCATCGGACTGGAACCGAGTTGAGGGAAATATCTCAAATCCCAGACCGGTTGAAGAACCTCCCAACAATCCTACGCAGTATGTGTTCAGTAACTCGTTTCTGTAACTCTCGCATCGATATATTTCTATGTGAATTGAAACAAAAAATCGTTTCTCACATGCAAGTGTTTCTGTAATTACTTTTTATGAGAGCTGTCTGCCATTTACCCGTTTTTAGCACAAGTCATTGGAAAGTTCAGATTAAAAATATACTGGCTTTAAAATAGCTTTATTTAATTTTTTAATAACAATTAGTTATTAATAATAAAAATAACATGAAATTTTTTATTTAACATATTTTGAATGAAATTTATTCTGTAGTTTACAAAGTATGAATGCTCAGATGGTTCTCGAAAGTATTTGCATAAGATAAGAGGTTTTTAACTTTTTAAAACTATGGTTTAAGTTTACTCATGATTTGGTAAACCACCAATGAAATGCATATAGACATTGCTTAACCAGCAACAAATAAATTTCATTAAAAATAACAATAATAGTAATAGTATTAATTAATAATAGTATTGATAACACTCCGGAATTGTAAAATGATCTGTTGTATTCTTTAATTTTTGGTGATAAACCTGCAACATGTTTCGCATATCATGTTGTACAGTAACCACTAAAAACGCACTATACATTGTATTTCTTTTTTATACCCTTCACAAAAAAGTGAAAGGGTATATGTGACAGCGCATAGAGAAAGGGACCTAAGGGTAAGAACAAATCAAT
This sequence comes from Linnaemya tessellans, assembly GCA_951800035.1. Taxonomy (NCBI): domain Eukaryota; kingdom Metazoa; phylum Arthropoda; class Insecta; order Diptera; family Tachinidae; genus Linnaemya; species Linnaemya tessellans. The sequence continues at coordinate 72,477,654 of OX637532.1, forward strand.
TCTCACTTTTTTTTTTTTTTGATGTGGACAACATCTGAGCATCGAATGAGACCGATCCCATGCCCCAAAAGTGTTCCCTCCCAGAGATATGCGCGTTTTATGAAATTGATGGTACACCAAAGATACACGTATTTAAATCTTTAAAATGGCCCTCTTGAACAAAACCGGGTGTTATTAGGTCCCTTTCTATTTTGCGCGTCACATATATAGGTTTGTCATTCCGTGTGTAATTTCTTCGATATGCACATGGGACCCCATAAAGTATATATATTCTGGATCCTTATGAATAGCGATGACGATTGAGCGATGTCCGTCCGTCTGTACGTGAAATCGGTTTTCCCAAGCCCCCAGAAGAGCTAGAGACTTCGTTCTTGGACCGTTGGATTGGAAATGAACTTAAATGGAGTGCTATTGAAAATCAGAAAGATCCAAAGTACGGTTCCAGAGCTGGGAGGATTACACCTATTTCCCAACGCAAAATTTATACCAAAAATCAATTATATTTTTAATGTTTGTAAATTAAATCATTGGTCTATAAAAAACTAAAAAAGTAAAAATTTTGTTCCAGGGATGGGAAATTATATTTTTTTCTGCCTATTCCGTATTTTGTAGTACATGTAGTAACTAAAATTTTTAAAAATTTCATGTTTTTCTTTAGCAAAACCGCTTTATACGTCATGAAGAGTTGCATTGGCCAAAAAAAAATTATTATTTTTTAAATTCAAATTTTGCTTCCAGGGGTCGGAAAGTAATAAAACAGGAAACTGTTGTTTTTTTTTGTTTTTTGCTAACTAAAACTGTTTTATAATTTAGGAAGAACAAAATTGCTATCAAAAATTCAAAAATAAAAAATAAAATTTCGAATCCAGGGATGGACAAATGAAATATTTTATGGTACATGAAAGTTACCAAAATGTTAAAAAATTTGCAATTTTTCTTAAATAAAACTACTTTATACCTCAAGAAGCGTTGCACTGATAAAAAAAAACAAAAAAAAAAAATCAAATTTCGTTTCCAGGGTTGGAAAAATTTAATTTTTTTTGGTACATGCAATATTTTGTAGTACATGTAATAACCAAAATGGTTGCAAAATTCGACTTTTTCTTAAACAAAGCTACTTTATACCTCATAAAGATTTGCATTGATAAAGAAAATTTTAAAAAATTTAAATATCGATTCCAGGGGTGGGAAATTGATATATATTTTTATTACATAAAAGTAACCAAAAAGGCAATTGACGTTGTTTTTTTACTAATTAAAACTATTTTTTAGTTCAGGAAAAACAAAATTGGTATCAAAAATTAAAAAAAAATCAAAATTTAAATTCTAGAATTGGATAACTGCAATATTTTGTGGTACATAAAAATTACCTAAATGGTTACAAATATTAAGTTTTTCTTAAATAACACTATTTCATGCCTCACTAAGAGTTGCATTGGTAAAAAAAATTTAAATATCGTTTCCAGAGTTGGGAAATTGAAATATTTATTCTGCATAAAAGTAACCAAAAAGGCAATTGACGTTGTTTCTTTTTGCTAATTAAAGCTGTTTTATAAATCAGGAAGAACAAAATTGGTATTGAAATCTTAAAAAAAATCAAAATTTCGACTCCAGGGTTGGACAAATGAAATATTTTATGGTACATGAAAGTGACCAAAAAGTTCAAAAATTTTAATTTTTTTTGTCAAGTAAAACTATGTTACTAAGAATTGCATTGGTAAAAAAAATAAAAATTCGCTTCCAGAGTTGGAAAATCGAAATATTTTTCGTACATAATAGTACATACATAAATTCCAAATTTTGTGTTTTTAGTGAATTAAACCTGTTAGATATTTCAGAAAATATTAAACTAGTATCAACAAATTATAAATTCGGTTCCAGGGTTGGAAAATCGAATTTTTTTTTGGTACTGAAGGTAACCATTTAAGTTCCCAATTTTGGTTTTTTTCAATGACTTAAACCTATTTTATACTTCGCTAAGAATTAAATTGGTATTAAAAATTTTAAAAACTAAAAATTCGGTTCCAGGGTATTTTGTAAATAAAAGTGCATACAAAAATTCCCAATTTTGTGTTTTTAGTGAATTAAACCTTTTTTATATACCAGAAAAAATTAAATTATTATTAAAAAATTTAAAATTCGGTTGGAAATCGACATTTTCTGATTCATAAAAGCAGCCATTTGATTTGTTACTTTTGATTTTTATGATGAATTATACCTACTTTATATATCAGAGAGAAGTAAATTGGTATTAAAAACCCACAAAATCTAAAAGACGATTGATTCTAGGTTGGACAATTAGAACTTTTTGGGGTACATGAAACGGATTTTTTGTTTTGTTTGTAAATTAAACATATTTAATATTTTTGAAAGACGTTCATAGGTATTAGATATAAGAAAAGCCAAACATTTAGCTTCCTAGCTGAAAAATTTAAACGTTTTCTTAAATATAAAAAACCGATAACATCATTTTGATTTTTTAATTAAACATAGTTTCTGTTTTGGCAATAAAGAATAATTACATCTGTGGAGGGTATTTAAGATTCGGCACAGCAGAATATAGCACTTTTGCTTGTTTTTTGCTAACTAAAACTATTTTATATTTCACCAAGCGCGAAATTGGTATCAAAAATATAAAAAAAAAATCAAAATTTCGAATCCAGGGTTGGACCAGTGCAATAGTTTTTAGTTCATGACGGTGACAAATATGGTTCAAAATTGTAAATTTTTCTTAAATTACACTACTTTATATCCCATGAAGAGTAGTATTGGTAAACAAAACAAAAAAAATTAATATTTCACTTTCAGGGTTGAGAAGTTGAAAGTTTTTTTTGGTCCATGGTATAGTGTAGTACATGAAAAAGACCAACATGGTTGCAAATTTTAAGTTTTTCTTAAATAGAACGACTTTATACCGAACGAAGACTAGGATTGGTAAAATATTAAACTTTCGCTTCCAGGGCTGGGAAATTCAAATTTTTTTTATACATACATACATACATATATGTAACTAAAAAGGCAAATAACATCGGTTTTTTACTAATAAAACTATTTTTTAGTTCAGGAAAAACAAAATTAGTACGAAAAATTAAAACAAAATTAAAATTTAGGTTTCAGAGTTGGATAACTGCAATATTCTGTAGTACATGAAAGTGACCAAAATGGTTACAAATATTAAGTTTTTCTTAAATAGAACTTTTTCATGCCTCATTAAGAATTGCATTGGTAAAAAAACCAACAAAAATTTAAATTTCGTTTCCAGGGTTGGGAAATTGAAATATTTTTTCTGCATAAAAGTAACCAAAAATGCAATTGACGTTGTGGTTTTTGCTAATTAAAACTGTTTTATAATTCAGGAATAACAAAATTGGTATTAAAATCTTAAAAAATTAAAACTTCGACTCCAGGTTTGGACAAGTGAAATATTTTATGGTCCATGAAAGTGACCAAAAAGTTTAAAATTTTTAATTTTTTTGTCAAGTAAAACTATGTTGCACTACATTAAGAATTACATTGGTAAAAAAATAAAAATTCGCTTCCAGAGTTGAAAAATCGAAATATTTCTGGTACATAAAAGAACCCACATAAATTCCAAATTTTGTGTTTTTAGTGAGTCAAACCTATTTTATATTTCAGAAGAAATTAAATTAGTATTAAAAATGCGGTTCCAGGGTTTGAAAATTCATAATATTGTTGTACATGAAAGTACCCACATAAACTCCCAATTTTGTTTTTTTTTTTTTCAGTAAATTAAACATATATCATACTTGGCTAATAATTAAATTGGTACTAAAAATTTTAAAAAATAAAAATTCGGTTCCAGGGTTGGATAACCGAAATTTTTTAGTACATAAAATTAGCCATATAAGTTCCTAATTTTGGTTTTTTGTGGATGAACTCTTTTGTTATGCTTCGGGAAGAGTTAAATTGTTATTAAAAACCAAAAAAATCTAAAAGACGATTCTACGTTTGGACAATTATATCTTTTTGGGGTACATGAAACGGATTTTTTCTTTTTGTTTGTAAATTAAACATATTTAATATTTATAAATGAAATTTATTTGTTGGTGGTTAAGCAATGTCTATATGCATTTCATTGGTGCTTTACCAAATCGTCAGTAGACTTTAACCACAGTTTTGAAAAATTAAAAACCTCTTATCTTATGCATATACTTCCGAAAACCATTTGAGAATTCACAACTTGTAAATTACAAATTATTTTCAAAAATAACAACAGAACAAGAATAGTAGGCCTTGAAACTCATACAAAACTAAACCAACAAATAAAGTATATTTGATATGAATCTATTTTATTTTTCTACACCTTTATACAATCAGAAATCCATTAGATAACAAGAAAAGTATTTATAAGGCAAAATGAAAAATAAAATCTAAATCAAACTGTTATGAAATTTTTTTATTTGACACATTGCTGTCACAATACTACTATATATAAATGAAATTTATTTGTTGGTGGTTAAGCAATGTCTATATGCATTTCATTGGTGCTTTACCAAATCGCCAGTAGACTTTAACCACAGTTTTGAAAAGTTAAAAACCTGTTATCTTATGCATATACTTCCGAAAACCATCTGAGAATTCACAACTTGTAAATTACAAATTATTTTTGAAATGTATATAGACATTGCTTAACCACCAACAAATAAATTTCATTTATATATAGTAGTATTGTGACAACAATGTGTCAAATAAAAAAAAAAAATCATAACAGTTTGATTTAGATTTTATTTTTCATTTTGTCTTATAAATACTTTTCTTGTTATCCAATGGATTTCTGATTGTATAAAGGTGTAGAAAAATAAAATAGATTCATATCAAATATACTTTATTTGTTGGTTTAGTTTTGTATGAGTTTCAAGGCCAACTATTCTTGTTCTGTTGTTATTTTTGAAAATAATTTGTAATTTACAAGTTGTGAATTCTCAGATTGTTTTCAGAAGTTTATGCATAAGATAAGAGGTTTTTAACTTTTCAAAACTGTGGTTAAAGTCTACTGACGATTTGGTAAAGCACCAATGAAATGCATATAGACATTGCTTAACCACCAACAAATAAATTTCATTTATATATAGTAGTATTGTGACAACAATGTGTCAAATAAAAAAATTTCATACCATATTTAATATTTTTGAAACACTTTCAGAGGTATTAGAAAAGCTAAACATTTAGCTTGCTAGCGGAAAAATTTAAACGTTTTCGTAAATATAAAAGTTACCGGTAACATCATTTTGATTTTTTAATTAAACCTACTTTCTGTTTTGGCAAGAAAGAAAGAAGAATTACATCTGTGAAGGGTATTTAAGATTCGGCACAGCCGAATATAGCACTTTTACTTGTTTTATTTTTAAGATATGTAGTTCTCAGAAAAATGTGCAAAATGTTGAATGTTTGCTTAAATTTTTTTTAATTCCATTTTTAAAATGACATAAATACGAATTTTGCACAAAAAGAATTTGTTTCTCCATTAATTTTTGAAAAATTCCAAGGTGTAAGCTTCCCAGCTCTGTAACCGTACTCATTTCCAATCCAACGGTCCAAGAACAAAGTCTCTAGCTCTTCTGGGGGCTTGGGAAAAGCGATTTCACTTACAAATGGACATCGCTCAATCGTCATCGCTATTCATAAGGATCCAAAATATATATACTTTATGGGTCCTATATTGATATCGAAGAAATTACACACGGAATAACAAACTTATATATACATATACTTTCACTTTTTTGTGAAGGGTATAATGAGCTATAAACCATTTACCGCAGGTATCCAATATTGATCAAATACGTGTAATGCAGCAAAGAAAACATCAATAAGGCTGACGTCAGAGTGGCGCAGCGAAATATCCATCTGAGACCCAATAAAGTATATCTATTCTAGATCAGTGATGAAATCTAAGACCATCTGAGCATGTCCGTCCCTCCGTCCGTCCGTCTGTGGAAATCACGACTTAGTCCAAAAGAAAAGAACTAGACTCTTGAAATTTGGTATAAATGTATTCTTGAACGATAGCACAGGTTAAGTTTGGAGATGGGCTAAATGGAGCAAGAGGGAAAAAAGTACCTCCAAGAAAAACTAAACCAAGTTTTTATGTAGTAAGAATTTTAACGAACATTTTATATTGCTATATTAAATTTGAATTAAGATTCTACAGGCTAATTGTTCGAAATTTTAATTTAAATCTCAGAAAGACATGATAAATATTCCAAGGCACAAAGGCAAGTCAACATCAGTTTTATTCAACTTACACAGCAGAGCAGAACAGCTGTTTTCGAAAGACGCAAGCCTTTCATCATCAGTGCTCATGTGTATTGTGTTTGTCACCACTTATTAGGTGGCTTAGTTGAATGTGATAACAGTTCCTATTTACACAAATTTTATTGTGAAAAAGAATACGGGAACTGTATCAACCTGATGTTAACATGTTATTGTTATAATACCCGTGTTACCGTTTGATTATTTTTCTTCATGTCCCATTTTTCTGAATTTTTTGTTCCATCATACCTAAGTCAAACTTTTTTGGTTTGAATTTTATACTTAAGTACATGTGAACGTTTTTTCCAATTTTTATTATTGGGTAGCTCAAGCCATAGCTTAAATTTGTATGTAGTAAGAATTTTAACGAACATTTTATATTGCTATATTAAATTTGAATTAAGATTCTATAGGCTAATTGTTCGAAATTTTAATTTAAATCTCAGAAAGACATGATAAATATTCCAAGGCACAAAGGCAAGTCAACATCAGTTTTATTCAACTTACACAGCAGAGCAGAACAGCTGTTTTCGAAAGACGCAACCCTTTCATCATCAGTGCTCATGTGTATTGTGTTTGTCACCACTTATTAGGTGGCTTAGTTGAATGTGATAACAGTTCCTATTTACACAAATTTTATTGTGAAAAAGAATACGGGAACTGTATCAACCTGATGTTAACATGTTATTGTTATAATACCCGTGTTACCGTTTGATTATTTTTCTTCATGTCCCATTTTTCTGAATTTTTTGTTCCATCATACCTAAGTCAAACTTTTTTGGTTTGAATTTTATACTTAAGTACATGTGAACGTTTTTTCCAATTTTTATTATTGGGTAGCTCAAGCCATAGCTTAAATTTGTATGTAGTAAGAATTTTAACGAACATTTTATATTGCTATATTAAATTTGAATTAAGATTCTATAGGCTAATTGTTCGAAATTTTAATTTAAATCTCAGAAAGACATGATAAATATTCCAAGGCACAAAGGCAAGTCAACATCAGTTTTATTCAACTTACACAGCAGAGCAGAACAGCTGTTTTCGAAAGACGCAACCCTTTCATCATCAGTGCTCATGTGTATTGTGTTTGTCACCACTTATTAGGTGGCTTAGTTGAATGTGATAACAGTTCCTATTTACACAAATTCTATTGTGAAAAAGAATACGGGAACTGTATCAACCTGATGTTAACATGTTATTGTTATAATACCCGTGTTACCGTTTGATTATTTTTCTTCATGTCCCATTTTTCTGAATTTTTTGTTCCATCATACCTAAGTCAAACTTTTTTGGTTTGAATTTTATACTTAAGTACATGTGAACGTTTTTTCCAATTTTTATTATTGGGTAGCTCAAGCCATAGCTTAAATTTGTATGTAGTAAGAATTTTAACGAACATTTTATATTGCTATATTAAATTTGAATTAAGATTCTATAGGCTAATTGTTCGAAATTTTAATTTAAATCTCAGAAAGACATGATAAATATTCCAAGGCACAAAGGCAAGTCAACATCAGTTTTATTCAACTTACACAGCAGAGCAGAACAGCTGTTTTCGAAAGACGCAACCCTTTCATCATCAGTGCTCATGTGTATTGTGTTTGTCACCACTTATTAGGTGGCTTAGTTGAATGTGATAACAGTTCCTATTTACACAAATTTTATTGTGAAAAAGAATACGGGAACTGTATCAACCTGATGTTAACATGTTATTGTTATAATACCCGTGTTACCGTTTGATTATTTTTCTTCATGTCCCATTTTTCTGAATTTTCTGTTCCATCATACCTAAGTCAAACTTTTTTGGTTTGAATTTTATACTTAAGTACATGTGAACGTTTTTTCCAATTTTTATTATTGGGTAGCTCAAGCCATAGCTTAAATTTGTATGTAGTAAGAATTTTAACGAACATTTTATATTTCGAACAATTAGCCTATAGAATCTTAATTCAAATTTAATATAGCAATATAAAATGTTCGTTAAAATTCTTACTACATACAAATTTAAGCTATGGCTTGAGCTACCCAATAATAAAAATTGGAAAAAACGTTCACATGTACTTAAGTATAAAATTCAAACCAAAAAAGTTTGACTTAGGTATGATGGAACAAAAAATTCAGAAAAATGGGACATGAAGAAAAATAATCAAACGGTAACACGGGTATTATAACAATAACATGTTAACATCAGGTTGATACAGTTCCCGTATTCTTTTTCACAATAAAATTTGTGTAAATAGGAACTGTTATCACATTCAACTAAGCCACCTAATAAGTGGTGACAAACACAATACACATGAGCACTGATGATGAAAGGGTTGCGTCTTTCGAAAACAGCTGTTCTGCTCTGCTGTGTAAGTTGAATAAAACTGATGTTGACTTGCCTTTGTGCCTTGGAATATTTATCATGTCTTTCTGAGATTTAAATTAAAATTTCGAACAATTAGCCTATAGAATCTTAATTCAAATTTAATATAGCAATATAAAATGTTCGTTAAAATTCTTACTACATACAAATTTAAGCTATGGCTTGAGCTACCCAATAATAAAAATTGGAAAAAACGTTCACATGTACTTAAGTATAAAATTCAAACCAAAAAAGTTTGACTTAGGTATGATGGAACAAAAAATTCAGAAAAATGGGACATGAAGAAAAATAATCAAACGGTAACACGGGTATTATAACAATAACATGTTAACATCAGGTTGATACAGTTCCCGTATTCTTTTTCACAATAAAATTTGTGTAAATAGGAACTGTTATCACATTCAACTAAGCCACCTAATAAGTGGTGACAAACACAATACACATGAGCACTGATGATGAAAGGGTTGCGTCTTTCGAAAACAGCTGTTCTGCTCTGCTGTGTAAGTTGAATAAAACTGATGTTGACTTGCCTTTGTGCCTTGGAATATTTATCATGTCTTTCTGAGATTTAAATTAAAATTTCGAACAATTAGCCTATAGAATCTTAATTCAAATTTAATATAAACCAAGTTTTTTTTATAGGTAAATGAAATTTATTTGTTAGTGGTCAAGCAATGTCTATATGTATTTCATTAGTGCTTTACCAAATCACCAGTAGACTTTAACCCAACAAATAAATTTCATTTACCTATAAAATAGAATTGTGACAACAATATGTCAAATTAAAATTTCATAAAGTTTTTTCTGTAATTTTGTTAAGCAAATGATATACGTTTATATTAAAGAAGGTCCAACGAGTTAAACTTGGACCCATGAAATAAAAAAAAATAATTTTGGACCCCGCCCCCTTTAGTGGGCGTTATTATATGCAAAAATAGTGTAAACATTTAGCAAATTTTTAATCCTACATTCCTTAAAAATTACATTTTAAAGCTTTAATGACGAAGCTGAGAAGTAACCTGGTGCAACTCTGCCCTACCCCCTCCTTTCCCTTTGCACCCTAAATGACCCTATACAAAAAATTTTACATATTGTATTTAATTATCCCAAACATTTATTTTTAGGGTTTTATGACAAAGGTGAAATGTCTCTCCCACAGCCCTTGCCAGAGCGACCCCGCCAAAATACAGCTTTAATACCCTCCAAAAAGAATTGGACCCCATAAAGTATATATATTCTTAATCAGTGATGAAGTCTAAGACGGTCTAGCAATGCCCATACGTTCGTCTGTGGAAAACATAATATTGTCTATTTTTGAACCCCGCTACCTTTAGCGGCCGTTGACGTGGGATGTTATATAAAACAACTCCGTCCCACCAAGCTAAACATTTTTAATTTACTTACTAAGTATTTGGAGGGTATTTAAGATTCGATCCGGCCGAATATAACGTTTTTACTTTTTTTTCTGGAGTTGATACTTAGGAATTTCTTTAAATATGTCACCAACAATTTAAATTAAGTGGAAGAAAATTATTGTTGATTATAAATAGAAAGATGTATCTAACTATTTGTTACTATTATATATTATAATTTTATAGAAACATTTGTTTGAATTATCCCATTAATTTTGTATAAAAAGGATCAAAAATGTAAAATAAAATTCATAACTGTGTTAATAGATCAGTTTTGTGACAGCCCAAATATAAATTCTTCACTGCAAATTCTCTTTGTCAGTAAAAACATAAAAAAAGTACGGTTTCATTACAACTATGCAAAATAATGCCCATTGTAGTTACATTCTATACGTTTCTTATTATTAATTTTGTACCAGACTTTGCGTACGGTAGTTTTACCTAAAAAACGGTAACTTTTTTAGGGCTGTACGGAAATCGAAATAAAAAGTTAACATCACTGACCCAAAACGACATCCATTATAATACATTTGAGAACTATCATCACTTCACTGCTCACTGCTTTGTTTATTTATTGAAACACGAGTGCGCTTAACCGTTTATGAAAAACAGGATCAACGAACGATTTACCGAATGTTGTTCAGCCGTCAGTCTATTCATGTTGAAATGCCAAACCAAACTAAACATAAATCAATCAGCGCTGTCAACTTTTCATAACCAAAACGCGATAAATCGCTATGTTAACCAATATTTATAACTAAAATGCGCTACTTTTTGTTGAAAACAATTAAAAATATTTCAGTATTTCTGTACGTAACGCTTATTGATCTATATCCAATAGGTACACTCTAAAACTTTTGCTGGAATTTACGTTAATATTTTGCATAAATTCCTGTTGAAAAAATTTTGTTGTTTAAAATCTTGTGAATTTTGATCGTACAGTAAAAAAATGAATGAGAAATAAACATAATTTGTCCTATTTTAAACAAAGTTCTAATTATTATGTCAAAATTGTCCCCTTTTAAGCAAGTGTGTTTAAAAATGTGTTCAATGTGACTTAACAATATGAAAAATTTTTAAAATTAAACATTTATATCCAAAAACACAACACTTAATATAATAATAGCAACTTTCTCATAAAGAAGAAACATTAGAGAGTTTTTATTTTATAGCATGTGCCGTGATATTTTCTGTAAAGGATAAATAGATACAAGTAATATTTAAGATATTTATAAAAAAAGGTATAAAAAAAATTTTAAAATGCCAAGTGTGTAAAAAAAAATTTAAAAAAGCAATGGGTTTAAGTGTTTGTTTTCAAGATGCGGAAAAATTTCAATAATTATAATTCTTATGTAGTGCATTTTATATAATATAATACCTCATTTGAAATAAATATTTTTATTTTTATTTTATATTTTACATATGTATTATGTACGTACATTAATAAGTAATGAAATACAAAATATTTAATTTGTTTTTATGTAAGCTTTTATATCTTTTTTAAAATAAGTATAATTTTAAATAATACTTGTACAAGTGCATTTTATTTAATTATACAGGATTAAAATTAAAGATATACCTAAAATAGGGGGAAACTAGACACAATATGTTTAAAAATATTAAACATCTTTTGTTCAATATTAAACATATTTTGTTCAAAAATCCACGAATTGTTTGAAAATATTTGTTGTGTAATTTTAGGTCAATTATATTCGGTAAAGTGTTGCCGACTATTATTGACGAAAATTTCAACAAAAATGTTTAAGAGTGTACTTGACAACTTTGAATTTAATTTGTGGACGCACTATTTAACTGACATTCTAACTGCTACTTTCCTTTTTTTCAGTAAACTCAACATTTTCGTGATGGTAAAATGCACGAACGATCAACTTACGCAAATTATAAAAATGTACTACCGAACTCGGAGTCGGTGACCGCAAATTTATGAACTTGAACTCCAATTTTCGATTGTTATTTTCGCCCTAGTAGACAAGCAATAACAAGTTAAAACAACCAATGCAATTGTTGTTTATGATAATTCTCTGTATGCATACGTTAAATGTTATAGAAAACAAGTAAAAGTGCTATATTCGGCTGTGCCGAATCTTAAATACCCTTCACAGATGTAATTCTTCTTTCTTGCCAAAACAGAAAGATGTTTAATTAAAAAATCAAAATTATGTTATCGGTTTTTTTATATTTAAGAAAACGTTTAAATTTTTCGGCTAGGAAGCTAAATATTTGGCTTTTCTTATATCTAATACCTATGAACGTCTTTCAAAAATATTAAATATGTTTAATTTACAAACAAAACAAAAAATCCGTTTCATGTACCCCAAAAAGTTCTAATTGTCCAACCATAGAATCAATCGTCTTTTAGATTTTGTTGCTTTTTAATACCAATTTACTTCTTTCTAATATATATAGTAGGTATAATCATAATAAAAATCAAAAATAACAAACAAAATGGCTGCTTTCATGAATCAGAAAATGTAGATTCTCCAACCCTGGAACAGAATTTTTAATTTTTTAGTACTAATTTAATTTTTTCTGGTATATAAAAAGGGTGTAATTCACTAAAAACACAAAATTTGGAATTTATGTATGCACTTTTATGTCCAAACCTGGAACCGATTTTTTAGTTTTTAAAATTTTTATAGCTTTAAGTCATTGAAAAAATCCAAAATTGGGAACTTATATGGTTACTTTCATGTACCAAAAAATTTCGATTTTCCAACCCTGGAACCGAATTTATAATTTGTTGATACTAGTTTAATATTTTCTGAAATATCTAACAGGTTTAATTCACTAAAAGCACAAAATTTGGAATTTATGTATGTACTATTAGGTACGAAAAATATTTAGATTTTCCAACTCTGGAAGCGAATTGTTATTGTTTTACCAATGCAATTCTTAGTGAGGTGTAACACAGTTTTACTTGACAAAAAAATTTCATTTCATAATATATTTCATTTGTCCAACCCTGGAGTCGAAATTTTGATTTTTTTAAGATTTTAATACCAATTTTGTTCTTCCTGAATTATAAAACAGCTTTAATTAGCAAGAAGAAACAACGTCAATTGCCTTTTTGGTTACTTTTATGCAAAATAAATATTTCAATTTCCCAACCCTGGAAACGAAATTTAAATTTTTTAAAATTTTCTTTATCAATGCAAATCTTTATGAGGTAAAAAGTAGTTTTGTTTAAGAAAAGCTCGAATTTTGCAACCATTTTGGTTATTACATGTACTACAAAATATTGCATGTACCAAAAAAAATTAAATTTTTCTAACCCTGGAAACGAAATTTTAATTCTTTTTTTGTTTTTTTTTTATCAGTGCAACGCTTCTTTAGGTATAAAGTAGTTTTATTTAAGAAAAATTGAAAATTTTTTAATATTTTGGTAACTTTCATGTACCATAAAATATTGCACTTGTCCATCCCTGGATTCGAAATTTTATTTTTTATTTTTGAATTTTTGATACCAATTTTGTTCTTCCTAAGTTATAAGACAATTTTAGTTACCAAAAAACAAAAAAAAACATCAGTTGCCTGTTTTATTACTTTCATGTATAAAAAAATTCAATTTCCGCGCCATGGAAGCAAAATTTGAATTTAAAATATATAATTTTTTTGGCCAATGCAACTCTTCATGACGTATAAAGTGGTTTTGCTAAAGAAAAACTTGAAATTTTTAACAATTTTAGTTACTACATGTACTACAAAAAACGGAATGGGCAGAAAAAAAAATTTTTAATTTCCCATCCCTGGAAAAATTTTTAATTTTTTTTTAGTTTTTAATAGACTATTGAGGCTTCCCAAAGCACGAAATAGGTTTAATTTACAAACATTAACAAAAATAATTGATTTTTGGTATAAAGTTTGCGTCGATAAATAGGTGTAAGCCTCGCAGCTCTGGAACCATAATTCGGATCTTTCTGAATTTCAAAAGCACTCTATTTATGTTCATTTCCAATCCAACGGTCAAAGAACGAATTCTCTAGCTCTTCGGGGGCTTGGGAAACCCGATTTCACGTACAGACGGACGGACATCGCTCAATCGTCATCGCTATTCATAAGGATCCAGAATATATATACTTTATAGGGTCCCATGTGCATATCGAAGAAATTACACACGGAATGACAAACCTATATATACCCTTTCACTTTTTTGTGAAGGGTATAAAAAACTCATGGAAATGCTGCACAGATGCACAATTACTAAAACCATTGCACTCAAAAACTTAACATCAATACAGGCAAGCAATGGTTGACAGAAAATTGTCATCTACCACTGCGCTGTCTCCTTATAAACTATTTGCCGTGATATATAGTATAAATGGAAAAAAAGTAACAACAACGATCAGATATGTATTTCGCACAGTTACCAGATGGTTTTATTCCCTGTTATATAAAGGCATTTTTACGAAAATGTTTAAAAATTTAATAATATATATATATATATATATATATATATGTATATGTATATATATATATATATATATATATATTTATTTATATATATATATATGTAAAAACTAACTGCCTATTTCTCATTGTCGAATGAATTCTTTTTTCGTACAAATATATTTAAAACAAAAACAAAATTTTATAAATTGTTTTTGTTTCAAATGTATTTATACGAAAGAAAGAATTCATTCGACAATGAGAAATAGGCAGTAACAAAATACTTACAATTGGATAAAGTTTTTGGAGCGATGATATATTGTACAAAACAGAGCTGTCCCAAAAGCCACGACGTGAATATTCGACACGAATCTAAAAAGACAAGAATGATATTTTTAAGATTGCCGTGCCTAAAGAGTTTCCACATGGCCTACAAGCCAACGCTAAAATCTGTCCAAAGATCATTGAAAAATTAAAACAGTTTATACAAGGTTTTTAATCAAAATACGTACATATGTTTGAGCAACTAAAACTATTTGGATAACTATACTTGACATCGATTTTAAATACAGTTTCTATTCTAACAAGGCACAAATCATCAAAATTTTGGTTTTGTATGACATGGATTCAGAATGTCGGAGAACTTGCGATCATGACCCAATTTTACGATTGGTTGATTGAATGCGCCTACCCATGTTTCGTTTCTCTTCGCCGCTGCTGCTGAAGGATAGCTGGCATGGCTGCTAAGGGGATGCCTTTGAAGTTACTATAGATTTTCTCATTTACTTTAATTGTAGAAATGATGGATGAGTTCCCGTTATATATCGGATTTCTGAGTTGACCTCAATACTTCCATTGAGTATATGATGTCCGTTTGTGGTAGTGCAGGTGGAGCTTAGCCGTATATAATTCTACTTATGCAAGTCTCATTTCTTAGTTCTATGATTTGGTTATTACTACAAATTTTACTTCTATTGTAATCTTTAGATTGGTTTCCGATTCCGAATATTTTAATATGTCCGCAAAATCTATCTTAATTACAATATTTTCTTTAGTTACTTCAGGTTTTAATATATTTCGAAAAGCTTTTTTGTGAAGTTAGTGAAATTTTTATCATATAAACAATTGTCATTTCATTACTTAATAATTTATCTCTGATATTTCTAATGCCTCTTCTGCATTACTGAATGGCGCTTTTTCTTCACTTAATTTTTGTATGTCTAATTTAATATCTTCCTTATTTAGTAACACCGAATTTACAATTTTATTTTTTGCCCATTGTATGGCGTCTCAAATGTTATAAGCTGTTCTTTTACTAATCTAATCTTGGTTTGCATATATATAATAACATAGATATTAAGTAAGATTAAGTTATTTATTGTTAATTTTATCAACCGGCTTAAGTTCGAATCTGCAAGATTGCAAATCATTTTTTATTATTTTATTAATAAATGAATTTGTTCAAATTCTATTTATTATTTATATTAAGATTGGAATACTAAGAATATTTGCAATAATCATCAAACCAGCAGAACGGATCAGTACTAATTTCGAGACCGCTACGCCATCTCATCAGCGTTCTTTGTTCAATTTTTCCACTTTTGCAAGTGGTGCTAGTTAGTAGAAATTCAATAGAAATGTCACCATCGAATGTCTCGCTATCTCGTTGATAGACAGTCGGCATTCGACCACAGTTTTTGATGTACTGCACACACCACTAATAGCAGAGATAGCTGCTTTGCTATCGGTAACAATGAAGATATCATTCGATATCCTATAGTACCTTAGCCATCTCGCTGCCTGAGTAATAGAGATTTCGGCTTGCAAGACAGTACAACCGTCCTGGAGCCGGAATGGAGATCTTACGTTGAAGTTCTCAACATAGAAGCCTCCGTTCTTGTTCCTCTTTTGGATCCGTCAGTGAAAATTCTAACTGAATCCTCGGGAAAGGAAAGCCTGTCCACCTGTTCCCTGTCAAAGACAACGGAACGGAAAAGTCCACCAAAGAAGGGTCTTGGTATACAGTAGTCAATGTTGGCATGGATTTCCGAGTGCTCTCTCAAAATCCTAGCATGCCCATAGTCAGTCCTAGTCCATGGACATACTGTATTCAACCTGACCGCTGAGAATAGAGCCAGTTGTCTGGCCAGAATGTCAACCGGGAGCCAATTTAGCATTGCAAAAATTGCTCCCGTTGGTGTAGATCGTAGTGCGCCTGTCATCAGTCTCGCTACGACCCGAAAGACTTTTTCAAAGGTCCTGCGATGAGCCTGCTTGTCCATCGCAT
The DNA here is from genome assembly GCA_951800035.1 of Linnaemya tessellans. Lineage (NCBI taxonomy): Eukaryota > Metazoa > Arthropoda > Insecta > Diptera > Tachinidae > Linnaemya > Linnaemya tessellans. The sequence goes on from OX637532.1 coordinate 72,494,401, forward strand.
TCCACCAAACCAATACCCAGTAAAAGAGTACTGGTTTAATAACATCCTCAAGGATCCAATTGATCCCCTTAGGGTTGATACCCCATTTGAGGCCTACTGCCCTTTTGCATGTATAAATAGCCACTAAGTCCCTTTCCGCTCTCGCCTGTATGTTCTGATTTCATGATAGCTTACTATCCAGAATCACACCCAGGTACTTGGCGGTTTTAGATAGTTTCAAGGAGGTGCCGTTAAGCTTTGGGTGTATAAAGCTATCGGTCTTGTACCTCCTAGTGAAGAGCACCAACTCAGTCTTGGCTGGGTTGATGCCGAGCCCACAGCTGACACTCCACCTACTCAGCAGAGCCAGTGCAGACTCCATACACTGAGATATGGTATCCAAGTGCTTACCCGATATCGCCACCGCTACGTCATCCGCGTACGCGACAGTCATAATCTGTCTGCGTTCTAGACTTAGCAAAAGCGAATTAATGGTCAGGTTCCACAACTCCTCCCTGTGGAGTGCCCCTATAGACTGCCCTCAACTCAGTGACATCCCCAATCGAGGCCCTGACTACCCTGAAAGTTAGTCATTTTCTAACAAACCGGCATATATTGTCATCAATCCCTACTGCTACCATCCCATTGATGATGGAATCAGGGTTGACATAGTTGAAAGAACCTTCAATGTCCAGAAAAGCCCCCATAGTAAATTCCTTATACTCAAGAGATTTTTCTATGTGGCCCACTAGAGAATGTAGTGCCGTTTCCACAGATTTGCCTTTAGTGTAGGCGTGCTGTGATTTGGAGAGAAGCTCATTCGGAATGGTCATTCTCAGATGAATATCATTAACCCTTTCTAAAGTTTTGAGTAAAAAAGAAGTAAGACTTATCGGTCCGAAGTCTTTAGGCTTGCTGTGTGACGTCTTACCGCCCTTCGGGATAAAGACAACCTTGCACGTACGCCAAAATATAGGTATATATGCCCTCCTAAGGCATTCACTGTAAATTACCGCGAGCCAAGGTAGGACAATGTCCGCATTTCTCTGTAGATCCGCTGGAATTATTCAATCTGGTCCCGGAGATTTGAACGGATCGAAGCTGTGTACAGCCCAGCGGTGCCTATCCATATCCAATGGAGTAGTGACTGCGCCTGTCGTCAAGCTGCCATCGATAGTGCCTGTTAGAGGTGCCGCCTGGCTACCAGGAAAATGAGTGTCGAGTAGTACGCTCAGCGTCTCTTGACTACTCATGGTCCAGCTACTACAGGGATTCTGTATGTAGCTGGTTACAACCGGTGCGCTTGATAGCATCTTACGCAGCCTGTTGGTTTCAGATGAACCCTCCACATTACTGCAGAAAGCCCTCCAAGACCTCCTTTTTGCGTTTCTGACAAGATTCTTAAAGCGATTCAACGAGGTTTTGTATGTCGACCAGTCGCCTGATCGTTTAGCCTCGTTGAATAGCCTACGACACTCTTTTCGTGAATGTCCAATTTCCGGGCTCCACCATGGTGGTTTGGCCCTTCCCCTGCAAACCGTTGTTTTGCAAGCCACATTAGGGGCACAGCGAAACGATTCACTTAGAATCTCCACAGCAGAGTCAATGTCCCCAATATTACTAATAGTTGGAGACGTCGATAAGGAGTTACAGAGTACATTGTTCTGTAGCTACCAGTCAGTCTTCTTTCTGCTAACTGTAGGATTAAATCTACTTACACCTAACCCTATGTTAAAGTCAATATAGCGATGATCGGATAGGGAGCAGTCATCCGCAACCCTCCAACCGCTAACCAGATTGGTGTGCTCTGCACTAACCAATGTTACATCTAAAACCTCTCTAGGGTTAGACACAATAAAAGTGGGTTCTGAACCCCTGTTGACAATTTCAAGATTATTATTTAAAATGAAATCGAAGAGACACTCACCCCGCTCGTTAGTATCGCTACTACCCCAGGAGATGTGGTGTGAATTGGCGTCAGCACTTATTATTATAGGCGTCCTCATGCTTATCGCCCTTGACACAATGCCACGCACCTTGCCATTTGGTGGACTGCCCTCATGGTCATGCGCCATATAGCTCGAGACCAACCAAACCGTACCGGACGGGGTCTCCAGAGCAGCTGCTACAGTATCCCCATCACTGAAATCAGATAGGATAAAGATACGCAAAGAGTTTTTAGCCAAGATACAAGATCTAATATTACCTGTGCCTTTGGCAAACAATAGCTTGTAGCCCTTTGGTGTCAGTCCATGAACCCGTCTTTGGTGGACCCAGGGTTCCTGGACCATAACCAGCTCCTCCTTCCTCTCTACCACCCGGAGGAGCATCGCAGCGGATGCTGCTTTAGAGTGGTGAAGGTTTATCTGCGTCATCTTCACCATCATGGAGCGCAATTACGGTGATGTTGGCGTCCTCTTGGCTGGATTCCAAGAGGGCGTCAGTGTCCTCATCCGCGACTGCCATCCGTTCAAAGAAGCCACCCACCATGTCTGAGACTGAGTGGGTGTCCTCTTGCCCGCATGAAGCTGCGTCCGACACACCAGCAGCAGCGCAGTCAACAGCGCCGTTGGCAGCATCATCCCCTCGGTTGCGGTTCTTCCTGACATCGGTACGGTAGAGGCGCAACAGAATCGTACTGAAACAGTAGAAGATTTTTTTGCCCCTCTTACGGATCGGTGCCAAAGATTCTTTGTTAAGAATCAGAACCACCTCCCTTCTAGACCTCTCGGGTGCATTCACCTTAGCTACCTTCCAGTCATGGGTGGGTAGATCCGGGTTACAGTCCTTAAGGATCTCAAGGATCTCCTTCGGGGAAGAAGGTTCAGCAGGAACTATGGTCAAGGCTCTTGGTCTTCTGGGTATGTCTTCCACGGAAACCACATCCAGCCTGGAGCCTTCCCACACCTCGCCAATAGCTTCGATGGCCTTCTTCAACAGAGACGCTGAGCGTTCATCCGTGCAGGCCATCAATTTAACGCCGTGCTGGTGCCAGCCAGCATTGAGGCGGCGGTCCCGGATTCTCCTTGCGGATCTTCCAGAATACTCCCGCCAGTTTTTGGTTGACCACGTCCCATCTGGCATGGGAAATGGCACCGTCTGATGCATCCCTATCGATTATGGCCCTTATGAGCTTGCCTTTGGCGATCTCACTAAAGGTGCCTTTCGAAGGGATGTTCTTAGGACGCTTTGCCCTAGAAGCCCTAGCTGCATCGTTCTCCTCTTCCGAACGTTGCCGTTTTGGCGCCGCAACCGTGGCAGGTGCGGAGGAGGAGTTTATTTGCAGCCTCGACACATGATCCTGTGCCCACTTTAGAGAGGCTTCCTGCTTTTCAGAAAGCTGGTCAGCCGGGATCGCACCGAGGTGCGAAATGGTTCTTAAGGCGGAGCGCCTCATATCATTGGCCCTGCGTGAAGGATTTTTGCGCGAAGGATTACTGATGTTTTGCAGGGATTGGTAGTGGGTGACGCAGTACTGTGGCTAGAAGTAATCCTCTTTGCCTTTTCCTGCGCAATGTGCGCTTTGGAGGCGACGGGTTTGGACGACTTAGGCCTTCCCATTCCCTTCGCACCCGAAGAAGGGGGTTTTACCGTTTTACCGGTAAGGACCTGAGCAGATTTTGAGGTACTTGGAGCGAAAGACAGAGGTACCTCGCTGCTAGTGCTAGGGCAGCCACCCGTTGCCGGGTGTTTTGCCCCTTTCTCAACAGCAATTAGCCCGGTTAATCCAGACTGATTGCCCACCACGTCAGTAGTCCGCAGACTGGTCGGGCCTGATGTGGACACCCGGCCAGCCTGAGCAGCAGTAGCTTTCGATTCACCGCGGCCTGCTACTTGCGCCGCACGAATAGGGTCCCCGGAGATTATTAAGCCCCTAACCGGGAACGTGGGGTTTGGCTTTTTATTCTTCATTTTTGGTGGGTTTTATTTTGCATTTTATACCTACTGCCAGGTTATAAAGCTGCCGACCCACCTGGATGCAGACGCTGACCATCAGCCGCCCAAAATGGGATACAGACGCTGATGGATTTGGACATGGTCCCTTGGACCGAGAAACGGACTGACTCGATAGCCGCCCCATGGGGAAAAACAGAAGCTATCGAGTCCGGAAGGGTGGTTCTTGGACGGTACTTACTTGTTGGCCACTCTTGCATGGGTGACCCTACCAGGGGCTACTGATAACAGCTGCCCCCGCCAGTACAGACCGGTCAACTAGACCTAAGCCTCCACATCGCGACAAGATGACCACCCAGCGTGGTCATACATAATTTAAAACATTGCGGGGGCACGCGCCATTGTTCATTGTAAATTGACAACTAAATTCAATTACTTGAACATAAATAACAAAGAAGCTTTAGCTATCAGCAGCCGATGGTTCTGGAAAAAGCGAAAGAGATACATAGAATATTGGGAATATTAATCGTCAGGGTTGGGGAATTTCGTACTAACCAAAAACGTAATAACTTAAAAATATGAATGTGGGAACTTCTCATATTCAATTTTCGTTAAAAACATTGGTTAAATAGTTGATATTCCTAATAATTAGAATTTGAACAAGTTCATTTATTAATAAAATAATAAAAACTGATTGGCAGTCTTGCAGATTCGAACTTAAGCCCGTTGACAAAATTAACAATTTACTTAAGAAAGTTCGACTAATAAAAATTCATACATAAGTTATTTATTATTTCATTAAAAAGTTTATTGATCACTACTTGATCATTATTATTGTCGTTTAATCTTAATAAATTTCTATTAACTATTACCAAATCTTCGTGATCAGATGATCCCGCTATATAGTTCCACAACGTTCCTAAACCATTTGTTGATTTTTTTAGTCGTAGGTGTTTGGAGGGTTTTAGCGTTTGTAGTATGTCCAACAGTAAAATTAAACCAACTTTTCTTAGTGCTGTTATCACGGTTTGTTCGCAAGGGTGTTGATAAGGTTACTATTAAGGAGGTAGAGTTGATCATCAGCAGATGGCATATTATATACATATATTATTCCATTCTATTGAATTGGAGCATTCTTCCAGCAAGTGATAATTAACGTATCAAAAGTCTCGATAGTAGGTTGTAAGTTAATCTCTTTGAAAATTGAAATCATATGATATGTGTTTGCGTGTAAAGTGGGAGGTATAAATAAAAAGACAACTGTTATCCAGTGTTTTCAAATTGAATTAAATATTTCTTTATTACCTTTTTTCGATTATGGGGATTTATATAAAACAGTTGGAATGTGCCACTTTCTCAAAGGCTCACAAACAAGTAAGTGTTTATACATAAGAAAAACAATAAAGGACCGAACAAACGAATAAAACCATACCGTTAAGTATTTTTACTAGTCAGAATCCAAGATAATACTCCGAAAAATCAGGAATGATTTAAGAAAGGAGTAAATTAGGGTCCTGACAAAGTAGCAAATGTTAAAAGAAAATTAAATAAACAAATTGAAAGAAGCAATATAAAATATTAACGATCTGGCTTAAACATTGCCGGCCACCTTGCAATAATGAAGTTATTCAATAATAAAAATTTTAAATCTTGTATTTATAAAAAAAAGTACAATAAATGACAAGACTTAAACGACATTAAATGGACTGTATAATTATTCAAATTAAATCGGCGACGCTCAGGAGATCACCCAACCAAAAATGGTATATTGGGCCAAAGGTGAACCCGGAGTCGAAAAAATGTTACCAGTCATTATCTGCCCGCTCAATTCCGGACCCAAAACCAGTGCCACCTGCCCAGAATGATAAAACGTGGGGTCAGCTAACTGTAACCCCGGAAATCTGTTCTTAACAGCCTCTGCCACACTTTCTCGAGGCGTCCTTATGCCATGCATGCGCTGCACCTTGGCAGTAAGAGATATGTGTTTCGCAGCATCATATATAGAGCGTATGCGTAAGCGACAGTAGCCATCTGGAGCTGGCAGTTTCAGTTTGGCGACAAGCCGATCGCTTACATAGTTGACCTCACAGCATACGTCTATCACCGCTCTTACCGAAACCTCATGACTTCCCGCCTGCAACTTAACCTGCGCCGTGGGGGAAAATGAAACAACATGGCGGAGTGGCAACGGAGCTGTACTAGCCAGACCCGCTCCCGACAGCACAGGCTTCGTTGACTTTTTCTGCTTTTTCGGGGGTGGACAACCTTTGGCTTCGGTGCACCTTTTTCAGCCGGCCTAGAGAAATGTATTAGAGTGTGGTGGTGTCCTTGGCATTTGCCACATATCCGCACGCTGCTAAAATCTTTAACTTTGTGGTTGCTGGCCAAACATTTTGAGCAATGACCCCAATCCAATAAGTGACGTAGCTTCTTTTCATGGGACAGCCGCCTGAAACGGAAGCAAGCTACAAGCAAGTGCAGTAGCTTTAGGCCTCTCAGCAGCAGGCAGTTTTGATATTTCATCGGAGCCACCAGCAGTAATAGTTGGGCTCTCCATAGATTTCACCACCTCCGCAATATCAGGCCTAGTCGCAGCAGCAGGAGTTGTTTCCAAACCCGCAGAAATGTTGCTAGACAGCATCACAGTCGGAGGGACTACTTCCATAACCTCCACAGTGTTCCAGTCTTCCAAGAGAGCCTCTTCCATTAGCAATGATAATGAGTCCATAATGCTAGGAAATAGTAGAAGTTAATAAATTTCAAATTTTTATGGGGTCAAGATGACCAGTTTTGTGATTGGTCGCTTCACAATGCCGTTTGTAGTACGTATGTCCGCGACGCGAATATGATCATCAGTCCCGGGATAGGTTTTAATTACTCTGCCTAATTTCCAAGAAGTGGGAGAAAGTTGTTCATGACGAATAACAACCAAATCGTCAACTTGTATATCCCTCTCAGGAAACTTCCATTTATACCTCTTATGTAAATTTTGCAAATATTCCTCTTTCCATCGTCGACAGAAATCTTGAGAAAATGCCTTAATCTTACGATATCTATTTACAATGCTATCATGAGTCTCCAAAATACTTGGTTCCGGAGGAGCCAATATAGGACAGCCGATTAAGAAGTGACCAGGCGTAAGAGCCACAGGTGCATTAGGGTTGTCTGATATGGGACACAATGGACGAGAATTGAGGCATGCTTCAATTCTCGCCAATATAGTAGACAATTCTTCAAATGTATATCGCAGATTTTAAGCTTCTGTACGAAAATGTGTCTTTAAACTTTTAACAGCAGCCTCCCATAACCCACCCATGTGAAGGGCACCAGCTGGAATAAAACGCCACGTAAGAGCCTGTATGCCAAAGGTAGAACACATTCGGGCTCTACATTCCGATAGAAATTTACGAAAGTCCCTTTCAATATCTCTAGAAGCGCCAACAAAATTTGTTCCATTATCAGAAAATATAATAAATGGACAACCTCGCCTAGCAATGAAACGATGAAAAGCAGCTAAAAATGCATCCGTTGACAAATTGTGGGTGCTGTTGGCTGAAGTAGTAGAACACGAGACTATGAAACGGAGGGTCGTGAGTTCGAGCCCGCTCTGAGTCATGAAATATTGTGCTGAATTCTTCTGATCAGCATTAGTGCGTGGTTGTGTTAGTTGTTGCCAGCCTGTTTCAATGATGAAGGCATAGTCACTGATCCCTGAACATAATTGGCAGCGACTGACACTATCATGTACTAAAAGCAGAGTAACAGCACCCACCTTCGTCGGCCCTGTAGCAAAAATTAGCCGGCGAAGTAAAAGGTTGAAATAGCTACAAAAAAAAACTTCTTCTCATCTTTCCTAATCTGTCTCCTCAATACTATCCCCTCGTTTTCAGTTCCGACGCAATGCATTGCATATATAGGGGTCATCCCCTGAGTGCTGGTCCTACTCCTAAAAAAAAAAAAAAAAAAAAAAAATTAGTGGTAGCCTCCAAGTGTACTGCTTTCGTAAAAAAACAAACGAAAATACGTACATATGCCTTCGTTACCCTACAAGCGCGGTCAGTAAAACTCATCATATCAAACGGATCAGCGAAGTCTACACCCGTGGTGTTAAAGGGTCGGTCTAGAACAGTTCTTTTTGGAGGCAAGGCTGCCATAATTTGAGTGCAAGAGCGTTTCCGATCCAGTATACAACGTTTGCACCGACTGACTACAGTACGTACTAAAACTTTCAAACGGGGAACCCAATATTCAGTGCGAATAATTCTCAGCATCAATTGATTTCCGCCATGAATAGAAAGTATATGCACAAGATCTGCTATCAGAATCGTAAAACGACAAGAGTATGGTACAATGATAGGATGTTTTTCTGTATAGGACAGAGATGGAGATTTAACCAAACGACCATTCAACCTCATAGCTCCATCCTTATCCAAAAATGGATTGAGCGATGTCAATGAACTTCTAGAAGAAACGGGTTTCTTCAATTGCAAAAATTGATACTCCTCTGCAAAGTGAACCTTTTGAACCAAAATTGCTAAACAATTCCTCACTGGTAGTTGCCGTAGAAGTAAACGAATTTTTGCCTCTGTGAGACGGGTGTGTCATATAAAAGAATCGTAACATATAAGCTATTACTCTAAGAGCACGATCCAACTTAGAAAACCTTTCAAGAATATCTTCAAATTTGGTAAAGAAAGATGCATGGGTCTTCACCGTTCGAACTTCCGTCTCCGTGTCCATGGACGACACGCCATTTAGCTGCAAATTATACCTATTTTTACGAAGCCACGTAGGTCCGTGCCACCAAAGGCCACTTTTCGATAAATCTGAAGGGGAGACTCCTCTGCTAGCTAAATCCGCAGGATTTTCCTCAGATCTGACATGATACCAATTATTATTCTTAACATTCTCCTGAATTCGACAAACTCTATTGGCTACAAAAGTGGTCCAATTACTATGAGTTTTTGTTAACCAACAAAGAACAATGGTAGAATCTGTCCAGCAATATACTTCCCTAAATGGAATATCAATTTCCCTAACAATGGTTTTCAATAGTTCGTAAGCCAGTACGGCACCACAAAGTTCCAATCGAGGAAGAGAAATCGTCTTTATAGGGGAAACTTTAGTTTTACAGGAAAGTAAATAAGTATGAATTCGTCCAAATGACTCAATTCTTATATACACTACCCCCGCGTATGCTTTCTCTGAGGCATCAGAGAAAACATGAAGCTCAGCGGATGTATTAGGCGCATATTTCACCCATCTCGGTATCTGTATATCAGGGAAAGGCAACCTATACTATTACATTTTGCGATTGTATTACCTATTACTCTCTGCGCTCTCACCACGAATCGGTATTGCCAATCAACTTTCGTCACTTCTCCCCAATTAAAACTTTAAAATATCCAAAAACTAACTTAATTTTATTATGGGTATTTGCAATATATTAGAAAATTAGTATCGGCATGGCATTGGGGCAAAATGATTTTTGTGGCTCTGTATGCAGTGATGGTGTGTAAATAAGAAGGTTTTGTAGGACATTTGACAAAGAGTAATGCAAATACACATACGTACATATATATTTTTCATTGCATTATTCACCACCAGGCATTATTTGCAAAAAGTTTGAATGTAATGAACACAATGAAATTGTTAACAAAACACCAGGTGGTCATAAGGGAATGTCATTCATAATTTTCCGCATCTCTTCTAGAATCAGCAAACATTTTTTTCATAAAGATTTCTCAACTGTGATCGGACTCACATTGCTTTCTGGCAACGCTGATTCTTAAAGTATGCGATAAACACAACCTGCCTGTTTGAATGCTGAAACTAGACTGATTAAAGTTGTTTACAGCTCTACAATGCGTGTACACACGTACGTACCAGAAGAGTAAATGAAAAGGCGCCGCGCCCTGCATTTGCATTTCCCTGCTGTATATTGTTCACCTCAGTGTAGAAACTCACGAATTTTTTCCATTCCACATCTGTAGAAGGAAGTAATTTATCATCCCACTCAATGTTGTCACGCCAAATCCTTTGCATTATAATCTTTGCAACAATAATGACAGGACCTAACCAACCAACGGGATCAAACAATTTAGCTATTATGGACAATACTTCCCTCTTTGTATAATCTATTTTATCAGCAATAGGCTCCACCTTAAAGTAAAAGGAATCCAATTGAGTATTCCATTGAATACCCAAAGTTTTAGAGCTGTTAGATTCAACAAATGTTAAAATCTTCGAATCTACCAAATATTTTGAGGGAAGGCCATCTAAAATTTCCATCGCATTAGAAGTCCATATTCTAAGTTCAAATTTCGCCGAAGACAGTACAGTTCGAAGTTGATACCTAGCCTCCAAAGCAGATGAAATGTCATGAGCACCTGTTAGTACGTCGTCAACGTACATAGATTTGCACAAAATATGAGCGGCAATAGGATACTCATTCTCCGAATCATCTGCCAATTGCAAAAGGGTCCGTATCGCCAAATAGGGAGCACAATTTACACCGAAAGTTACCGTCTGTAACTCATACGCCTTGACCTCCTCCGTCGGAGAACGCCGAAATAATATCCATTGATATGGAGTATGAGCAGAATCGAGTCGAATCTGTCTATACATCTGCGTAATGTCACAATTAAAAACATATCGAAAGAGCCTCCAACGTAAAATCAAAAGCACCAAGTCCGATTGCAATGTGGGGCCCACATATAGGCAATCATTCAAGCTAATTCCGTTTGAAGTCTTATTCGATGCGTTAAACACGACACGCAACTTTGTAGTTTTCCTATCAGGTTTAATAACAGGATGATGAGGAAGATAACACTATGATATATTCCTACTAAAAACATTCTCCGAAACAGGCCTCATATGATCCAGAAGCCTATATTCATCAACGACATCATCATACAATGTTTTAGTATCAGGTTTGCGTAGCAGAGAAGATTCGTTTCTCAAGAATTGTGCCATGGCATTCTGTTTTGAAGAACCCAAATTGATAGAATGAGGAAATTCAAGCTTAAATGGTAGCGTCACTACATATCGGCCTTCGGAGTTGCGTCGCGTAGTTTTCCGATAATTTTCCTCACAAATCCTATCAAAAGATTTCAATATTTTGCGTTTTGGGGTTTCCTCCAATTCCCAAAACCTAAGAAGATTCATATTAAGATTATCTTCAGGCAAATTTTCTATAGTGGTGGAATACACCTGAATTGGTGTGTTAACAACAGATCCCGTGATAATCCATCCGAATACCGTATTCTGAGCCACCAAAAATTCGAAACCGTCCCGTTGAATACCGCCCAAGATCAATTGCGGATATATATCAGCCCCTAATAGTATATCAACCGGTCTTGATTGGTAAAAATTAGGGTCGGCCAATTGTAAAGTTGCGAACCTATTACGAAGACTCGAACCTATACAGAAAGATGGCAATGCACCAGACATGCTTGGTAACACAAAAGCCTTTGTCTCTAAGACAAGAGTCTGATCCCCAAACGAACTAATTATCAAAGAACAAACTTTTCTAGGCTTAGCAGAAACCGTTTGGTTAATACCGGAAACTTCACCAGTCGTCGAATGTGTAATTAGGTTCAAGCGATTTTTTAAATTTTCGGACACAAAGGATGTTTCCGAAGCCGGGTCAATAAGAGCTCGGGCTGGGTACGTCATACCCTGATGAATAATATTCACCATAGCGGTTCCCAGAAGCACTTTGCGGTTCTGAGTAGCGAAAAACTTGTCGATTCGCAGACAAGCCACTAGAAGTAGACGGTAGGGACGAATTAATACTATTATTTTGTGAAATAGCAGGTAGAATCAAAGAACTATCCCGCACTGACATATTTAACGCACCTTCAGTACCAGATAACGCACGGTGTAGCAATGAATGATGTATCTTGTTGCACGTCGTGCAATTAAAGGCACTTTTACAATTTTTAACTTCATGTTCTCGCGACAAACAATTAACACAACAACGATATTTTTTAACTGATGCAAACCTTTCCGAAATTGAGAGATTCTTAAAACGTTTACATGTCCTCAAGAAATGCCCCGATGTACGACAAAGAACACAAGAAGTTAAATTAGAATTCACAACATGAACCTTGGTCTTCTGTACTGAAGGTTTTACTACTGTGGAGTCCCTAAGATCGCGAACACATTCTAGAGTTTGAATCCTTTCTGCCAGAAAGGCGTCAAAATCTTTCCATTTAGATAATTCCGCTTTATCCCTAACACTGTGTTTCCATAAACTAATAGTGGACGTGGGTAACCGTTGAAAATCAAAATTGGATCCCAACTTTCAGTTGATACCTTATATATTGCCAGTGAAGTCAAACAATTATTGACACCACGCTGCAAAGTTTTTACACCGTCACTTGTTTCCTTATCAAATGCGGGAAGCTTAAACAAAATCTTCAACTGGTTATTAACAAGCATACGCGGATTCTCATATGCGTCCTTTAAACTTTGCCATGAAAAATATCAAAACCTTCATTACTAAGGGGGTATTTTGATACAATTTCTTTTGCTTCACCGGTAGTTTTTCTTAGTAAATGGCAATACCGCTCTATATTGCTCAAACGCGAACTATTTATATACAAAGCTCTGTAAAAACTACTTCAAAAAAACTAAATGGTTATACTGAAAATTTTACTCTTTTATATCAAAATGTTAGTGGCATTAATACAAACTTATCATCTTTATTTAATCAAAGTTATGCGTTTGATTTTCAAGCTATCGCTTTCACTGAAACTTGGCTTAATAATAATGTATTGAACACAGAAATAATGGGTGCAAACTACTTAATATATAGACGTGATCGTGGCAATAACATGAAAGGAGGAGGTGTATTAATTGCAGTGTCAAGCGTGCTAACTTCCGAAACGTTATCATTTACTTCTTCACTGGATATTGAGTTTGTGGGTGTTTTGGTAAAAATAAATCATAAAAAAATGTTCATAACCTGTTCGTATATTCCTCCCAATTCTCCTGAAATAATTTATAAAAAGCATTCGGATGCTATTTCAACCGTCGTGCATATGTCTCATCATAATGATAGCATCATCGCAGTTGGTGATTTCAATATGCCAACGATTTTTTGGAATTTTGCGGCTGATAAAGGTTGCTTTACACCATATAATTCTACTTTTAGTCTGAAATATAACGAGTTCATTGATTGCTTATTGGATATGAATCTTCATCAGATAAATGGCATATATAATGATAACCATAAGCTTTTAGATTTGGCTTTTTTAAATGATTGTGTTGACACGTCTGTCCTTCGCAGTGATCCTTTAACCTTACCGGAGGACTGTTATCATCCCACAATCTTAATAAATACATGTCTTCCATCTGTTTATATATCTCGTTCTGCGTACAACTCAAAAGTCAAGACTTTATGTTTTAAAAGGGCAAATTATAACAAAATAGCCGAACTTCTACACAATACAGACTGGCACAATTTATTCTTAGTTTCGAACTCAGAAAACAATCCCGATGTTATTGATCACATAACCATAAAATTCTACGATAGAATTTATTGGATCTTGACCCAATGTGTTCCTAAACAAGTCGCTTCACAAGTATCCGGACCTCCATGGAATTCAAAGTTTCTTACCAAACTTAAAAATAGCAAAAACAAATATTATAAAAAATACAAAAAATCAGGATCATCCGCAGATTTTGCAAAATATTCTGTTGCCCGTGCCGATTATAACAAGTTAAATCTTAAATGTTATAACTGTTATTTACAAAAAATTAAAAACAACTTGAAGAAAAATCCAAGGTCTTTCTACAATTTCGTGAATTTAAAAAGAAAATCATTTTGTTTTTCGTCCATTATGAAACTAAATGAAAAAGAATCAGATAACGGGTCTGAAATTAGTAATTTGTTTGCGGATTTCTTTTCATCTACTTATGCTGTTGATCAAACTATTACCACTGGGTTGCAATCAAATTTTTGTCCTGGAAGTCAATCTATTTTAATTCCATTGCTGGATGAAATTTCTGTTCTTAATGGATTGAAAAAACTGAAATTCTCGTACAAGAGTGGACCTGATAATGTCCCTAGCTGTGTTCTAGTTAAGTGTGCTGAAGCCTTCGTGTTTCCTCTTACATTATTGTACAACCTTTTCAATTAAAGTTGGAAAATTCCCTGAAATATGGAAGAATTGTTATATTATTCCGTTGTTTAAATCTGGTACCAAAACTGACATTAAAAATTACAGAGGAATCGCTAAACTGAGTATTATACCGAAACTCTTTGAAAAATTAATTACAAGTAACTTGTGCCACCAGGTGTCATCAATATTATGTTCTAGTCAACATGGTTTTCGTAAAGGCTGCTCAACTGTAACCAACCTCATACAATTTACAACTTTGGTAAAGCGTGGTTTTGTCAATAAAAAACAAACTGATGTAGTCTACACAGATTTCAGTAAAGCATTTGATAAAGTTAACCACAAACTTCTACTGAATAAACTGCATTATATGGGGTTCACACGTGGCTGTTTAAATTGGATTTGTTCATACCTTACTAATAGGAAACAAAATGTTCTATTCAAAAGTACTATATCTAAACCGATCCCCGTTACTTCTGGTGTTCCCCAGGGAAGCCATCTGGGACCCATATTATTTTCACTATTTATCAATGACTTACCTACAGTTATTAAAAACTCATTCATTCTTATGTATGCTGATGACGTAAAAATATTCTTTACCTACAATATCTTTGATGATCATAAGTTTCTTCAAGCTGACTTAAACTCTTTGTACTCTTGGTGTGAAATGAATTTAATGACATTGAATCTAAAAAAATGCAAGTACATGTGTTTCTTTCGAAATAGCCATTTCAATGTTAAATATTTTTTGAGCGGTTATGAGTTGGAAAATGTCTGCACTTTCACTGATCTTGGAATTTTACTGGATCCAAAACTGAATTTTATTCAACATATATCTCTAACTGTTAGAAAAGCAAGAAGTCAACTGGGTTTTATCAAACGCTGGGCTAAGGAATTTGAAGATCCTTACGTTACTAAGCAGCTTTTCACATCGCTTGTTCGTCCCATTTTGGAATATGTGTCAATAATATGGGATTCAACATATAAAGTTTACATCAACGCAATTGAATCTGTACAAAAACAATTTTTAATATTTTGTCTTCGAAGATTGCAATGGAATCCACTTTGTTTTCCTTCTTATAAAGCTAGACTAGCTCTTATTAAGTTACCATCCCTAAGTAGTCGAAGATCTATGTTAAACACTTTATTTATTTTAAATATAATTAACGGTAAAACCTGCTCTGAATTTTTAATTGAAAATTTATCATTTAGTGTTCCTCAACGTCCTACTCGTTTCTTTTGTTTACTTGATGTTAAATTTTTAAGAACAAATTACGCTAATTCTGATCCCTTTATTAGATGCTGTAAGGACTTTAACAAGCTATATTATTATGTTGATTTTTCTTTCAGTGAAAATTAAATATTTTGTTTGCATTAAATAACAGCCAATAATTTATATTTTCTTTGAAATATAATCTGTATATATGTATATGCATGTATTTAAATAGTCTGTAAGAATTTTAAATTCATAGACTTTAAAATAAATAAAATAAAAATAAATAAATAAAGGTCTCGAAAGGCTGGCCATGAAACATAATCACCTTCAAATGTGTTTACATCACACGGAGGTAAAGCCAGATTATGATCAGAATTATTTGAATGACAATCTTTCATCACAGATTCGTTCATTTTCGGTACCTTTTCAAAACTTTTAATTTTTTCATTAATTGCCGACAAACAATTCAAATAAGCTGCGTAAGAAGCGTCATATTTAGCCGTAGTTGTTGCTGCGTCGTTGGGATTTGCCTTTGCATTATTGTCAATATCATCAAGACAGTCCTCATAAACAACTTTCACTTTATCCCACAATTCTTTTAATTCTTCACGGTGAATATCCAAAGTATATATAGTATGCAAATCTTCACGTATATCATTAAATTTTGCTTCAAATATAATAAGAGCATTTGATACACGAATAAATTTCTTCAAAATTGCAGTTGCCATAGTTTTTCTTTACGATACTAATTTATTTTATTATTTCTTTTTTTTCTCAAGGAATTTTTGTTGCAAAATATTCGTATTAACTATACCGAATATAGGGTAAATTTCTATAAAATTTAAATAAATTTCAAAAAAAATTATTTAACTTAAAATTTATTCACAAAAATTTACCACAAATACTATCTCGACCAATTTGACCGACTATAGAGTGCTAGTTAAACAAGTATATATGCAAAGAAAAAACACAAAAAATTTATGTGTTTATGTATCACAACAATATATATCATAGCACCATTTATTTTTTCAGGCAACCACAAATGAATTTTATATTTGCAACTTAATTTAATTTTCCCTTTGGAAATTCACCGGTAATAATAAAATTTCTTTAATAATTATTAAATTAATTTTAATAAATCCGTCCGTCCACGTAAACAATACGCACGATTGATTTTTATAGCACGATGAAAAATAAATCAAAGCAAACGTCACAATTTTTAAGGATGGTTGAAAACCAGATGGCGTTTCAATACAAATATGTCTGCTTGTAATTTTATTACAAAGCGATCAATCACATATGAAAACAACAACAATTGTAATTGTTTCCCTCTTAATCTTTACACTATAAATATCCTTATATATTTTATTTCTTCACTTTTAAATAATATTAAAAAATATTTTACGCACCTTTTAATTAACCAGTGAAAATATATTTGTATATAAAAAAAAACGCTGTTCTAATACTCCGTCGGAAGTAGGGGTTAATGGCGATCTTTTAATGATAAGAAAAAAAACGAAATTAGCACCTTTTGCAATTTGTTTATTTTTCCAAGATCCGGCTCGAAGGACCAACTGTTTGTGTGTAAAGAAGGAGGTATAAATAAAAAGACAATTGTTATCTAGTGTTTTCAAATTGAATTAAATATTTCTTTATTACCTGTTGAAAACTTACTTTAAAATAGTCTAATAACGCAACCAAATAAAAAACGTATAGCGTTTAATCAATTCAGTTTATTAAGACAATTCAGTAAGAAAAAGTATAGAGAACTAAAAAAACAAAGTTGCATCGCAAAAGGGAAGAAGCATAACTCAACGTGTTTCAAAAGAGAACACAAAAGGTGATAAAACTAAACATATGATATTACAACAAATCATGTTATTGTAGTATGCAATATTGAAAGCGTAAATTCTAACACTTCCCTTCGCTTTCGATATTTAAAATTTATTTAAGTATTTAACCCAAATTTATCAATAAAAAACATAAATTTTTCTTTGGTTAATGCTTTCGTTAACGGGTCAGCTAATTGATCGGCAGTTGGTATGTATTGTACATCAATTTCGTTGTTGCTTTGCATATCGCAAGTATAAAAATACTGGATGTCAATATGCTTCGTTCTCTTTGACGATTCTGGATTTTTCACTAAGGTGATTGCTCGTTGATTGTCACATTTTATGGGAGTAGGTTCGGTTTGCGTGTAACCAATTTCGATCAACAATCGTCTAATGCCAATCACCGCCTTCGTTGCAGCGCATAATGCAACAAATTCAGACTCTGTTGATGATGTTGCTGTTATGCTTTGCTTGCGAGAACACCAAGATATTGGTCCACCATTAAACATCATTATCCAGCCGGTTGTACTTCGTCGAGTGTCGATGTCTCCCCCCCAATCTGCGTCGCAATAACACTCAAGTTTGGGGTGCTTTGTGTCATAATTAAATGAGATGCCATAATCACTAGTTCCTTTAACGTATTTAAAGATTCTCTTTACGCCATGCCAATGTATCGCTGTAGGCTGCTCCATATATCGACTAAGTGCTCCTACAATATATGCTATGTCAGGACGTGTGCAAGTTGTCAGATAAAGTAATGAACCAATGCCTTCTCTGTAAGGAAATTGTTTTTGATTGCTGCTATTATTTGCTTTTGAATATTTAATGGTAGGATCAGCTGGTGTAGAGACGGGAAAACGATCTTCGTGATTGAAACGTTGCAAGATTTTGTGCGTATATGCGCTTTGGTATACCTTAAGTTTGTTATTAACATTATCTCTTTTAATTTGCAGCCCAACAAAAAATTCAGCCTCTCTGAAAGTAATCTCAAATTCATTATTAAGTTCATTCAGTAAATTTTTAATATAATGAATGTTATTGCCACATACGATGCCATCATCGACATAAAGTGCGAGATATGTTACTATTTGGTTTGCAATGTTTATAAAAATGCACGAGTCTACTTTAGATTGTTTGAAACCAAGATTTGATAGAAATGACACAATTCGTTTGTTCCATTGCCTTGAACTTTGTTTCAAACCATACAAACCACGTTTTAAATGGCAAATTCGGTCATCTTCTTCGAATCCATATGGTTGCTCCATATAAATATCTTCATCGAGGAAACCATGAAGAAACGCAGTTTTTACATCAAACTGGTATATTTCCATATTGTTGGCGGCAGCTATTGCAAGTAAAATTCGCACGGACTCGTATCTTACTACAGGTGCGAAAACTTCTGTATAATCGATTCCTTTCTGTTGTGAACATCCTCTGACAACCAGCCTGGCTTTATATTTTTCTACCTCACCGTTTGCATCATATTTTACTTTAAAAACCCACCTATTAGAGATTACATGTTTGTCTTTAGTACGTGGTATTAGTACCCAAGTTTTATTTTTGTTAAGTGCTTTAATTTCTTCTTCTATTGCTTTCAACCATTGAAGATGATTTTCAGTTTGCATCGCTTCTTGCAAACTTTGTGGTTCGAATTCTAATACGTATATTTCTCCCGTGACGCGTGCTTCGTCTCTGTTGTCATCTATGGGCTTTGAAGTTCTTCTTGTATTATACGGGCTTCGTGGTATGGGTAGACGAGGGTTTTTATAAATTCTTTCGTCGGTACTTGATGTCTGATGTTCTTTTATATCATCTTCTTTCTGTTGATCTACGTCTACCACCTTGTCGGTGTACAGAGTTTCCCTTACTTCATGTACAGGTGCACACCTCTCGTTAAAAATAACATCTCTGCGGATTAATACTCGTCTACTGTCCGGATCGAAAATTCTATACGATTTACTACCATCGTTGTAACCAATCATAATGCATTTCACCGAATTCCTTTCCCACTTTGTTCGCTGATCTTTGGTAATATGCACATAGACATCACTTCCAAAAACTCTAAGATGTTTCACTGAAGGTTTTATGGAAAACCACTTTTCATATGGTGTGATTCCATTAATAGTACTTGAAGGTGTTCTATTTTTCAAATAGACTGCAACCTGCGTCGCCTCTGCCCATAAATACAACGGGAGTTGTTTCTTATGTAACATGGCCTTAGCACTTTCAACTATCGTGCGGTTTTGACGTTCGATATAGCCATTTTGTTCAGGTGCTCTAGGTGTTGAAATTTCATGTTTTATGTTTCTTACTAAAAGGAATTGCCTAACAGAAGAGTTACAAAATTCCAGGCCCCCATCTGTCCTTAACCTTTTTATTGTGTGCCCATCAGAATGTACTTCAGTGTAGAATTGCATCAAATATGTTAGCACATCTGTCTTAGACTTCAGAAAGTAAACGAAGCAGTATCTAGAAAAGTCATCTTTAAATAATATGAAATAATTTGCACCACCAATAGACGGTTCACTCATTTTTCCACACAAATCTACATGGAACGTCTCACCTGGCTTAATCGAACGCCTTGCACCAGTCTTTGGAAAACTTAAACGGTGCTGCTTACCATATGTGCAGCCTTCACAGAATGGGATACCATCATTTGCCATACCAATGTTTAAACCGTCGACGACTTTATTTTTATGCATTTCTCGCAATGTTTTAAAATTAACATGACCAAGGCGTTCATGCCAAAGCATTAGCAATTCTTGTGATTGTTGTGATGATGATGCGCTATTTAATATCGTGTTATTTGCAGGAAACAAATTCATTTTATACAGTTTTTCATATCTCACACCATCAGCAATAATTTTGCTGCCTTTCATAAAATATACATTTTCTGCACCTTCTTCGAAAACAACTTTCATTCCTTTTTCAGTGGAACGCATGATGGATACAAAATTTTTGTCCAGCTCTGGAACTAAAAGCACATCTTTCAAAACATGTTTTACACCACTTCCATCGTTTGTTGTAACTTCAACGTCACCGGTTCCTTCGACAGTCAGTTTGCTACCATCACCGATTCGTACATACCAGGAGCCAGGCGAACTTGGTATAAAATTTTTAAACAACTCTCTCTGAAACGACATATGGTCAGTGGCACCGGAATCTGCGTACCATTCATTTTTTGATTTGTGTTTAGAGTTTGCTAGCGTCAGCATAAACAAACAAGAACTTTTGTCATTTGTTTTATTTGCAAGTGATTTAACATTCGCCATTTTCTCCACCATAAAAGAGCGAGTTTCACTTCTCTTTGCTTGTTCAGTTTGTTGCTTACCTTCTTGATCTCTCTTTTTCTTGAAACACTCTCTTGCCCAATGCCCTGGCTTGCCGCAATAATTGCATTTACCCATACGCTTTGTTGTATTGTTAACGGTTTGTTTATGGGATGACTTTTTATAAGCGGCGCTGTAAGCTGCACTAGATACAGAAGCATTGTCTTTGTTGTTTGTACGAAAATTCAACAAAGCTTCTTCATTGACTAAATGATCCGTTAAACGTTCGATATTTTGTTCAGCACGAGGTACAGCATACCATGCGGTACGCACATGATCATATTTAGCAGGCAAACTTCCTAAGATCTTTGCAATTACCACTGGGGTCTTTTGCTCAAGATCCATATCTTTTAGCCTTTGCGTGAGCGAAGTTATTCTGGCGATAAAATTAGCCATAGATTCATCTTCATCCATCTTACAGTTTATAAATTTCTCTAATAATACCTGCACAGATTGTTCGCTTCTCTCTGAATGAACCATTTTTAATCTCGACCACATTTCAGCTGCCGTATAGCAGTCAGTCAAATATTTTAGCTGTTCTAGTTCCAAACCACGCATTATAAATGCTTTAGCCTCTGCGTCCTTTTCTTCCCACATGACTGCATTTGATTCTGTTTTAGTAATCGTACCTAAAATATAAGGCCGTAGTTTATTTTCGCCCATGTAAATCTCCATCTGACGACGCCATAGTTGATAGTTTTGCCCATTGAAACGATGAATTTGATACGCTTTTTCTGATATTTTGGACATGTTTGCAATTTCAATTACACTTGTATCAGCGGTTACGTTTGGTGGATTTAAAGTGATGTCTGTGTCGGTCACAAAAGCCGAGTCGTCTTCTATCAACCTCTGGTGTGTCGGAGAGCTTTTATCCATGTAAATCTTTTCTATCGCTTGCCAGGTGCTGGGCCCATAACCTGTTGAAAACTTACTTTAAAATAGTCTAATAACGCAACCAAATAAAAAACGTATAGCGTTTAATCAATTCAGTTTATTAAGACAATTCAGTAAGAAAAAGTATAGAGAACTAAAAAAACAAAGTTGCATCGCAAAAGGGAAGAAGCATAACTCAACGTGTTTCAAAAGAGAACACAAAAGGTGATAAAACTAAACATATGATATTACAACAAATCATGTTATTGTAGTATGCAATATTGAAAGCGTAAATTCTAAGCGTAAATTTGAATTTTATTCAACATATATCTCTAACTGTTAGAAAAGCAAGAAGTCAACTGGGTTTTATCAAACGCTGGGCTAAGGAATTTGAAGATCCTTACGTTACTAAGCAGCTTTTCACATCGCTTGTTCGTCCCATTTTGGAATATGTGTCAATAATATGGGATTCAACATATAAAGTTTACATCAACGCAATTGAATCTGTACAAAAACAATTTTTAATATTTTGTCTTCGAAGATTGCAATGGAATCCACTTTGTTTTCCTTCTTATAAAGCTAGACTAGCTCTTATTAAGTTACCATCCCTAAGTAGTCGAAGATCTATGTTAAACACTTTATTTATTTTAAATATAATTAACGGTAAAACCTGCTCTGAATTTTTAATTGAAAATTTATCATTTAGTGTTCCTCAACGTCCTACTCGTTTCTTTTGTTTACTTGATGTTAAATTTTTAAGAACAAATTACGCTAATTCTGATCCCTTTATTAGATGCTGTAAGGACTTTAACAAGCTATATTATTATGTTGATTTTTCTTTCAGTGAAAATTAAATATTTTGTTTGCATTAAATAACAGCCAATAATTTATATTTTCTTTGAAATATAATCTGTATATATGTATATGCATGTATTTAAATAGTCTGTAAGAATTTTAAATTCATAGACTTTAAAATAAATAAAATAAAAATAAATAAATAAAGGTCTCGAAAGGCTGGCCATGAAACATAATCACCTTCAAATGTGTTTACATCACACGGAGGTAAAGCCAGATTATGATCAGAATTATTTGAATGACAATCTTTCATCACAGATTCGTTCATTTTCGGTACCTTTTCAAAACTTTTAATTTTTTCATTAATTGCCGACAAACAATTCAAATAAGCTGCGTAAGAAGCGTCATATTTAGCCGTAGTTGTTGCTGCGTCGTTGGGATTTGCCTTTGCATTATTGTCAATATCATCAAGACAGTCCTCATAAACAACTTTCACTTTATCCCACAATTCTTTTAATTCTTCACGGTGAATATCCAAAGTATATATAGTATGCAAATCTTCACGTATATCATTAAATTTTGCTTCAAATATAATAAGAGCATTTGATACACGAATAAATTTCTTCAAAATTGCAGTTGCCATAGTTTTTCTTTACGATACTAATTTATTTTATTATTTCTTTTTTTTCTCAAGGAATTTTTGTTGCAAAATATTCGTATTAACTATACCGAATATAGGGTAAATTTCTATAAAATTTAAATAAATTTCAAAAAAAATTATTTAACTTAAAATTTATTCACAAAAATTTACCACAAATACTATCTCGACCAATTTGACCGACTATAGAGTGCTAGTTAAACAAGTATATATGCAAAGAAAAAACACAAAAAATTTATGTGTTTATGTATCACAACAATATATATCATAGCACCATTTATTTTTTCAGGCAACCACAAATGAATTTTATATTTGCAACTTAATTTAATTTTCCCTTTGGAAATTCACCGGTAATAATAAAATTTCTTTAATAATTATTAAATTAATTTTAATAAATCCGTCCGTCCACGTAAACAATACGCACGATTGATTTTTATAGCACGATGAAAAATAAATCAAAGCAAACGTCACAATTTTTAAGGATGGTTGAAAACCAGATGGCGTTTCAATACAAATATGTCTGCTTGTAATTTTATTACAAAGCGATCAATCACATATGAAAACAACAACAATTGTAATTGTTTCCCTCTTGATCTTTACACTATAAATATCCTTATATATTTTATTTCTTCACTTTTAAATAATATTAAAAAATATTTTACGCACCTTTTAATTAACCAGTGAAAATATATTTGTATATAAAAAAAAACGCTGTTCTAATACTCCGTCGGAAGTAGGGGTTAATGGCGATCTTTTAATGATAAGAAAAAAAACGAAATTAGCACCTTTTGCAATTTGTTTATTTTTCCAAGATCCGGCTCGAAGGACCAACTGTTTGTGTGTAAAGAAGGAGGTATAAATAAAAAGACAATTGTTATCTAGTGTTTTCAAATTGAATTAAATATTTCTTTATTACCTTTTTTCGATTATGGGGATTATATAAAACAGTTGGAATGTGCCACTTTCTCAAAAGCTCACAAACAAGTAAGTGTTTATACATAAGAAAAACAACAAAGGACCGAACAAACGAATAAAACCAAACCAAATGTTAAAAGAAAATTAAATAAACAAATTGAAAGAAACAATATAAAATATTAACGATCTGGCTTAAACAAGATCATATTTTGAAAAGATTGGTGCGCTGATCTGATCGAACAGTAATAAATTGAACAAGTTACCTAATATAAATATATCGAGTAAAGTACTGCAATTATTGGTTAAGTGCGTAGGTTACACAGTGTTGACAATATATAACCCAATAGATGTAAGCTGATCGAACAAGTTTGAGCCAGTATTATACAGTAGATTACAGTTGAAATCACTCGCAATAATGATGTCATTGTATTTCATAGCTAGTGACTCCAAGTTACACATGAATGAATTAAAAAGTACATGAGAATTTGGGCGGTAAGTGCAGCCTAAGGACAATTTTCCGTCAGCACCAAAAATTTCAAGGATATATCTCTAACTGTTAGAAAAGCAAGAAGTCAACTGGGTTTTATCAAACGCTGGGCTAAGGAATTTGAAGATCCTTACGTTACTAAGCAGCTTTTCACATCGCTTGTTCGTCCCATTTTGGAATATGGGTCAATAATATGGGATTCAACATATAAAGTTTACATCAACGCAATTGAATCTGTACAAAAACAATTTTTAATATTTTGTCTTCGAAGATTGCAATGGAATCCACTTTGTTTTCCTTCTTATAAAGCTAGACTAGCTCTTATTAAGTTACCATCCCTAAGTAGTCGAAGATCTATGTTAAACACTTTATTTATTTTAAATATAACACTAGGCAACAGCCATTTTGTTATTTGTTTCTAGCATACTTTTTCTCATGGATTTGGACCTTCTGAACACGAAAATGAATTTTAAAAATTTTTCTGTCGATTGGTTTGCGAGATACAAATTTTTTAATTTTTTTTTTAATTTTTGGAGGTACATTTACTATTTTGAGCGTATCTTTAGTCTTCTTTGACCTATTTTATCCTACTACTACTCAAATTAAAGACAATTGAGCCGTCTACAACTTATTCTCAGAAAATTTTCAAATCGGGTTAGTAGTTTTGATGTTGGCGGCTTAAAAAGGTTAAAAAACTGCGTTTTTTTTAGTAAAAATGTGGCTGAAAAATTCATATAAAAATTCATATAAAATATAAAACGCGATGTTAACAGCGATTTTAATTTTTTTACGTATAGCTAACACTTTTGCAAAGAAAATAAGCCCTTACTTAACAAAATCTGATGACAAATGGCCGACTTATTATTTTTTTGGTAAACGACCAAAATTCCGCTATTTCACGATTTTTTGATTTTCATTATTTGCACAGCTTACCTACCCAACGCAAACGAATAAATACATTTGAACTTAATTTAAAATAAACAAATTAGTCTTCGTATATTATTTTTTAATTTATTTACAGCACTACATGCTCAATGTATCGCACAATTAGCTAAACTAACGAAATTAAACTAACTAATTAAATTAAGCAAATCAACGCACAAAAAAAATGAGTAAAAACAAAGATATAAGTGTACATTTTATGCCATGTGGAAAAACTGCTGACTTCTTCTTTGTTTTTTGTATTCGCTGCAATCGGTCTCACGTATTAGGGTCCAAATATAGTCACCCATCATAGCCGTGTCATAGATGCCCTGATAGCGTCGTTCCATAGCCTTCAATTCCTGATGAAAGCGCTCGCCGTGTTCGTCGCTCACGTCTCCTAAATTCTCAGGGAAAAAATCCAAATGAGAATGCAGAAAGTGTATTTTAAGTGACATGTGCACTCCCATGGCTTCATAGTTCTTTACCAGATCCTCAACTATGTCCTTATAATTCGGGCTTTTGTTGTTTCCTAAAAAGTTTTCCACAACAAGCCTGAAGGAATTCCATGCTGCGGCTTCGATGGGTGATAACAGCTTTGGGAATTTTTCATCTTTCAACATTTTTTTTATCTCGGGTCCTGCGAAGACTCCTTCTTTAATTTTTGCCAGCGAAAGGTAAGGGAAAATTGACCGTAAATAGGCAAAAGCTTCACCTTCTTTGTCTAATTTTTTGGCAAAATTTTTAATCAAACCCAATTTTATGTGCAACGGCGGAAGTATTATATTTTCACGGTTCTCTATTAGTGGTTTGCGCTGAACATTCGCTTCTCCAACTACAGGTTTCGTTCGTACTGGCCATTTTTTTTTATATAATGCTGATCATCAGCGCGGCTATTCCAAAGGCACAGAAAACAGCAATGTCGCGTATAGCCTCCTTGGAGTCCACACATCATTGTCTCATTGTCTTCCTTGCGTTTTCTAAATATTAACTTCTTTACACTTTCACAGACACTTTTGAAATGCAATTGATAACCGTGTCTCCTTATGTTTAAATATGTATGAGCATGTAGTGCTGTAAATAAATTAAAAAATAATATACGAAGACTAATTTGTTTATTTTAAATTAAGTTCAAATGTATTTATTCGTTTGCGTTGGGTAGGTAAGCTGTGCAAATAATGAAAATCAAAAAATCGTGAAATAGCGGAATTTTGGTCGTTTACCAAAAAAATAATAAGTCGGCCATTTGTCATCAGATTTTGTTAAGTAAGGGCTTATTTTCTTTGCAAAAGTGTTAGCTATACGTAAAAAATTAAAATCGCTGTTAACATCGCGTTTTATATTTTATATGAATTTTTATATGAATTTTTCAGCCACATTTTTACTAAAAAAAACGCAGTTTTTTAACTTTTTTAAGCCGCCAACATCAA
This sequence comes from Linnaemya tessellans, assembly GCA_951800035.1. NCBI lineage: Eukaryota > Metazoa > Arthropoda > Insecta > Diptera > Tachinidae > Linnaemya > Linnaemya tessellans. The sequence goes on from OX637532.1 coordinate 72,520,857, forward strand.
AACTACTAACCCGATTTGAAAATTTTCTGAGAATAAGTTGTAGACGGCTCAATTGTCTTTAATTTGAGTAGTAGTAGGATAAAATAGGTCAAAGAAGACTAAAGATACGCTCAAAATAGTAAATGTACCTCCAAAAATTAAAAAAAAAAATTAAAAAATTTGTATCTCGCAAACCAATCGACAGAAAAATTTTTAAAATTCATTTTCGTGTTCAGTAGGTCCAAATCCATGAGAAAAAGTATGCTAGAAACAAATAACAGACAAAAGTTTGTTATTTGTGACCTAGTGTAATTAACGGTAAAACCTGCTCTGAATTTTTAATTGAAAATTTATCATTTTGTGTTCCTCAACGTCCTACTCGTTTCTTTTGTTTACTTGATGTTAAATTTTTAAGAATAAATTACGCTAATTCTGATCCCTTTATTAGATGCTGTAAGGACTTTAACAAGCTATATTATTATGTTGATTTTTCTTTCAGTGAAAATTTGATTAAACGAAATATTTTGTTTGCATTAAATAACAGCCAATAATTTATATTTTCTTTGAAATATAATCTGTATATATGTATATGCATGTATTTAAATAGTCTGTAAGAATTTTAAATTCATAGACTTTAAAATAAATAAAATAAAAATAAATAAATAAAGGTCTCGAAAGGCTGGCCATGAAACATAATCACCTTCAAATGTGTTTACATCACACGGAGGTAAAGCCAGATTATGATCAGAATTATTTGAATGACAATCTTTCATCACAGATTCGTTCATTTTCGGTACCTTTTCAAAACTTTTAATTTTTTCATTAATTGCCGACAAACAATTCAAATAAGCTGCGTAAGAAGCGTCATATTTAGCCGTAGTTGTTGCTGCGTCGTTGGGATTTGCCTTTGCATTATTGTCAATATCATCAAGACAGTCTTCATAAACAACTTTCACTTTATCCCACAATTCTTTTAATTCTTCACGGTGAATATCCAAAGTATATATAGTATGCAAACCTTCACGTATATCATTAAATTTTGCTTCAAATATAATAAGAGCATTTGATACACGAATAAATTTCTTCAAAATTGCAGTTGCCATAGTTTTTCTTTACGATACTAATTTATTTTATTATTTCTTTTTTTTCTCAAGGAATTTTTGTTGCAAAATATTCGTATTAACTATAGCGAATATAGGGTAAATTTCTATAAAATTTAAATAAATTTCAAAAAAAATTATTTAACTTAAAATTTATTCACAAAATTTACCACAAATACTATCTCGACCAATTTGACCGACTATAGAGTGCTAGTTAAACAAGTATATATGCAAAGAAAAAACACAAAAAATTTATGTGTTTATGTATCACAACAATATATATCATAGCACCATTTATTTTTTCAGGCAACCACAAATGAATTTTATATTTGCAACTTAATTTAATTTTCCCTTTGGAAATTCACCGGTAATAATAAAATTTCTTTAATAATTATTAAATTAATTTTAATAAATCCGTCCGTCCACGTAAACAATACGCACGATTGATTTTTATAGCACGATGAAAAATAAATCAAAGCAAACGTCACAATTTTTAAGGATGGTTGAAAACCAGATGGCGTTTCAATACAAATATGTCTGCTTGTAATTTTATTACAAAGCGATCAATCACATATGAAAACAACAACAATTGTAATTGTTTCCCTCTTAATCTTTACACTATAAATATCCTTATATATTTTATTTCTTCACTTTTAAATAATATTAAAAAATATTTTACGCACCTTTTAATTAACCAGTGAAAATATATTTGTATATAAAAAAAAACGCTGTTCTAATACTCCGTCGGAAGTAGGGGTTAATGGCGATCTTTTAATGATAAGAAAAAAAACGAAATTAGCACCTTTTGCAATTTGTTTATTTTTCCAAGATCCGGCTCGAAGGACCAACTGTTTGTGTGTAAAGAAGGAGGTATAAATAAAAAGACAATTGTTATCTAGTGTTTTCAAATTGAATTAAATATTTCTTTATTACCTTTTTTCGATTATGGGGATTTATATAAAACAGTTGGAATGTGCCACTTTCTCAAAAGCTCACAAACAAGTAAGTGTTTATACATAGGAAAAACAACAAAGGACCGAACAAACGAATAAAACCAAACCAAATGTTAAAAGAAAATTAAATAAACAAATTGAAAGAAACAATATAAAATATTAACGATCTGGCTTAAACAAGATCATATTTTGAAAAGATTGGTGCGCTGATCTGATCGAACAGTAATAAATTGAACAAGTTACCTAATATAAATATATCGAGTAAAGTACTGCAATTATTGGTTAAGTGCGTAGGTTACACAGTGTTGACAATATATAACCCAATAGATGTAAGCTGATCGAACAAGTTTGAGCCAGTATTATACAGTAGATTACAGTTGAAATCACTCGCAATAATGATGTCATTGTATTTCATAGCTAGTGACTCCAAGTTACACATGAATGAATTAAAAAGTACATGAGAATTTGGGCGGTAAGTGCAGCCTAAGGACAATTTTCTGTCAGCACCATAAATTTCAAGGATATATCTCTAACTGTTAGAAAAACAAGAAGTCAACTGGGTTTTATCAAACGCTGGGCTAAGGAATTTGAAGATCCTTACGTTACTAAGCAGCTTTTCACATCGCTTGTTCGTCCCATTTTGGAATATGGGTCAATAATATGGGATTCAACATATAAAGTTTACATCAACGCAATTGAATCTGTACAAAAACAATTTTTAATATTTTGTCTTCGAAGATTGCAATGGAATCCACTTTGTTTTCCTTCTTATAAAGCTAGACTAGCTCTTATTAAGTTACCATCCCTAAGTAGTCGAAGATCTATGTTAAACACTTTATTTATTTTAAATATAATTAACGGTAAAACCTGCTCTGAATTTTTAATTGAAAATTTATCATTTTGTGTTCCTCAACGTCCTACTCGTTTCTTTTGTTTACTTGATGTTAAATTTTTAAGAATAAATTACGCTAATTCTGATCCCTTTATTAGATGCTGTAAGGACTTTAACAAGCTATATTATTATGTTGATTTTTCTTTCAGTGAAAATTTGATTAAACGAAATATTTTGTTTGCATTAAATAACAGCCAATAATTTATATTTTCTTTGAAATATAATCTGTATATATGTATATGCATGTATTTAAATAGTCTGTAAGAATTTTAAATTCATAGACTTTAAAATAAATAAAATAAAAATAAATAAATAAAGGTCTCGAAAGGCTGGCCATGAAACATAATCACCTTCAAATGTGTTTACATCACACGGAGGTAAAGCCAGATTATGATCAGAATTATTTGAATGACAATCTTTCATCACAGATTCGTTCATTTTCGGTACCTTTTCAAAACTTTTAATTTTTTCATTAATTGCCGACAAACAATTCAAATAAGCTGCGTAAGAAGCGTCATATTTAGCCGTAGTTGTTGCTGCGTCGTTGGGATTTGCCTTTGCATTATTGTCAATATCATCAAGACAGTCTTCATAAACAACTTTCACTTTATCCCACAATTCTTTTAATTCTTCACGGTGAATATCCAAAGTATATATAGTATGCAAACCTTCACGTATATCATTAAATTTTGCTTCAAATATAATAAGAGCATTTGATACACGAATAAATTTCTTCAAAATTGCAGTTGCCATAGTTTTTCTTTACGATACTAATTTATTTTATTATTTCTTTTTTTTCTCAAGAAATTTTTGTTGCAAAATATTCGTATTAACTATAGCGAATATAGGGTAAATTTCTATAAAATTTAAATAAATTTCAAAAAAAATTATTTAACTTAAAATTTATTCACAAAAATTTACCACAAATACTATCTCGACCAATTTGACCGACTATAGAGTGCTAGTTAAACAAGTATATATGCAAAGAAAAAACACAAAAAATTTATGTGTTTATGTATCACAACAATATATATCATAGCACCATTTATTTTTTCAGGCAACCACAAATGAATTTTATATTTGCAACTTAATTTAATTTTCCCTTTGGAAATTCACCGGTAATAATAAAATTTCTTTAATAATTATTAAATTAATTTTAATAAATCCGTCCGTCCACGTAAACAATACGCACGATTGATTTTTATAGCACGATGAAAAATAAATCAAAGCAAACGTCACAATTTTTAAGGATGGTTGAAAACCAGATGGCGTTTCAATACAAATATGTCTGCTTGTAATTTTATTACAAAGCGATCAATCACATATGAAAACAACAACAATTGTAATTGTTTCCCTCTTAATCTTTACACTATAAATATCCTTATATATTTTATTTCTTCACTTTTAAATAATATTAAAAAATATTTTACGCACCTTTTAATTAACCAGTGAAAATATATTTGTATATAAAAAAAACGCTGTTCTAATACTCCGTCGGAAGTAGGGGTTAATGGCGATCTTTTAATGATAAGAAAAAAAACGAAATTAGCACCTTTTGCAATTTGTTTATTTTTCCAAGATCCGGCTCGAAGGACCAACTGTTTGTGTGTAAAGAAGGAGGTATAAATAAAAAGACAATTGTTATCTAGTGTTTTCAAATTGAATTAAATATTTCTTTATTACCTTTTTTCGATTATGGGGATTTATATAAAACAGTTGGAAAATGCCACTTTCTCAAAAGCTCACAAACAAGTAAGTGTTTATACATAGGAAAAACAACAAAGGACCGAACAAACGAATAAAACCAAACCAAATGTTAAAAGAAAATTAAATAAACAAATTGAAAGAAACAATATAAAATATTAACGATCTGGCTTAAACAAGATCATATTTTGAAAAGATTGGTGCGCTGATCTGATCGAACAGTAATAAATTGAACAAGTTACCTAATATAAATATATCGAGTAAAGTACTGCAATTATTGGTTAAGTGCGTAGGTTGCACAGTGTTGACAATATATAACCCAATAGATGTAAGCTGATCGAACAAGTTTGAGCCAGTATTATACAGTAGATTACAGTTGAAATCACTCGCAATAATGATGTCATTGTATTTCATAGCTAGTGACTCCAAGTTACACATGAATGAATTAAAAAGTACATGAGAATTTGGGCGGTAAGTGCAGCCTAAGGACAATTTTCTGTCAGCACCAAAAATTTCAAGGAATATATACTCAATTTTGTCGTCATCCTGTGATCTTTTAATTACTTTGTACCATACACCATTTTTGATATAAATTGCTACTCCACCCGCATGACCTCTTCTATCATTCCGAAGTATTTTGTATCCATTAGCATTAACAAAACTATCTGGGAGATCCCTCGCAAACCATGTGTCAGATACACTATCCATTTTGGTATTTTCGAACAAAAAACGAAATTCATCCATTTTAGGAAAAATACTTTGAGCGTTAATGTGACATATATTGACCCCATTACGTTGCGCAGTGAGTATTTTGATCATAATTTTTGTGCATGCTGTGGAATCCAAACCATTACTATCTAAAGCTGACATTAAAAGTAATTAAAAAAAGAAAAGGCAACGCTTGTGTAATAAAACAAAAACGAATACATATTAAAATCATTTAATGATAAATCTGTAGAAAATTTCGAAATGAATTTGAGATAAAGAAAAATAATTATAAGATTATATAAAATTTAAAAATGTGTCAGGATTAAGGCACAAGACATATAATCATAAAACTTAAAGTAGAGTAAAGATGGCAACTCAGCTTGAGAAATTGGCAAAAGTGTTTTCAGTGGATTCTGGAAAAAATTTGAGAAGCTCGTTTAGATCTTCAAAATACATCGGTTTATCTCCCGGGTTTACTTTTATATAAACAAGCGCACTTAAAGTAAACGCACTATTTATACGATTCTTCTTACGAAGGCTAATTGCTGCATTAAAGATTTTGTATTTAGTTGATGTAAGGTTTTCGTTGAGAAAAACTTTTGAGTTGTTGTGCGAGGTAAAACCAATATGTTGAAGGCAAAGTTGAGAACGATTTGATTTTCTGAACAATGCCAAAGATTTTATTATAAAATTCTTGTTGTACGCCAAGCAAAGTTTCACTACAATAATAGCATCCGGTGAGTTTACAAGTTTATTGTTCCTATTCTGATTTCGGAAAATAAACTTATAAGCGGAGGTGGAAATATTGAGGGCAGAGCAAACCCTTACAAAGATTTCATCAAGTTTCTCATTTTTTACAAATGGGATACCATTAATACGTAAGTCGCAGGATACCGAAAGATTTTCTTGATGATTAATTTGGGCTTTTAATGTCTTTATTTCGCCTTTAAGTAAGATGATCTCGGTGCATTGTGATTCCACATAGGAAACTCTCTCATTAACATTATTTATTTGGCTCGTTGTATCAGAGATATGCTTTTCAATTTCATTTGAGTTTATTCTCGATAATATTTATTTGGTCGTTTAATTTTAAGAGAATTCTCTCCTCACTCTCATTGATCTGAGGAATTAAAAGTTCAAACAGTCTATCAATTCTCTTAAACATTGACTCCAACCGGGATGGTGAAAACGACAAACACATATTTTTTGCATCATTTTTAAGAGGAGTTGGGTTATCTATTTTGTTGCTGTTTGATCTTAAATTTTTATCCATAATGTAACACTTAAATATCTTATATTATTGAAAGGAAAACTACAGGTTTTTATTGATTTTGTGTTTAATTTTAATGTTCTTATATTGTTTTGGCAATGTTTTTGCGATGAAAGTATGTATTAAGACTTTTTTATTTAATATATATAATTGTGTTTTGTGTGCTTAAGACTGCTTTTTTATTTAAATTTCTGGAGCAAAATTTCGCTGTGTATATTTAGATGCACAAATAGTGTTTTATAGAAGTGCTCAACTTTACAAAAAATTACATTGAATCGGAGCTAGACTAAAACACGTCTTCTAGATAAGGCATCTGCTACCACGTTCATTTTCCCTTGTTTGTAGTGTAGCTCGTAATTGTATTCTTCGAGAATTGATTTCCACCTTTTCATTTTGCTATTAGTATTCTTGTTACAAAGTGCATACGTGAGCGGTAAAAATGTTTACTTTGGTTGAGCAATACAAATAATTTCGCAGTGAGTCCCAAATAATGGTCAGTAATTCTTTTTCATTCGCAGCTTAGCGCTCCTCTGCCTTGTTAAGTGTTCTATATAGAGATATAAAAGATATTGGTCTGTCGTTTTGGGACAGGACTGCTCCAAGCGCAAAGTTGGAAGCGTCTACAAGCGAGCACAAAGTCTTCGGAAATAAGTGAATTCTTACATAACAGGATTTATTTTTTGAGAGTCTTTCTCCCTCCTCTCTTAAAAGGGATATCAGGGTTTCGCGATTTTGGCATAATCCCTTATAAATTGTCGACAGTACCCCGACATACCTAAGAAGCTGCGGAGTTCTTTTTAGGGATTTTGGCTGCGGGAAGTTTGCAATAGCCTCGACATTGGCAGCACTGGTTTTTATACCTTTATTAGATATTACGTGGCCTAGAAATTCAACTCTTTCCTCTGTTCGCACCTTCCAAGGTTCTAAATCAATGGTGAACATCACATCACATGTATTCTTACTCTCTTTTATTTTATTCTTCTCTGAGAACAATTTTTTCTCATTTTACCCATACACAATGGGAGATATTCCGTACGTTGTATGAAATATTGTTTTACGTGAAAAAATAGAAAATAAAATGCATTTTTCTATAGGAAAAAAAAATTATTTTTCTATAGAAAAAATAGAATTTTAATAGAAAAAAGTAGAGTTTCAATAGAAAAAATTTTTTCGGTTTGACTTTTCCTTGCCTTATTAATTAAGTTAATATTGCATCGAAATTTAAAAGAATTAACAGCTATAATGAAGCCAGAGTGAATATTAAAGAAGATAGGGGAGACTACAACTCACTCTTTACAGCAAATTTTTAAAATGCTGATATCTCTGAAAAAAATATTGAAACTACAACGAATTCATTTTAGATAAAAACAATTCATTTAACATTAAAAAAACATTCAAATCTCCGCCTTACATGTACATTCCTCGCCGTTTCAGCGACAACTGAATCAAATATGGAAAAAGAACCAAATTAATAGGTATGACCCATTGTGCTTTCTGTTTGACTCATTTATGTTATTGCATAAGTGATCGAAATTTTTCTGGTCATCTATGTTCTAAATATTTGTTGAATATGCGAGAAATGTTCTACTTCTGTTTTGCTATGTAGACATAACAGTATTTTCCAATATGTTCTCTTAATATATCATCAAGAGCACGTTGAAAAATTGCAGGTGCGTTCTTCGGGCCGAATGGTAAATGTGTAAATTCATATTTACCATTATTAATAGAGAAAGCTGTCTTCTCTACATCAGATTCCTTTAGTGGAAACCGCTTTTTAGGTCGAGTACAGGAAAATAATTACTATTTCCAAATTGAGATATTTCCGGAATGGGATATTTGTCCGCAATTGTTACCGCGTTTAATTTTCTGTAATCTACCATCATTCGGTACTGTTTCTCTCGTGATGCATCTGTCTTTTTCGGCACAATCCACACAGGTGAATTGTATAGGTATCTAGATGGTCTTATAATGCCATCGTTCATAAGTGTTTCTACTTGTTTCTCTACTTCAGTTCTTAAGGATGCAGGGTAGGGGTATAATTTAGTGTACACTGGAGGGTTTGTTGTGGTTCTAAAATCTCCCACAACTCTAGTAGTGTACGTTAGCTTTTCATTAGGTTCCATGAATTGGTTTTTTGCAATACCATTCATACTCTTTTTTTGTTGGGGCGAAGCTTTATTTATATTTAAATTATTTACTGCTGCAGATGAAAAATGCTTAGTGCCTACTTTTCTCCCATTAAAGAGAATTTCATTTCTTTATTTAAGTTAAAAAGTTTCACCATTGTGTGTTCAGTAGTAGTAGTGCAATTCTTTTTGTATTCTGAGCATAGTTTGCTCAAAAATTCTGATTCTGAAGTTTCAGACAAAGGTGGAGGGCTTGTGGTACGTCCACTGGTTCCCTTATTTCTAAGAGTCGTGGTAAGTTCCCATTTAGACCCCTTATAAAGGTGTCTAGGGCTTTGTCTCTGTACGATTTTGTAATTAAATTAAGTAATTCATTACTCGTTTGCAAACATCCTATCTTATTTAGTATTAGTGAGAGATGGTGAAAGTCCTGTACACTTTGGTTACCCTGTACCAGAGTTGTCATCTGGTACTCTAATGTTGATAAGTCGAGCTTGTCACCGTAATCAACGGTTAAACATTCTGAAATGGCTTGCCAATTTAATGGGTTGTTATATAATTCCAGTGAAATATCGGCGTTGCCTGCAATTTTATTCCTGATAACGCTGAGAATGCCGTAGTATTTGGGCGTTCCCATAAGCGGCCTATACATTTCTAAAATTCTGTCTACACTCTTCTTCCATGAACTATATTCCCCCAGTTGACCTTTAAATTCCTATAAGCATTTGACAACGTCCGGAATTTTGTCCATGTCTTGTAAGTTAATCCTATGTCTTTCGTCTATCTGTTGGTCGGTAACATTTTGTACATTTGCTTGCGGGTTTAGAGCGGCCTGGACCATTTGAGGTCCTTGTTGCATAAAAATGTTTGTAACAACATTTGAAATGAGTGTCGTTAAATCGTACATGTTCATTTGAACGTTCTGGGGATGATTCGCGGGAATAACGGGTGGTCGGATCAGATTCCTTGGACGACATTTTTTTTACTTAAATCTTGACTTATAGTATTAACAAAAAAAGGAAATTTTACTGCCCAGAGGGTATTAAATGATATAATTTTGTACAAGTTTTAGTTTCTGGGTTGTAAATTTTCGCTTTCAACACAAATCTTACTATATACCGGATCTCTTTCCTGAGTTCCTCTATTGCTTCTGGTGTTACCCGTACATCTGGTGATTTCGCTTCTTCGCTTATGGGTAGAACAGCAAAAGATGATACCCCTTTGAATTTTATTTCTTCTGGTTGTATGTCTTCGGGCAGCATGAGCTCACTTTAGTTGGGCAGGCACGTAACAGCATTCCTTTTGCCGTATCTACTAAGAGACCGCACACTAGATTTTTAAAGTTCTTAATATTTATTTGAAGTTTAGTTTATTATTTTAGGGATCTTAAAAAGTTAGGATCACCTTATATGATTTTTGCTAATTCAGTTCAAGGGTTATGTTTCACTTTTAATATTTTTTTAGTTTCTTTTTTTTGTCTGGGATTTTTTTTAATTTCTTTAAGAGTTATTTTAAGAATTTTCACGATGTGCTTACTTGTTTGTTTTCAGGACTTTACTTTTTTTCCACTACCTTGGCAGTTACATAGTCACTTTCAAACTTTTTTTTCGCGTTGTCCTTACTTGTTTGTTTTCAGGACTCTACTTCTTATTATACCCTCGAAAAAAGAATATGGAGGGTATATTCACTTTGTCATTCCGTTTGTAACGCAGTGAAATATCCATCTGAGACCCCATAAAGTATATATATTCTTGATCAGTGATGAAATCTACGAAGATATGAGCATGTCCGTCCATCCGTCTGTGGAAATCACGATTAAGTACAAACGAAAGGAGCTAGACTCTTGAAATTTGGTATAAATATATTTTATACCAAGCTATTTTATACCTAAGCTTAGAGCAGGTTAAATTCGAAGATGGGCTAAATCGGGCAAGAGGGAAAAAAGTTCCCCTAAGAAGAAGAGACCCAACCTAAAAAAAACAACATAATTTTTAAAGCTTTTTTGTAATTTTGTTAAGCAAATTATATATTAGGTGTGTTCAATTACTTTACTAGTAAAAATTAGCAACGAGAGAGTAACAAGAAATTTTCCACAATTACTCTCAAAAATGTGAAAAAGTAAATGAACACTTTACTAGCTAAAATTTGCAAGTTAAAGTAGTGTTGTAATGTATAGGTATATATGAGTACTCAATAACTACCCCTATATATTTTGGACAAATTATACATATATATATATATATATATATATATATATATATATATATATATATATATATATTATTATAAAAATTGTGATTATGAACATTTATATTCAGCATTGTCGTGACTGGCGTTTTTCGAGTACGGTTTGTAATAGAATAATGAAAAGGTTTTTTATCTTGGACCAGCACTCAGGGGACGACCCCTATATGTGCAATGCATTGCGCTGGAACTGAAAACGAGGGGATAGTATTGAGGGGATAGTGTTGAGGGGACAGACTAGGAAAGATGAGAAGATAGACAGTTTTTTTGTAGCTATTTCAACCTTTTTTACTTCGTCGGCTAATTTTTGCTACAGGACCGACGAATTTTATATACTCTAGTACTAGACGTAGTCGAAATACGCTAAACACGATAAGGGTAATTAGCTACTTTTGAATAAAATGAATCAATAAAATATATTTTATTAATTACTTTATACTTTATAACAGTCTGCGCAAGCAAATGTGAGTTAAAAAGGAGAAGTTTTGTTAGTTGTTGTCTAACATCAATGCCTTTGCAATCGTTTCCAAACATTTGAACACAAAAACGTATATGCTATAATAATAAACAGCCGGCGAGAAACGGGTTAAATATATTTTTTAAAGGAAACAAATTTAAGCAATATAAATTTTCATTGTACTAAAAAGCTTTATCCAAAATAAAATATCATGTTGCTGCCACGATTAAAACCCCAAAAGCAGTAAAAAAGTAATTTAATAAATTATGTGTTAATTTAAATTTATTTGCAAATATATATCTGAACTAATGGCTGGCCGGGTGTTCACGTCAGGCCCGACCAGTCTGCGGACTACTGACGTGGTGGGCAATCAATCTGGATAAACCAGGCTGATTGCTGTTGAGAAAGGGGCAAAACACCCGGCAACGGGTGGCTGCCCTAGCACTAGCAGCGAGGTACCTCTGTCTTTCGCTCCAAGTACCTCAAAAGCTGCTCAGGTCCTTACCGGTAAAACGGTAAAACCCCCTTCTTCGGGTGCGAAGGGAATAGAGAGGCCTAAGTCGCACATTGCGCAGGAAAAGGCAAAGAGGATTACTTCTAGCCACAGTACTACGTCACCCACTGCCAATCCCGGCAAAAACATCAGTAATCCTTCGCGCAAAAATCCTTCACGCAGGGCCAATGATGCGAGGCGCTCCGCCTTAAGAACCATTTCGCACCTCGGTGCGATCCCGGCTGACCAGCTTTCTGAAAAGCAGGCAGCCTCTCTAAAGTGGGCACAGGCTCATGTGTCGAGGCTGCAAATAAACTCCTCCCCCGCACCTGCCACGGTTGCGGCGCCTAAACGGCAACGTTCGGAAGAGGAGAACGATGCAGCTAGGGCTTCTAGGGCAAAGCGTCCTAAGAACATCCCTTCGAAAGGCACCTTTAGTGAGATCGCCAAAGGCAAGCTCATAAGGGCCATAATCGATAGGGATGCATCAGACGGTGCCATTTCCGATGCCAGATGGGACGTGGTCAACCAAAAACTGGCGGGAGTATTCTGGAAGATCCGCAAGGAGAATCCGGGACCGCCGCCTCAATGCTGGCTGGCACCAGCACGGCGTTAAATTGATGGCCTGCACGGATGAACGCTCAGCGTCTCTGTTGGAGAAGGTCATCGAAGCTATTGGCGAGGTGTGGGAAGGCTCTAGGCTGGATGTGGTGTGTGGCTGGAAGACATACCCAGAAGACCAAGAGCCTTGACCATAGTTCCTGCTGAACCTTCTTCCCCGAAGGAGATCCTTGAGATCCTTAAGGACTGTAACCCGGATCTACCCACCCATGACTGGAAGGTAGCTAAGGTGAATGCACCCGAGAGGTCTAGAAGGGAGGTGGTTGTGATTCTTAACAAAGAATCTTTGGCACCGATCCGTAAGAGGGGCAACAAAATCTTCTACTGTTTCAGTACGATTCTGTTGCGCCTCTACCGGACCGATGTCAGGAAGAACCGCAACCGAGAGGATGATGCTGCCAACGGCGCTGTTGACTGCGCTGCTGCTGGTGTGCCGGACGCAGCTTCATGCGGGCAAGAGGACACCCACTCAGTCTCAGACATGGTGGGTGGCTTCTTTGAACGGATGGCAGTCGCGGATGAGGACACTGACGCCCTCTTGAAATCCAGCCAAGAGGACGCCAACACCACCGTAATTGCGCTCCATGATGGTGAAGATGACGCACATAAACCTTCACCACTCTAAAGCAGCATCCGCTGCGATGCTCCTCCGGGTGGTAGAGAGGAAGGAGGAGCTGGTTATGGTCCAGGAACCCTGGGTCCACCAAAGACGGGTTCATGGACTGACACCAAAGGGCTACAAGCTATTGTTTGCCAAAGGCACAGGTAATATTAGATCTTGTATCTTGGCTAAAAACTCTTTGCGTATCTTTATCCTATCTGATTTCAGTGATGGGGATACTGTAGCAGCTGCTCTGTAGTGCGATTCACTAACTTTTAACACTTTAGCAAGTGTTAACTTTAACCACAGATTTTGATGTTTGCACTAACCACCATGTTATTCAGTAACTTATTTTTAACCATTCTAAGCAGTTTTATATTTCTATGTACTCCAATTGATATTACATGGCAGCTCTGCCAATTGAAATGCCAAAATATCAGAAAAGAACAAAGAAAATAAAAAAATATATTAATCATTTTTGTACAAAAGTTCATTTGTGGTGCAAAGTAAGTAAAACATTTTTTATTTTTATAATATATTATAATATTGAATTAGTATATACTTATATATCTTTTTCGTAGAATGTCCGGAAATTTAGCAAAAAGAAGCCGCGCGTCTGCCGAGCCACTCAGCAAAATGATGGATTTTATGATTACCAACCCGGGACATGCTGGCGGTAAATTTAAGAAACTGCACGGAAATTTGGAATGCGACAAAAAAATAGGCGGATATGACAGAAACCCTTAATTGTCTCGATGGAGCCGTTAAAGAGGTCAACCAGTGGCAGGCGGTGAATAAACCTTGTTTAATAAATACAAGAAATTGTACAATTATTCATTGTCACAAAGTTGTGGAAGAAATTAAAAAGCCGCACCCGTACCAAGGTACGGGACAGGAAGAGGCACCTGACGCTTACTGGGAATAAGACCGTGAAGCAGAAGGACTTAAGCGAATTTAAAAGGCGAGTGATTGAAATAATCGGGAGCGATTACGTTGAGGGCCATGAATCTGTTGCCAATATATCATAAAAATATTTCCCAATTCCACATATATTTCTTTAATAAATGAATAAACTATACATCAATAAATAAAGTTGTTTTATTTTGAAATTTAATGAAAAGCGATCCATGTAACAAAATAGGCAATACATAATAAATTATTTGTACGATTTTTTCTGAGCTGCTGTCTATGAAAAAATAAACACTTTTTTAATTATTAAACCCCAACAAAATTTTTGTCGTTAATAAACCACAGTTTGGGTAGGTAAAAATCACAGCTGATTGAAGCAGCTGGTTTCAAACACCATCGGATATCGTTTAAAGTGTTAGTGAATAGCAAAATGGTTAATTTTGTGGTTAACACTTTTAAACGAAACAATTGTGGTTTAAAAAGTATAGTGAATCGCACTACTGGAGACCCCATCCGGTACTGTTTGGTTGGTCTCGAGCTATATGGCGCATGACCATGAGGGCAGTCCACCAAATGGCAAGGTGCGTGGCATTGTGTCAAGGGCGATAAGCACGAGGACGCCTATAATAATAAGTGCTGTCGCCAATTCACACCACACCTCCTGGGGTAGTAGCGATACTAACGAGCGGGGTGAGTGTCTCTTCGATTTCATTTTAAATAATAATTTTGAAATTGTCAACAGGGGTTCAGAACCCACTTTTATTGTGTCTAACCGTAGAGAGGTTTTAGATGTAACATTGGTTAGTGCAGAGCACACCAATCTGGTTAGCGGTTGGAGGGTTGCGGATGACTGCTCCCTATCCGATCATCGCTATATTGACTTTAACATAGGGTTAGGTGTAAGTAGATTCCATCCTATAGTTAACAGAAAGAAGACTGACTGGGAGCTACAGAACAATGTACTCTGCAACTCCTTATTGACGTCTCCAACTATTAGAAATATTGGGGACATTGACTCTGCTGTGGAGATTCTAAGTGAATCGTTTCGCTGTGCCACTAATGTGGCTTGCAAACCAACGGTTTGCAGGGGAAGGGCCAAACCACCATGGTGGAGCCCGGAAATTGGACATTCACGAAAAGAGTGTCGTAGGCTATTCAACGAGGCTAAACGATCAGGCGACTGGTCGACATACAAAACCTCGGTGAATCGCTTCAAGAATCTTGTCAGAAACGCAAAAAGGAGGTCTTGGAGGGCTTTCTGCAGTAATGTGGAGGGTTCATCTGAAACCAACAGGCTGCGTAAGATGCTATCAACCGCACCGGTTGTACCCAGCTACATACAGAAACCCTGTGGTAGCTGGACCATGAGTAGTCAAGAGATGCTGAGCGTACTACTCGACACTCATTTTCCTGGCAGCCAGGCGGCACCTTTAACAGGCACTGCCGATGGCAGCTTGGCGACAGGCGCAGTCACAACTCCATTGGATATGGATAGGCTCCGCTGGGCTGTACACAGCTTCGATCCGTTCAAGTCTCCGGGACCAGATGGAATAATTCCAGCGGATCTACAGAGAAATGCGGACATTGTCCTACCTTGGCTCACGGTAATTTACAGTGAATGCCTTAGGAGGGCTTATATACCTATATTTTGGCGTACGTGCAAGGTTGTCTTTATCCCGAAGGGGGGTAAGACGTCACACACTAAGCCTAAAGACTTCAGACCGATAAGTCTTACTTCTTTTTTACTCAAAACTTTAGAAAGAGTAATTGATATTCATCTGAGAATGACCATTCCGAATGAGCTTCTCTCCAAATCACAGCACGCCTACACAAAAGGCAAATCTGTGGAAACGGCACTACATTCTCTAGTGGGCCACATAGAAAAATCTCTTGAGTATAGGGAATTTACTATGGGGGCTTTTCTGGACATAGAGGGTGCTTTCAACTATGTCAACCCCGATTCCATCATCAATGGGATGGTAGCGGTATGGATTGATGACAATTTATGCCGGTTTGTCAGAAACTTACTAACTTTCAGGGTAGTCAGGGCCTCGATTGAGGATGTCACTGAGTATAGGGCAGTCTATCGGGGCACTCCACAGGGAGGTGTTCTGTCACCTCTGTTGTGGAACCTGACCATTAATTCGCTTTTGCTAAGTCTAGAACGCAGACAGATTATGACTGTCGCGTACGCGGATGACGTAGCGGTGGCGATATCGGGTAAGCACTTGGATACCATATCTCAGTGTATGGAGTCTGCACTGGCTCTGCTGAGTAGGTGGAGTGTCAGCTGTGGGCTCGGCATCAACCCAGCCAAGACTGAGTTGGTGCTCTTCACTAGGAGGTACAAGACCGATCGCTTTATACACCCAAAGCTTAACGGCACCTCCTTGAAACTATCTAAAACCGCCAAGTACCTGGGTGTGATTCTGGATAGTAAGCTATCATGGAATCAGAACATACAGGCGAAAGCGGAAAGGGCCTTAGTGGCTATTTATACATGCAAAAGGGCAGTAGGCCTCAAATGGGGTATCAACCCTAAGGGGATCAATTGGATCCCTGAGGCTGTTATTAAACCAGTACTCTTTTACTGGGTATTGGTTTGGTGGAATGCGATGGACAAGCAGGCTCATCGCAGGACCTTTGAAAAAGTCTTTCGGGTCGTAGCGAGACTGATGACAGGCGCACTACGATCTACACCAACGGGAGCAATTTTTGCAATGCTAAATTGGCTCCCGGTTGACATTCTGGCCAGACAACTGGCTCTATTCTCAGCGGTCAGGTTGAATACAGTATGTCCATGGACTAGGACTGACTATGGGCATGCTAGGATTTTGAGAGAGCACTCGGAAATCCATGCCAACATTAACTACTGTGTACCAAGACCCTTCTTTGGTGGACTTTTCCGTTCCATTGTCGTTGACAGGGAACAGGTGGACAGGCTTTCCTTTCCTGAGGATGCAGTTAGAGTTTTCACTGACAGATCCAAAAGGGGAACAAGAACGGGCGGAGGCTTCTATGTGGAGAACTTCAATGTAAGATCTCCATTCCGGCTCCAGGTCGGTTGTACTGTCTTACAAGCCGAAATCTCTGCTATTGCTCGGGCAGCACGATGGCTAAGGTACTATAGGATATCGAATGATATCTTCATTGTTACCGATAGCAAGGCAGCCGTCTCTGCTATTAGTGGTGTGTACAGTACATCAAAAACTGTGGTCGAATGCCGACTGTCTATCAACGAGATAGCGAGACATTCGAGGGTGACACTGGTTTGGGTGCCGGGGCATTCTGGATGTCCAGGCAACCATACTGCGGATGAGATTGCCAGACAAGGGACTGAATTGAACAGTTCAATGATCAGTCACTTCACTGGCATTCCATTAGCGCGATGCAAGTTCCTGATTCTAAGCGAATCATACAAACTAGCTCAACTTAGGTGGGAAAGCGTGGCTAACTGTCTCGTGGCAAGAGCCACGTCGCCCCATTACGATTTGCGCAAAACACGCGACCTTCTCAAGTTTGACAAGGCGCGCATGCGTCAACTGGTGACTGTTCTGACAGGACACTGTAGCTTTGGGACTCATGCTAGGAGGATGGGTCTAATATACAACGACTATTGCAGAAGCTGCAATGATGATGAGGAGGAAGAAACTGTCCTCCATCTTCTGTGTCAGTGTCCTGCCCTTGCCAATGTAAGGGCAGCGGCGCTGGGCTCCCGATTCCTGTCAGACTTAGACAGCCTGGAAAACATGGAGCTTTCAGGGATATCATCCATCCTCAGGGGTACAGGATGGTTTGAGACGGCGGAGGACATCCCTTAGGAGGTTCTCTGCTTAAGGGCATCACAAAGGGACCGAATTGACGGACCCAAGTGGATTGTCCCACCAGGGACAACGGCCCTCTAACCTAACCTAACCAACTGAACTAATTGAATTATTTGCCTGCTTAGTGTAAATTACCGAGTAGCTAGGTACTCATAATATTTACAACACTAAAAATGCCGGAACATCCTTTGCCACTGAAGTACCACATACTATGTTGCTTAGTTCAATTGCATTAGACATCTTATTTTGCTTCTGTAGTTCCTAAGTTACACAAAAATAAATTTGTTATATTTTTAATACTTTTTATTGTTTTAAAAGTTTACATTTACTTACAATTTCATAAAATTTCCAAAATATTTTTATTTTCAACTTAATTTAGAAATATTGTTTTATAAACACAAACACAAAACAGCTGTTCGATTAATTATTGCAAGTAAAAATTTTACTTGTAAAAACTTGCAATAATTTTTCTGTATCTCAATTTTTTACGCTCTTTCGCCGCTCTCTCGTTGTAAATTTTTTGGGTTAATGAACACTTTCTAGTAACAATTGTTACAAATTTGTAAAAAATTTTAGTAAATGAACACAGCTATTATTATATTAAAGAAGGTCCAATGCGTTAAACTTGGCGCTATAAAATAAAATAAAATTATTTTTGTAAAAAATTAACAAATTGTATTATTTAAGCCAACGTCCCTTAAAAACAACATTTAATGACAAAGCTGAGACGTAACCTGGTACTATTCTGCCCTACCCCTCGTCCCCCCTTGCCCACTACATGACCCTATGAAGAAGACAAGAATATAGGCTTAAGTAAAACAATTTGTTAAATTTTTATGCTATTTTTGCACATAATAACTAAAGTGGGCAGGGTCCAAACATATTTTTTATTTATTTTATGATTTCAAGTTTAAGGCGTTCGATCGTATTTGACATAAAAATATATCATTTGCTTAACAACGTAACGAAAAAACATTAAAAATTATGTTGTTTTTTCTGGGTTGGTTTTGTTATTCTTAGGCGAATTTTTTCCCTCTTGCCCGATTTAGCCCATCTCCAAAACTTAACCTGCTCTAAGCTTCAAAATACATTTATACCCAATTTCCAGAGTCTAGCTCTCTTCATTTGGACTGAATCGTGATTTCCACTGACGGATGGACATGCTCAGATCGTCTTAGATTTCATCACTGATCAAGAATATATATACTTTATGGGGTCTGAGATAGATATTTCGATTCGTTACAAACGGAATGACAAAGTGAAAATTCTTTTGGAGGGTATAAAAATAACTAAAATAATGGTTGTTTGCTGGAGCATAACACTGAATATTCGCAAAACAAAAAAATTACGGGAATTAATATAGTCCGTTATTGGAGAAATATTTTATAAAAAGCATTGTATGTTATCGAAAGCATTGTTTATGACAAAATATTTTGCACATATCATCATGATTGAAATTGTTTGCAAATATTCTGGAAAAATATATTAAAAAATTCGTATGTATCCGCCTGATATTCATTCGTCGGTGTCTCATCGACGACTAAATTAAAGAGGGTAATGCGGCATGGCCACACATTAAACTAATGCTTCAAACTTGTGTATGTGTTGGTAAAATTCAGTTTGAGAGTGAAAATCTTAATTGTTTTGATATTCTTCAAACTCACATCAAACCATACGTGTGAGTTTTTTCACTAACACTATCAAAGAAAAGCAGAGTTTGAAGCGTCAGTTTGATGTGTGGATATGCCGCTTAAGAATACGTGTGAATGATCTCAGCACAATTGTACTAAGAAACGCCCGTGTGTGATGTTAATGTATGATATTAAATGCAACGGTTAGTACTTTCTACATATGTGAAATTATAGTAGCTTGAATTTTTTAACGTTTATTGATGAATAAAAAAAATCTAATTTAAATTTTTCTCTAAAAAATAAAAGATTTTACTCTCAAAAAGTGTAAGTAAAATGAACTGTTGAACAATAAGAAGTGTACACTTGATAAAACTGTCCACTCAGATGAGGTGCAATAATTTTTGTATTGTTTGCTCTTTTGTTCTCTGTGTTTACTGTTTAGTCATATTCCCATACAAATACAATCAATATTTGCGCTTCAAAAATATGCACTTTTAACGTCTTGCGCTTACGTTTAGTATATACATATATATTTAAATATATAAAAAAGTCGCAAAGTCCGATTGACTTTTAATATGTCAAAGGCGATATTGCGATATTGGAAGATATTTGTCCCCGAAACTCTACGATATTATTCTTATACATTCTGCCATCTTTGAATAAATATGGCTAGAACGTTTTTAATCACCCTTGTTGTTTCATTAGAACTCAGCTACTGAGCCACTGATCTATTGAGCTATTACATGAACTAGCTCAATAAACTGAGCTGAGCTAAAATGAGCGGTCAGCTCACTGAGCTGAAAAGTACAGCTCTATCACACACTAACGCTATATCGCCTGCGAGTCCCACAATCCTTACTCTTTCTGGTAAACTCAATTTTAGTACTCCATCCTACATTACGTTCTACAGCAATAGTATAAATATCGATCCTTGGGGAACTCCACCACTAATTCTACGTTTCCTTATACCTACATCTGTATTGTAGATCAATTTTCTCTTTCGGAAATAATCCTGCACTATTCTTATCAGATATTCTGGGATGTCTAGTCGAGTTAAAGCATCAACAATACGCACCCAGTTTGATTTATTGAACGCGTTCTTTACATCTAACGTCACAACTACATATACTCTTTTGTACCATTCCTCCAACTCTTCCCATAAATAGTTCGAGCAGCTGTTTCTACTACCATATTTATATCATTCACCTTGCTTTCCTGAAGCCAAAATATGTGTGTGTGTATATATATGTATGTATGTATGTATGTGTGTATATAAATCTGTATACATGGGTATGTATATATGTATGTACAATAGGGCGTCTCCAAAAAAAAAGTTCGCCGTACACCACCGAATATGAAGCATTGTTGGAAAGTGATTTCGAAAAAAAAAATTTTTTTTGCCGAAAGTAGGTCGCCAATATACATTTTTCATTATATGTTCTACATTTATAGCCGGATCTCAAAGAGTGATATGTCGATGTTTTTGTCTTGAGGAGGCCAATGTTTTGTTTTAATAGTCATTATGAAAATTTCTGTAAAATTTTAATAATTTTTATTTCCTGAAGATGTTAACAAACTGGTAACGAAATATTGAATAAAAATTGATCGAAATAAAATTTTATAAGAAACTACCACGAGCTTGATTAATATTACAATAAACTGATAAGGTCAATAAAAATAAATCAACACTTTTTATGAAATCATTATATTATCTCTTTTATTCTAGACAAATTAGCAAAACTTAGTTAAAACTTGTTAAAAAAATTAATTTTCTAAAATTTTGCATATATACTTTATAGAGTCTATTTGTGTCATATCAATATAGCTCATTCTAAAAACAAAAATTGATATATAGAATTCTAAGCCATTAAAATATAGCATAAAATAATTTCCATAGGTTTATAAAATGGAACTGGGATAATATTAGCCGACAAAATAGTGTCTAATGTACTACCCCGTCAACAGAACTGCAACAATAAAGTCACGTCAGTCGCCGAGGGTTAAGTAAGTTTCATTGAAAAAAAATTATATATGGCTTCTTGACATAATATTTTATTAATAATACCAAAAATGTATGTGCATTTACATATGTATATTAATTGACTTACTTGATTTAATTCCTTAATAAATGTTGAAATGGCTTCATATTCTGAAATCTTCTGTTCTTGTGTCAAACTTGCGGGCAAGAAGCTTTCAAGTAAATCATTTAGCAATGCTGGAACACCTTGTTTCACTCTATACGGTGGTGCCTTGGGTCCCATCCACCGTATTTTGCTCTATAATGGATAATAATTAAATTCCCAACATTATAAATAAACAAAGCACTGCACAAGCAGTGATTAAATAATTTAATTTATTTAAAGATCTTTGCGTCAGTCATGTTGTCAGCAACTAGAAGGAAACACTAGATAAATGTATACCCTACTTTAAAATTTTCATGCGGACAGCAAGATGCGGGATTTGCTCTCTTATATCAAAAGAATTATTTCAAAGCTTTAGTTTTTTAGGATAAACAAAAAGCTGTGAAAAGCATTTGCACAAAAAATATAAAGATCAAAGTGAACAAGTAAAAGTGCTATATTCGGCTGTGATGAATCTTAAATACCCTTTTCAGATGTAATTATTTTTTCTTTCTTTCTTGCCAAAACAGAAAGTAGGTTTAATTAAAAAATCAAAATGATGTTATCGGTTACTTTTATATTTAATAAAATGTTTAAATTTTTCGGCTAGGAAGCTAAATGATTGGCTTTTCTTATATCTAATACCTATGAACGTCTTTACAAAATATTATATATATTTAATTTACAAACAAAACAAAAAATCCGTTTCATGTACCCCAAAAAGTTCTAATTGTCCAACCGTAGAATCGTCTTTTAGATTTTGTTGGTTTTTAATACCAGTTTACTTCTTTCTGATATATAAAGTAGGTATGATGAATTATAAAAATTAAAAATATCAAATAAAATGATTACTTTTATGAATCAGAAAATGTCGATTTTCCAGACCTGGAACCAAATTTTTAATTTTTTATACTAATTTAATTTTTTCTGATATATAAAATAGTTTTAATTCACTAAAAACACAAAATTTGGAATTTATGTATGTACTTTTATGTACCAAAAATGTTTCGATTTTCCAACCCTGGAACCGAAATTTTAGTTTTTTTAAATTTTTAATACCAATTTGATTCTTAGCGATGTATAAAATAGGTTTAAGTCACTGAAAAAAACCAAAATTGGAAACTTATATGGTTACTTTTATGTACCAAAAAATTTCGATTTTCCAACCCTGGAACCGAATTTATAATTTTTTGATACTAGTTTAATTTTTTCTGATATATCTAATAAGTTTAATTTACTAAAAGCACAAAATTTAGAATTTATGTATGTACTATTATGTACGAAAAATATTTCGATTTTCTAACTCTGGAAGCGAATTGTTATTATTTTACCAATGCAATTCTTAGTGAGGTGTAACATAGTTTTACTTGACAAAAAAATTAAAATTTTTAAAATATTTCATTTGTCCAAGCCTGGAGTCGAAATTTTGATTTTTTAAGATTTTAATACCAATTTTGTTCTTCCTGAATTATAAAACAGCTTTAATTAGCAAAAAGAAACAACGTCAATTGCCTTTTTGGTTACTTTTATGTATAAAAACAATATTTTAATATCCTAACCCTGGACGCGAAATTTAAATTTTTTAAAATTTTCTTTATCAATGCAAATCTTCATGAGGTGTAAAGTAGTTTTGTTTAAGAAAAATTGCAACCATTTTGGTTATTACATGTACTACAAAATATTGCATGTACCAAAAAAATTTAATTTTTCCAACCCTGGAACCGAAATTTTAATTTTTTTTGTTTTTTTATCAGCGCGACGCTTCTTGAGGTATAAAGTAGTTTTATTTACGAAAAATTGCAAATTTTTTACCATTTTGGTAACTTTCATATACCATAAAATATTGCACTTGTCCATCCCGGGATTCGAATTTTATTTTTTATTTTTGAATTTTTGATGCCAATTTTGTTCTTCCTAAATTATAAAACAGTTTTAGTCAGCAAAAAAACAAACAAAAACATCTGGTTGATTACTTTCATGTATTAAAAATAAAATTGAATTTCCCACCCCTGGAAGCAAAATTTGAATTAAAAAATCTTTTTATTGGGCCAATGCAAATCTTCATGACGTATAAAGTGGTTTTGTTAAAGAAAAACTTGAAATTTTTAACAATTTTAGTTACAAAATACGGAATAGGCCGAAAAAAATTTTAATTTCCCATCCCTGGAAATTTTTTTTTCATTTTTTTAGTTTTTAATAGACCATTGAGCCTCCCCAAAGCACGAAATAGGTTTAATTTACAAACATTAAAAAAAATAATTGATTTTTGGTATAAATTTTGCGTCGAGAAATAGGTGTAAGCTTCCCAGCTCTGGAACCATACTTTGGATCTTTCTGAATTTCAATAGCACTCTATTTAAGTTCATTTCCAATCCAACGGTCCAAGAACGAAGTATCTAGCTCTTCTGGGGGCTTGGACAGACGGACATCGATCAATCGTCATCGCTATTCATAAGGATCTGGAATATATATACTTTATGGGGTCCCATGTGCATATCGAAGAAATTACACACGGAATGACAAACCTATATATACCCTCTCACTTTTTTCTGTAGGGTATAAAAACGAGCAATCGTCTGAACACCAACAATCACAATTCGTTGTTCAGGTAGCGAAGCAAGTGGTGAAAATACTATTATGGTTTACAACTCAACTGTAGGTGAGTTGCAGTTTATCTAATTGGTATTGTCGATTACAACTTAACCTCTAAAAAAGAAAACATTGAAATTTGTCGTATTACAGCATTTTTGTGGTATTATCGTTTACAACTCTGTGATAAAACTACCAAAAATTACAACTCACTACATGCAATTGCTTTAAAAACAACCATTAGCAAACAAAATGGAGAGCGGGTAGGTACATATTTTTTACGTTGCTTTAAATCAAGGGTGACAAAAAATTTCCTTATGGAAGAGTAAACACCAATCCATTAATAGAAAAACTAATTTTTAATCAATAATTTTTGTTGTAAAAACAAATATATACAAAGCGATATCATACGTTAAACATAAACAAAATCTTCACTGATGATCGCTGTTGTCAATGTTTACCAGCAAACCTTACGTATGTGAGTATTAAAACACACATCATATACATAGCTAAGCGCTTTTACAAAAACAAATGAGCACCAAGCGCAAATATGAAATAACTTTTTCGCAGTTTGAAAAACTTGTGCAGTAACCGGAAATAAGAAAAGGCAATTCGTTATTTGGATGTAGCAAAGGTAAAAGCAAACAATTGCCGGAAGAATTTGCCTTAGAGCTAAATAGCTTAGGGCCACCATCTAGTAATCATAAAACAAGAAAGATACAATAAAAAATATATAATAATTTATTTGGCAGTTTTGGGTACAATATAAGGAGCAATTATCTTGCAACTGGTGGATGTTCCTCGCAGGAAATGTCTTGGAACTTTTTGGAGGAAATTATAGCGCACCTTATTCAGATAAGAGAACAAGTTGCGCCGAATAGAAAATCATTAGAGCTAGAGAAACCACCGAAGGTGACAATTTCATTACAGCTTCATCTGCTGTAATTGAACCCCAGGAAGCAAACCTGGACGTCGAGCACCCCACTTCATCACAATCAATAATAAACAGCGGCAGAAAAATAAAACGGGGAGACTGAACGCTCAGAACTGCTTAAAATTAAAAAGTGTAAATATAAAAACTGAAACGAATGTAAACTATTTCAACTGTTCGTTTTATTTTGCTAAGCGGGCTTTGTTATTTAATTAACAATATTTTTAAGTCACTTTTTTGTTTATTTATTTTTTCTAAAATATAATACATACATATATGTATTCATATGCTAAAATTAAGTAGATACATACGTACAAGATACAGAAAGGACAGGCTGAAATATAAAAAAATAAATGAAGAAGAAAACGAAAATGTATTATGTAATAGTTGACATAGTAGTATTGCGTAATCTTTGAGCACCATTGTGATCATCTCTTTCAACATTCAGGCGTTCATTGCTTAGCTCCGTACTTAAATTAGGTAGCATTTCATCAGGACGCCCTACACGAAAGTGTTGTATAAAGCATAGCAAGCTTCCACTATTTGTGTTAATTTTTGGTGAATAATATAAGTTAGAAGACAACCAAATCTACTCTTAAGTATTCCAATTGTCCGTTCTACCATATTTCGGATCTTCGAATATACAGCGTTGTATCCAGCTTGTGGTGAACCAATTTCTGTCATACGGAAAGGGCATCAAAATGATTGCGCCTGCTTGGCTATCTGAAAAAAAGAATATACATTATTATATCGTACTTTCGTATTTATTTCTTCATTTTAACTTACAGTCATGACGTTTAATCGGTATTTCTATTTAGATAACATGTTGCATCACTTTTTTTGAAGAAATGATTCGAAGAAACAATTCGAAAATTCACTTTTTGAATGAAAAGAAAATGTTGAAGTGTTATGCTCATTGCTCATTTCCTCTTTTATCCATTTTGCTGTAACATATTGTGGGCTATGACAATCCAACATTAAAATCGTTTCCACAGTATTTTTGATAACTGCGCATAGCTTTAATACGGGTGGTATAGCTGTAACCCTCAGAGGTTTATGGAAATATTCCTTCATTTCACGAAGCAGAAGGCACAATGTTTTCTGATTAAACGAAAGATATTTGTAAGCCTCAAAAATAAGTTATTAGAAAGGAATTCAACTAAAACCATTATCTGTTCTAACTAATCGTTTAGACGTTTTAAAGGATTTGACTGATCACAGAGCCGTTTTCTTACGCTCGGCACTTCAGTAGTAACATCATCGTAGTCATTATAATATGAACCGAAACTTGCAACTATTTTATTAAGCAAAAACTTGCACAAACTTTAAGTTCAAATCATTATTTTAATATGTTTGCTAAAATATAATCAGCTGTTTACTTATGCCGAATTCTTCACTTTTTAGGCTGGCAGCTTTTTGCAACTTCAACTGAAATAAGTTGCAATTCTTAATTCAAATAAAAGGTTAAGTTGTTTTAAAGTTGAATTGTAAAAATTTCAGCTCAACCGAGATGAGTTGTAATGCAATCTGTTCACGCAATCCATTTCTCATTAAGATTTCATGTTTTAGCACACAGTCGGTAATCAACAATGAAATCACAAACGCAATATAAGTTTTGCTTTTTTTGGATTGGCATATATATCGCGGAAGAAATTCGGTTGAAAAACGAGTGTTGAGATAAGTGAAATAATATCAATTATGATTTTTGATGAATTGTTGTATGAAGAGGAGGTACAACCTAAGAAAAGAAAAATGTGGAAAAAATTGGTATTTGAAAAAAGAGCAATTTTCTAACGCTACATAACTATATAATTAAATCTTTTATGCGGTAAAAACAACGAAATCACCATACAAACTGCAATCCCAAAATATTTTGAAGTTGGTGAAATCTCGATTGCAACCCGAAGTGAAATCAGAAAAACAAGCACATTGCGGAAACGCATTGCATTGTCTGTACCTACCTTAATAGCTGCATAAACTATATAAAAAAGTTGAAGAAGAAAATTTTAGTAATTAACATAACGTTACCATTTTTACAGTAACTTTACTTGTTTTATATTAGCGACACATATCAGAAGAATAGATGTATTTAACGTAAAATAATTACTCTAGTTGTGTTTTGCTGACAGTGTTGTTATATAACTTTTTAAAAAGCCTGACAAAAAGAACTTTTTACGAACAGAGAAATGTTTTTTACAAGTAATTAAAGAAAATTAAGAAATTAAATACACTATGACTCCATATGTTTTAATTCTGTTTATTTTAGAAACCTGACACACAATTGGGGGATTCACACTGTAGTCATAAAGTCATAAGTCATAAAATAATAGCACAAAAAAATATGACTAGTGTGAACAACCCGTCATAACTCAGTATGCTATTTCAAACATCGATCAGCTGATAATGTACCAACATATTTGTAATTAGCTGTTATCAAAACAAAAGAATGTTAAAACAATTTGAATAAAGTTGTTTGAAAATGCCAAAAACAAATAAAACAAGTAAAAACGTTATATTCGACAGGGTCGAATCTTAAATACCCTCCAAATATTTAGTAATTAAATTTAAAATGTTTAACTTTGGTGGGACAGAGTTCTTTTATATAATATCGTACGTCAACGCACACTGAAGTGGTTCAAAAATAGACAATATCATGTTTTCCACGGACGAACGTATGGGCATTGATAGACCGTGTTAGACTTCATCACTGATGCAGAATATATATACTTTATGGGGTCCAATTCTCTTTGCAGGGTATTAAAACTTTATTTTGGCGGAGTCGCTCTGGCAAGGGCTGTGGCGGAGACATTTCACCTTAAAACTCTAAAAATAAATAATTGGGATAATTATATACAAAATTTAAAAAAAAAAATTTTTTTTGATAGGGTCATTTAATGGGCAAAGAGGAAAGAGGAGATAGGGCAGACTAGTACCAGGTTACGTCTCAGCTTCGTCATTAAAGCTTAAAAATGTTATTTTGAAGGAATGTAGGTTTAAGTAAAACAATTTGTTAAATTTTTACACAATTTTTGCATATAATAACGCTCACTAATGGTGGCGGGGTCCGAAAATTATTATTTTTTATTCTATGGCTCCAAGTTTAACGCATTGGACTTTCATTTATATAAAAATATATCATTTGAAAGCACCGCTAGCATCTCCACATCCGACGAATCGCACTGCCTACTAAACTCAGCGCTCATTAACACAGAACTGGAGGTAAGAATAGTATTCAGCAAATCGAATTCCTTTCTTGCCTCATACGGAAAACAAAAGACGAACTTCTTGAGGGTGTTGGATATATGTACTGAAATAATTGTAAAATAGGGGAGGAAGCATCTGTATCCCGGCGGCCCATAACACTTTTGACCTGATGTACAGTGTTCGGGGAATCGAAGCTCTATAATTCCATTGTCTAAAGGAATCTATCAGAAGGTATCTTTCAAATGGACATTTGTAATGACAGACAGGATAATGCCTATCCCAATCACTCTTCAAAATTCGAGGAAATTTTTTAAAAAAAGTTGGTACTTGAGGCAGCAAAGTGTGATGCTGAGCAGTTATCACACGCTATGGCAAATACATCTAGTGCAAATGTAAATAAAATTTCAAAGAAGGAAAGAAGGAGAAGTGTTATACCGTCGTAAACCTCCTCAACATAAACAAAAAGTTAATTATGAGCAATTGGGTATTGCTGACCTGTGCTAACGAGATTTATTGTTTGTGTCCGTTGAAAGTGGAGGTATGTTTATATTGCATATATTGTGGTTGCATAGTCATAAAAGAAAACGTAAGTTTATCCAAAAAGTTATTCGCGATATTGTGGCAGAAGTTTCCAAAAACCCTACAAACATTAAATTTTAACTTATTTTCTACCAAATTAAATAACAAAAGCTGCATAAATATGAGCCCATAAAAAAATCGCTGAAGAATACTTTTTTTACCTTTTATCAACATACGTTTTTCAAACACTTCTTTTTCACGTAGACTTTTAGTGATATGGCTATCATCTGCCCACAACGCTTTATGCATCAAATTGTAGGTTTTTTATCCCTCTTTAAATTAAAAAATATTGTGGCAGCGGGTTTTTGCATATGGCTGTGATTTACATAGTCATCCGAAGAAAAATAGTGAATCGCATTTTGTTTTGTACTATTTCTTTTTAAGAATATGAGTAAAGAGAAATTATTTATATGAGTAAAGAGAAATTATTTATATGAGTAAAGAGGAATTATTTATATATAATTGTTGTTATTTTAACCTTTATGTCGCAATTTTATGGTATTTGATTTACAGTTATGAATAGAGAAAAACATTTTTTTTTGAGAAATTGTTGTTTTAAACTTTATATTGCAATTTTAAGACTTTCAGTTTAAGTGAAGCTTACTCATTGCATTTAAAAAAAGTCAAAACAAAGGTCAAATTTTAATTCTTATAATTAATTGTTTTCGCGATAGTGATAAAAGTTTCAAAAATATCAATATGGAAATTAAAATAGAAGGTTCATTCTGTCAGTGCCAATTTTCTAGAATGTATGTGCTTGATATTTGGAGTTCAACAGCTGGTAATTATCATTCGAAAGCAAACATAGCTACAAATACAGATCTTTTAAATCGCCTCTTTTTAATTTCATATCCATTTATTTCTGGAGCCTGAAACATACCAACAAAGAAAAGAAGTAATTTAAGTTCACGGAGATTTAAATTTGCTTAATATTTGATATATATTACTACTATTTTAGTTTATTACCTTATATTACTTAATAATATCCTATATTTCATTATTCAACTTTGTTTAACTTTTTAATTTAGTTTTTTCAGTGTATATTTCGAATGAATTAAAATGAAATAAAAATTTACAAAACTTGTTTAAAACAACCAAATTTTTATATTAAAATACTTTATTTCAAAAAATTTTAAAACAGATCTATAAGCCAATTAACCCTTAAAACAAGTGTGCCCAAAAGCTCCTTATGGAAGAGTAAACACCAATACATTGAACAAAAACCTAATTTTTATTCAATATTTCTTGTTGCAAAAACAAATACAAACAAAACGATATCATACGCTAAACAAAAACAAAGTCTTCGCTGATGATCGCTGTCGTCAATGTTTACCAGCAAACCTTACGAAAGTGTTGTTGGTTTTCACTTGCTTTTATAGAATGAAGAACAACAAAAAAATATCAGACAAAATTGTTTGTGTATTTCGTATTGCTAATGCTGAGTGCTGTATGTGAGTATTAAAACACACAGCCTATAGCTAAGCGCTTTTACAAAAACAAATGAGCATCAAGCGCATAGGGCCTGGGCACTCTTGCCTTAAAAGATCAAATGGTTACTGTGGCTACAGTTGTTAATATTTTTTCCTAAAAATTTGTCAACTTTAAGTTCTTCGGGCATGAAATGAGCTGAAGACCCTAGGTTTTTTTAGTTTTGGAGATATTGATTTTTGACCGCTTTTTCATATAAGGGAAACCACTGTGCGTTGTGGCAAAAACGGTCATTTTGCTCCAGTACAAAATTAAAATGTAATTTATATGCAAAACAAGGTCATGTAGCAAAAGTCTGCATGGCTTCTCTTTTGGAAAGTAGTCCTAACGTCGGACCTAAAAATAAATCCAGTACACGTGTGAATTTAATAAACCAAGTACAGAATGATAATTCTGATTACGGAATTTATGAAATTGTTGATGTTTATTCCAACGACCACATAAGTACAAATTATGAGCGCTATCATGCACAAATTTTAATAGAAGGCAAAATCGCCAAATTCGAAGTAGATTCTGGCTCTGGTTATTCCTTTTTGGCCCAAAATGTATTTGGAGAATTGGAATTGTCTAATGAAATAACCCCTACAATATAGTTTTTCCTTCGTACACTCAAAATACAATTACCCCAGAAGGCAAAGTGAGTGTCAGTGCAACATATAACAACGTTTAAATAGTTGATGATCTCTATATCGTACCGAGTCATTGCTCTCCCCTTATCGGACGAGCCTGGGGGCTAATTCTGGCATACGTCTACGAGCGAGTTTTCTGTGGAATGTTCGATATTTTGAACTTTTGGGATTCAAACATGTATCGAAATTCCTATTGATGGCACTCGATATCGAGCTGTCATTCGAATGCAACTGTAGGTTTATACTTACT
Source organism: Linnaemya tessellans (assembly GCA_951800035.1). Lineage (NCBI taxonomy): Eukaryota > Metazoa > Arthropoda > Insecta > Diptera > Tachinidae > Linnaemya > Linnaemya tessellans. The sequence goes on from OX637532.1 coordinate 72,552,159, forward strand.
CATTATTTGCTAAATTTAAGGGATTGGTAGATTCTCGTATCCTCTTCCGAATGATATTGACATTTTCATTCTCGGAGGATGATGAATAAAAAAAATTCGGGATTCGTTGTAATACTAATCTTTCTTAAACACTTATTTTAAAACTTTTTCAACTTTATATGTGTTCAAATAATTTTGTTTGTTTACCTTTTTGAGTATTTTTTAGTGTTATAAAACGTATTTATATACAATTATTGTGCAACACTAAAGACACATTTCGATTCGTTTAGTATCGAATGACAGAATTAGAAAATTAAGAGCAATCGATATTATACTTCATTCGAAAAGAATTCCGTTCATGAGTGCCAGAATTAGCCTCCTGGATACGTTGCTTAGGTACCAACCTTAACGAATTGAATCAAATTAATAAAAATCTACATGTGGGGCATTCTTTTAATAACTCTCATCAAATTGAAGACTTTATACCCGAATTTTCATCAGTTTTTGAACAGAAAATCGGGTGTATCCCCCATTATAAAGGTTCTTTGCAGTTGAGAGAGAACGTCAAGCATATCTACACCAAAGAACGCCAAATACGTTTTACATTAAAGTAACCTGCCACAGCTGAATTTAATAGAATCATGGACCACATATTGCCTGAAATTCCAAAAGCTGAAGTCTATTTCGATGATATTACTATACATGGTGAGTCTTTATCTGAATGTAAAGCTAATTTAAATTCTTGTGTGGCTCAATTAAAAAAGTACGACCTCCACTTAAACCTTCCAAAATGCACATATTTTCAAAAAAATTCAATTTTTGGGTCATACTGTGGGGTACAACAAAATTCAAAAATTTTGATTCGAAAATAAAGGCCATTGTTGATATGCCGAAACCAAAATGTGTGAAAGGTGTCCGTATATTTTTTGGCATGGTTAAATACTATTTTAGGTACATACCAAATGCCTCTAACATAACTCCACCCTTACGTGTGTTATAACATAAAAATACAGTTTTCAAATAGAATTCCAATTGCCAAAAACATTTAATTTCCTTAAAAAGGAAATTGCTTCTGATAGAGTTATAATGTCTTTCAATCCCGATCTAAAGGTCCAACTTGCTTGTGATGCTAGTCCAACTGGAATACCGGCAGTTTTGTCTCACGTAATCAATGATGAAGAAAGGCCTATCGTCTTTGCTTCAAGATCGTTAACTCCGACAGAACAGAATTATTCCCAGCTCGATCGGGAGGTGCTGTTGGATGAAGTAGTAGAACACGAGACTCTGAGAGTAGATAGGGAATGTATGTGTCAGAGCAATTAAAATACTCAAATTTCAGCAATTAAAATTTTGTACTGAAATTTTAAAATTTAAAAATTTTAATTGCCAAATTTATGTTAATTGTTTTTTTTTGTAATTTGATACTTTAATGTTTGTGTGTGTGTATATTCCCACGGTCAAATAGGGGGTTCACATTGTTGTTGTTTTTTTTATAATGTTGGGGTAGGCGTGGAAATTTGTGTCTGTCCATATGGGAGCGTAGAAAATTGAATCTTTGTTATACATGAAACAGGTAAAAGATGTCGTTTTTTTTGCTAACTAAGACTGTCTTATAATTTAGGAAGAACAAAATTGGTATCAAAAATTCAAAAATAAAATTTCGAATCCAGGGATGGACAAGTGCAATATTTTATGGTACATGAAAGTTACAAAAATGTTAAAAAATGTTCAATTTTTCTTAAATAAAACTACTTTATACCTCAAGAATCGTTGCAATGATAAAAAAAATTCAAACTTAGCTTCCAGGGTTGGGAAATTGAAATATTTTTTTATACATAAAAGTAACCAAAAAGGCAATTGACGTTGTTTTTTTACTAATTAAAACTATTTTTTAGTTCAGGAAAAACAAAATTGGTATCAAAAATTAAAAAAAATCAAAATTTAGATTCTAGAGTTGGATAACTGCAATATTTTGTGGTACATAAAAATTACCTAAATGGTTACAAATATTAAGTTTCTCTTAAATAAAAATATTTCATGATTCACTAAGAGTTTCATTGGTAAAAAAATTTAAATTTCGTTTCCAAGGTTGGGAAACTGAAATATTTATTCTGCATAAAAGTAACCAAAAAGGCAATTGACGTTGTTTCTTTTTGCTAATTAAAGATGTTTTATAATTCAGGAAGAACAAAATTGGTATTAAAATCTTAAAAAATCAAAATTTCGACTCCAGGGTTGGACAAATTAAATATTTTATGGTACATGAATGTGACAAAAAAGTTCAAAAATTTTAATTTTTTTGTCAAGTAAAACTATGTTACACCCCACTAAGAATTGCATTGGTAAAAAAATGAAAATTCGCTTCCAGAGTTGGAAAATCGAAATATTTTTGGTACATAAAAGTGCATACATAAATTCCAAATTTTGTGTTTTTAGTGAATTAAACCTCTTTTATATACCAGAAAAAATTAAAATAGTATTAAAAAATTAAAAATTCGGTTCCAGGGTTGGAAAATCGACATTTTCTGATTCATAAAAGCAGCATTTTATTTGTTATTTTTGATTTTTATGATGAATTATACCTACTTTATATATCAGAAAGAAGTAAATTGGTATTAAAAACTAACAAAATCTAAAAGACGCTTGATTCTATGGTTGGACAATTAGAACTTTTTGGGGTACATGAAACGGATTTTTTGTTTTGTTTGTAAATTAATATATATTTAATATTTTTGAAAGACGTTCATAGGTATTAGATATAAGAAAAGCCAAACATTTAGCTTCCTAGCCGAAAAAATTAAACGTTTTCTTAAATATAAAAAACCGATAACATCATTTTAATTTTTTAATTAAACCTACTTTCTGTTTTGGCAAGAAAGAAGAACTACATCTGTGAAGAGTATTTAAGATTCGGCACAGCCGAATATAGCGCTTTTACTTGTTTTTTGTTTGTTTTTAATATTGGTGTGTGTTTACTTAAGATATTTTGTCCAGCAATTCAGTTATTTCTTTTTTGTGTGTAATGCTTGAGTGTGGGAAAAAAATTTGATTACTCTGATCTTGAAGACGTTGTAAAAAAATTTACTATTGCATAAATATTGAAACTTATATTTTGTTTATTTTATACATGACGATCATCGATGGATTTTATTTGGGGATATGGATGGTGGTGCGATTTCTGTATTTTGTACAATATGAATATTTATGCTATGTTTAAGTGTGTATGTGTGTGTTTTTGTGTTGTGAGTAGCGATTGGAATGTCTGCCTGTCAGACAGGCTGAGTGTGTGACGATTGGTGAGCCTGTATGACAGTCCGCTTTTTTGCTTTCCTGGATTTAGCGCAAGTGGGGTCAGTATGCAATGTGATAAGATGTACATATTCATTCATCCGTACATAAATATCTAAAAATTTATTTCATTTACGCATATATATACAAACAAATAATAAGCGTTTATTCTTTGTGCTCAAATATTCCCTTGACCATTTCAATGAATGAACAATTGTGTTTGTTTGTGTGTTCTCTTAAATAAATATGTATGTAGGTTTTTATTTGAAACAAAAAGACATTTATTTAAATTTTTATAAGCATTTATTTAAAAGTTTGTTAACATTTTTATTTTTAAGTAAAATTGCATTCCTTAAGGCACAAACATCATAGTCGTGATAGCTACAATAGGGATATTCTGAATGCTTAGTTTCCATTTGTTTAAAATTAATGCAGCCAATGTCTTCAATGTTATAAACTGTTTGATGAATCATTTTTTCTAGCCATTTTTTCTTCTCTTCCTCCTTAACATACATATATTTGTGAATTTTTTATATTGGATTTTAAAAACTTGCAATCGCTTTGAAATGAGACTTAATTATCATTCCAGTTAATATGATGATAGTTTTTTGTTAACCAAACTGCTTCTCTCTGTTTTTTGACTGATAAACATGCGAAATCAAAAGGAGGTTTTATGATGAAATTGAGGCATTCGTTAATGCTGAAAACTACAGCTAGTTCTTTTGCGATGAAGTCATTTGAATTATGTTTGAAATCTTGCAAGTCTACAAACACAATATCAACATCCATGTTCCTTAATTTATAAGACCTTCCGGACTTGACCTTTTATTCTATTACGCAGTCATGAATAAGAACGCAGTAAGCTGATGTCGTTGCTGGAATATTTTTTGCTGTTTCAAATTCAATTTTTATATCAATCGGTCCGGTATTGACTGACTCGTTCTGATAGCTTACATCTACTACAATAATTGGAGCGTCGTCTTAAACTCCTGGGCAGTTAACAGTGATTGTTGAAATCTTACATACATAATATAGAATTGCATACCGTTCATTTTTAAATTTTATGTTAAGATCATCATATGGGTAAGAGGTTGAATTTAAATGTACTTTTAAATTAGTGAGGTCACAGGGAACAAATTTGTTATCTCGTTGAAATGCGACCAATACAAAACGTGATCGTTCTTTACTTGCAGCTAATTTAACATTCCAAATATGACTTGTCCCTGTATTCAATTGTGGATTCATACGACAATCCCAGCTACGAAATGCCATCGGTATAGAAGCACCATTGTTAATAATTTTAATCATATTCAAATTGCTCTGATCAGATAATTGTACGTGTGGAATTCTCCAGGAGATGACTGAAATTGTAAGTTTGGATTTTTCTGTAGAAACGCTCGAGTGTACAAGAGCTTCATCATTTTTATTGCTCATGAGTATCAATTCATGTTTTCCATTAAGTATAACTTTGTTGTAGTCTTCAGCAAATCCCAAGAGCATTTTTAATGGTACATGAAAATTAAAATATCCATTCTTAACCTATCGTTTACACATGCCACTGGGAGTTCGAAAAATTCAATACACTTACAACTTTTTACTAATACACATACATTTTTTCTAGTGGCAGCTCCAGTGGCAGCTAATTTTGCATGCGAGTAAAAATTTGTCACTTGCATGCCACTAAATGTCAAAACGATAATCAATGGTACACTGCCAAAAATTTAATGCAAACTTTGTGGATTACAGTAAAACTGTACTTAAAGTTTTAACTTATTTAATGTATTATTATGCAGTATTTCTTGAAATTCGCATAAAAAATTCAAGTTTGTTAATTAAAGCGCATTAATATTATTAAAATAATATTAATAATAATATATGCTAACCTTTTCCCCAAAAATGCGCATATATGGTGAACTCGGTAACTCTACATAACAAACAAAACAAAAAGTTGAAATGGAATCAAAATTGAAGTTTACGCTTCGACGACATTTTGAAAATGAACTATCAATGGCATGTGTAGACAGAAAAGCAAATTGTATGAGATTCGACTATTTCGAATAATTTTTCGTTGATAATACGTATACAACAATGGCATGCCACTACTTGCATGTGTAATCGCAGCGTAAGATTCAAATTATCAGTTTTATGTGATCCACCATTTTGCATTGCAACGCTTTCAGTTGGCGATAGATATACCAAATTTTTTATTGTGGTTGTTGTTCCTAAATACATTGTATGATCGATTTCAATGTCATTAAGCTCTTAGCGGATTTCATCAAATAGATGTGCAACAAAGTTTTTTTTCAATTTAAAATTTTCTGAAAATTTTCCAGTTTTTTCATCTACAACGAAACCTTCCACATAATTGTATATAGCTCTCACTAGGTAACACTTACAAATCTTGATTTTGTATTGAGATTGGAATCTCATCATTATTGTTGTACGATTGTAGATATGGTATGTGGGTATGATAGTCCTTTTTATACCCTTCACAAAAAAGTGAAAGGGTATATATAGGTTAGTCATTCCGTGTGTAATTTCTTCGATATTCACATGGAACCCTATAAAGTATATATATTCTGCATCCTTATGAATAGCGATGACGATTGAGCGACGTCCGTCTGTCCATCCGTCCGTCTGTACGGTTTTCACAAGCCCCCAGAATAGCTAGAGACTTCGTTCTTGGACCGTTGGATTGGAAATGAGCTTAAGTAGAGTGCTATTGAAATTCAGAAAGATCCGAAGTACGGTTCCAGAGCTGGGAAGCTTACACCTATTTCTCGACGCAAAATTTATACCAAAAAACTATTCTTTTTTTAATGTTTGTAAATTAAACCTATTTCGTGCTTTGGGAAGGCTCAATGGTCTATTAAAAACTAGAAAAAAGTAAAATTTTTTTCCAGGGATGGGAAATAAAAATTTTTTTTCGGCCCATTCCGTATTTTGTTGTACATGTAGTAACTAAAATTGTTAAAAATTTCAAGTTTTTCTTTAACAAAACCTCTTTATACGTCATAATGATTGCATTGACCAAAAAAAAACTCATAATTTCGAATCCAAGGTTGGACAAGTGCAATATTTTGTGGTACATGAAAGTGGCCAAAATGGTTAAAAAATCAAAATGTTTCTTAATTAATACTACTTTATACCTCCAGAAGACTTGCACTGATAAAAAATAAAAAAATAAAAAATAAAATTTCGCTTCCAGGGTTGGGGAAATGAAAGTTTTTTTGGTACATGCAATATTTTGTTGTACATGTCATAACCAAAATTGTTATAAATTTTTAGTTTCTCTTAAATAAAATCACTTATACTTCATGAAGATCTGCATTGATAAAAAATTTTAAAAATTAAAATTTCGCTTCCAGGGGTGGGAAATTGAAACTTTTTATACATAAAAGTAACCAAAATGGTTAAAAATTAAAAATCTTTCTTCAGTAAAACTACTTTACACCTCATAAAGATTCGCATTTATAAATAAGCAAAAAAAAAAATTAAATTTCAATTCTAGGGCTGGAAAATTTAAATTTTTTTTGGTACATGCAATATATTGTAGAACATGAAAGTGAAAAATATTTGAAGATTTTTGTAAATAAAACTACTTTATAAGCAATGAAAACTTGCATTAGTAAAAAGAAGACAAAAATTAAAATTTCGCTCCCAGGGATGGGATATTGAAATTTTTTTTATACATAAAAGTAACCAAAAAGCCTGCTAACGTCGGTTTTTGACTAATTAAAACTTATTTTTAATTTAGGATTGGTATCAAATATTAAAACAAATCAAAATTTCGATTCCAGGCTTGGATAACTGCAATATTTTGTAGTACATGAAAGTGACCAAAATGATTACAAATTTTAAGAGTTGCATGAACCTCATCAATAAGAGTTGCATTGGTAAAAACAAACAAAAAAATTAAAATTTCGTTCCCACGGTTGGGAAATTGAAATATTCTTTATGCATAAAAGTAACAAAACAGTCAATTGACGTTGTTGTTTTTGCTAATTAAAACTATTTTATAATTCAGGAAGAACAAAATTGGTATTAAAATCTTAAAAAATCAAAATTTCGATTCCAGGGTTGGACAAATGAAATATTTTATGGTACATGAAAGTGACCAAAAAGTTTAAAAATTCATTATGAATTGCATTGGTAAAAAAATAAAAATTCGCTTCCAGAGTTGGAAAATCGAAATTTTATAGTACATAAAATCTAAATATTTCTGGTACATAAAAGTATCCACATAAATTCCAAACTTTGTTTTTTAGTGAATTAAACCTATTTTATACTTCAGGAAGAATTAACTTGGTATTAAAAATTCGGTTCCAGAGTTGGAAAATCGAAATATTATAGTACATAAAAGTAGCCATATAAGTTCCTTATTTTGGTTGAGTGCGAATGAAACCTTTTTTATACTTCGAGAAAAGTTAAATTGGTACTAAAAAATAAATAATTAAAAATCCAATATCAGGGTTGGAATATCGACGTTTCCTGATTCATAAAAGTAACCATATAATTTGTTAGTTTTGATTCTTATGATGAATTATACCTACTTTATATATCAGGAACAAATAAATTGGTATTAAAAACCAAAAATATCTAAAAGACGATTGATTCTACGGTTGGATAATTAGAATTTTTGGGGTACATGAAACGGATTTTTTTGTTTGTTTGTAAATTAAACATATTTAAGATTTTTGAAAGACGTTCAGAGGTATTAGAAGTAAGAATAGCCAAACATTTAGCTTCCTAACCAAAAAATTTAAACGTTGTCTTATATATAAAAGTAACTGATAACATCAATTTGTTATATTAAGTATTTTTTAATTAAAGCTACTTTCTGTTTTAGCAACAAAGAAAAATAGAAGAAATACATCTGTGAAGGGTATTAAAGATTCGGCACAGCCGAATATAGCACTTTTACTTGTTTATTATATTTTCGTCAGACAATGGATTATCTAAGACGTTTATTATTGAGCTCATCTTGTTTTCAGTTTGAAATTCAAAGACTTGAGAAAATTTTTGTTTGCTGTTGTAAGTGACCTGTGACGAGCAGATCTTTTCAATTGTGGTTTAGGTTGTAATATCTGTGGATGAGACGTGGCTGCAGTATTTTGTGATATACTTGTATTGTATATTATCATTACTTAGTTGGCCTTAAATGTATTCGTATTGCAATTTCCTCTCCTCGAAAATTAATTAAATCACCGTTCTGATCAACCACGCCCAGTGATAGAGAACTTATGTCTTTGGTGCTTACAGGTAAATAAATGAGATTCCTTGGAATCTCATCCATTTTATAGCCTGCAGGTACATTAATCGGAAACTCATGAAGGGTATGTGATTTTGAATTGTTCATATATGTATTAGTAGCGAAACTACTTTCAATTCGCAAGAGATTTACTTTAAAAATTAACTGGAAGATCTGAGTAATGATCATCGGTCGGTGTTAGGATTTTACTATTGAATCCTAAAAGATTCCCATTTGTATTTTCTTTATTAAAATATATCGGATCTTTAGAACTATTTATTTTAACTTGCATCGTATTGTTGTTAGCTTCTATAAAACTGTGCCATAGATGATCAAGCTTCTCTTGCCCTATAGGAAAGCAAGAAAAAAAACCAATTCTGCTTACGCAGCAAACAAATATCTATACGAAAACAAAAATGTTGTTTCTCTCGCTCTCCTTAGGTTTTGACTTCTCTTTAACATATAGCAGGGATGGATAACAAGTACTTTTCAATTTCATCTATATATTGAGTTGAAGAGCTTGTTGCTACTATTCGTAAGTTTTGCATTTATAATTGTATTTATTGTATATAACACAATATTTTTATTTAATAGCATCTGACTGATGATAATTGTATTTATTTTGTAAACTCGTTTATAATAAATATCTATTTCAAATAAATATATATTAGCTCATCCAGATCTATATGGAATGGGTACTATTTTGTTCTTGCGTGCTTTGCTTATAACTATTTGTATGGTAGAGAATGCTGTTTCACAATTATATATGTGGTACCAAAAATTAAATAAAATCAGTTAGCGCACACTCATATGTGTCGTTTAAGTCAATGGGAGGAAAATAATTAGCAGATAGCGCTGATGAGTTAGAGCTCAGAGTAAGTGTTATTGACATTATAACAGCCAGTTCACAAATAAGTAAAGTTTACTACACAGCATGGTTTATAAGAATGATTTACTGTATTTCATAATATTATTTTAAAATTAACTTTAGTTATTAAAAATATTGATATTATTGTTGTTATCATTGTGAATGGCGATTTATTTCGTTTTCCAACTATAGTATTTCATCAAGGAATTATTATTATAGAAAATCCCAATCATTTAACTAATGTTTGTCCCCTTTCAGTCGAATCTCTTTTTCAACTAGATATGTGTTTGGAAATCTAGTTCTTGACAGTTCTTCCGTATAGAAGCCACCTTTAATAGGATTTCCAAGATAATCTTCTAATATGTATGTTATAGGATATATATTCTGAACTCTTTTGATTGTGAAAATTTCTGTTGTCCAATTCGGAGTATAGCCTTTCTAGAAAATATGTTTATATTTGTTAATACGTACATGGTCCCCTGTATTAAATTTTGACATTTTGTACATCTTTAAATGGCTGTATACTGTATTTAGAAGCTGTTTCTCATTTTTGAGGTGACTTTAATCGGTGACATTTTAATGGTGCGATGAACTTTTCTATTGTATGCATTAAGTAAATCTTTATATATACCAAGCCAGTTGTAGGAACCATAAAAACTAAACTCTTTCCACATCATTCCTTTTAATGTTCTATTGAATCGTTCTACTATTGATGCTTTCATTATCCTATAGGTTGAGTAGTGATTGACGTTGTATTTATCCATCAATTGATTAAAGTCTTTGTTGAAGAATTCTTTACCATCATCTGTTTGTAAGTTTTTTGGCACACGCCCCTATTGAAAAATAATCTCCATTACCTGCGTTGTGTCAACAGCTGTCTTTCTTCTCAAAGGTACTGCCCAAGCATATTTGGAGAATGTATCAATTACAGTTAGCAAAAATCTATAATTTTTATTGTATGTAGAATAGTTCTCCATTTCAACTAAATCTGCTTGCCAAAGATCGTCTATTCCTTTCATAACAACTCTACGTCGTCCAAACATTTTTCGAGCTTCCTTATGGAGCTCGTTCACTAAATTTTTTTTTGTATCCATGTCTAAGCTTTAAGAAGTCTTTTGGGTGTGTTGCGATCCATCTGATGCGCTTTCAGCAATTGACACAGGCATGTAATTTTCAAATCTATAAATTTTCTCATTTAATCTTTCTATTTCTTCTTCGAAGGATGCTCTGATCTTGGAAATGCTTTCTTGCATTTTTTTCCTTTCTTCCAACTGTAATATTATTTCATGTTGTTGCATTTCGATTTGATTTTTTAGAGTATTGTGCATTTGGTTGTTATCTTCTTTAAATTCTTTTAACATTATGTGTTTTACTTCTTCGATTTGAGTTTGCAAACACAATTTATTGATAGCATCGTTTTCCTCCAAAGCTTTTGCAACATTTTTGATTCCTTTGTTTTGGACATCAATGTTGTTGTTCGCATCCAAAAAGAACCCCAACAATTTAGGTGAATTTTTCAATGAAATTATACTGCTAGTGTCGTTTAGATAATATCCGAATTTATCAACAGACATAATTTATATTTAAAACGTGTATGCGTTTATATAGATGATTTTTCTCTTTAAAAAGTTTTCCAATAATATGTTTGTACTTGTACCTTCTAGTCTCCTTGATTTGACCATCGGACTTATAATCTCTTCTGTGTGCATTGGTAGTAAGTAATATTTTTTTATAGAATTATCATAGTTTTTTGGTGTTTTATGAAATATCAAAGAAAACAGTCCTGGGATTAGAGCCCATATTTGACCACCAGCCTGTATTTTATCTTGATTTAACTCGATGTTGCTACTACCAATTTTCCATTCGTTATTATAAAGTGGACCATAGTTAGTATCTAGTTCACTTCTCGATTGCAATCGTGATAAGTCAGGATAACTCTCTCTCAGGATATATTATTAGTGTTTGCTGGGATCAAGTCGTGTTTTTTGTCAGCTCCAATAAATCACCTGTAAAGTCTGTACTCAAAGTGTAAATACCTGCATAATTTTATAAGTTAATTGAAATTTAATTTCTTTTATTATTTCACTGGAAGTTTGGTTGTTTGTGCTTGTTGCATAAAATTACTCAAAGCAAGACGAACTAAATAGATAGATAATATAAAAGCAAATATCTACAGCTGTTTCATTCTATCATAATACTGGCAATACTGCACGACAGTTGAATTATCACTGCTTATTCACTGCAATACCCCTCGTTGTTAAACTGCATTACCATTAATCACTACCCAGTGAGCAAAAGTAATTGCATCGGATTATTTATAAAAACTAAAAATTATATACATATATTTGATTGTTTCATCGTTAATTCTCAAGATGGCATGCTTAAAAAAGGGATGTACTTTAGAAGGATCGGATGATAGAATGATAATCTGTTGGTTATGTCACGGTTCATACCATTTTAAGTGCGTTGGTATTTCTGGTATTTGAACAAAAACGTTCATTGGCGTTGTAATAGTTGCCAGAGAGTCAGTGTTGAATTTTTTAAATTCTTCCAGAGCACTAAAAACAATTTCCTGCAAATCCAGAACAACCTTGGCCATTTAACTGAACAAATTAATGAATATGGAAAACTTTTTAGTGACTTTAAAACTTTAGATAGTTTACAAGCACCATCCACAATTCGCCGCAAAAGCCCGAGGTTGTTGAATAAAGATAACAATACGATTAATGACGGATCCAGTTTAACAAAAAATTCGCCTCCTAGAACAACTATGCCTAATGCCTCAGATAATGTTGGTAACATTATTCATGTCAACGATATAAATAATGCTCTGGGCTACTCATCAACGGCCATGCCTCTAATTAATGCTTCAAAATCTCTAAGCCCCGCTCAATTAAGTAGAGCTGTGCCAAATCGTTCGTTCAAGTGACCGGTCATTTTCGTTCATTCTTTAAGAAAGAACTCGTTCGTTCGTTCGCTCTTTTTATGAAATACGAAATGAAAACAAAGAAACATATGATTCGGTCAATAAAAGGAAAATAACCAAAACAAACAACACCAAATGCAAAAAAGGAAAAATTAATAAGTGATCATTTTTATAAAATAAAAGTATTTAATTGCATATAAACAAAAATAGAATGTGAGAAAGTTTAAAAAGTTTTTAAGATTTCTTATTTCGATGGTGTGCAGTTCGGGACATACATATTTAAAGAAATCCCTGGCCAATAAATAAACAAAGTGAAATGAGCGAACCCAAGTGAATTGAACTTGTTATCAGTACTGCTGAGCCAAAACGGCTCAGTAAAGTAACCGGCTCACTTCGTTCAGTGTACTGATTCGTTCAAATTGACCCGTTCGTTCACGAACGACACAGCTCTACAATTAAGTAATTTTGATGTCTCAACTCCAGTCCCTTTAACCTCAATAGCGAGCTCGTCTACAGTTCTTAATCAATATATAACTGATACGTCAACAGCCCCAAGGGAGTTGCGTAGGATTCCTCCGAAAAAAACCATATTTGCTACACGTTTCGCATCGGATACAAAAGCTGAAGATATGAAATGGTATATTCAAAGGAAATTTGAAAATTGCTCACCACAGGATATTCTCGTTTTTAAAATAAACTCTAGAAATAGAGCATCATTCAAAATAATTGTACCGGAGGTACTGTTTCAGCAAATTGTTAGTCAAGAGTTTTGGCCTAAGAATGCTTTAGTACGTGAATTCATTTATAAAGATGATAATAATGCTCGCTTGCCTAATTTAGTGCATTCCAACCCAAAAAACTAATATCTATTTTATACCAAAATGTCAGAGGTATTAATTCAAAATTGTCATCGATTTACCGAAACAGCTTTGGATATGACAACGATATTATAGCATTCACTGAAACCTGGCTTAGTGGTAAAATTAATAATACCGAAATTATGTGTTCCAGATACCAAATTTTCAGAAAAGATAGAGAAAGTTGTCAAACAGCCAATAATATTGTAAAAAAATCGGGTGGTGGTGTTTTAATTCCTGTCTCAACTACGTTTTCGTCGGAACAAATTATACTGCATGATTTTTTGCACATTGAGTTTATATGCGTATTAGTGAAAATACATAAACAGCTTATGTATATTATTTGCTTGTATATTCCTCCTAACTCGCAATATTCTATCTATGAGGATTACCTAAAAGCTATAAATGTTATTGCAGATAAAGTAAATTGAAATGATATTATACTTGTGCTGGGAGATTTTAATATGCCAAATGTGTCCTGGAAATCTGTGCCTGATTGTAATTATTTGTCACCTCTTCAATCTTCGGAATTATCGCAGTATTTCATTAACAGTTTACTGGAGTGCTGCCTTTTTCAAATCAACTGCATCACAAATACTTCTGATAAATTGTTAGACCTTGTATTTGTTAATGAACCGTCAGACTTTTCGATATCGCAGCATCCCCCGCTTTCAAATCCTGAGAATAGTTATCATCCTACGATTGAATTAACTTATATCTACCAACCTCATCGACGGTCAAATACATCTCAGCAAAATAAAATTTTTCGTTTTAAGTCAACAAATTACATTAAACTTCAAAGTGAACTCTCTCAAATCGACTGGTTAAATGAATTATCTTATGGCAATGATTTAGACAAAAGTATCGAAAAATTTTACCAGATACTACACAAATGCTTCCTATCTTCAATACCTAGAGTACTACCTGCCCCTGCCATGGTCCACCTTGGAACACTAAACAACTTTCAACACTTAAAAACCGCAAGAGTAAACTATTTAAAAAGTACAAGCAAAATGCATCTCAACTAAATTATTCCATGTACTCCTCAGCAAGATCTGCATATACCATTGCTAATCAACTGGCTTATAGTGCTTATTTAAACAGGATAAAAAATAACCTAAAAAATGATCCCAAGTCTTTTTATAAGTTTGTCAACTCGAAGAGGCGTGTGTCAGATTTCCCTTCTGTTATGAAGTTTAAAGATTATGAGTCGTCAGATGATAAAGTTATAAGTAATATGTTTGCTGAATTTTTTGCATCAACCTATTCTTCGTCTACGTTTAGCAATATAGAGCAGTATTCTTATCATATCCCTGAATCAGTGAATTTTAATGTACCCCGTATTGAGCAGCAAACTGTTTTGACTTATATGAAAAATCTAAAACTTTCGTATGATCACGGTCCTGATGGTATTCCTAGTAGTATTTTAAAATACTGTCCTCATTTACTAAGCACTCCATTGACCTATTTATTCAACAAATCACTCAAATTGAGTTACTTTCCTCCAATTTGGAAGAAATCGTTCATCATTCCGCTATTCAAATCTGGATCTAAGGCTGATATATCCAATTATAGAGGTATAGCTAAACTGAACGCAATAGCAAAGTTGTTTGAGCAACTCTTATGCGATACATTGTCTTATCAAGCAACGTCTATCCTTTCTTCTGCGCAGCATGGTTTCTGTAAAGGTCGATCAACTATTACGAATCTCTTAGAATTAACAACCTTAGTTAATGATGGATTTGTCACTGGCAAACAAACAGATGTCATCTATTTTGATTTTAGTAAGGCCTTTGATAAGGTGAATCACAACTTACTTATTCATAAGCTTGATCGAATTGGATTTGGAACGTCTCTAATAAAATGGATCGAATCTTATTTGAAGAACAGAATGCAGTGTGTCAAGTTCCGCAATATGCTCTCTACTGATATAAATGTTATATCAGGTGTGCCTCAGGGTAGTCATCTCGGCCCACTTTTATTTACTTTATTTATTAATGATCTTCCATCCGTTGTTGAAAACTCAAATATACTAATGTATGCAGATGACGTAAAGTTATTCTTATCGCTTGATTCTATTGATCAACAGTTGCGTCTCCAAGCTGACATTGTACACTTAACCGCTTGGTGCGCTAATAATTTAATGGACCTAAATGTGAAAAAGTGCAAATATATGATTTTCTCAAGATCAACACCAATTAATGGATTCTATAAAATGAATAATGCTGTTCATGACCTAGTGGATTCATTTAATGACTTGGGGGTTATTTTAGATAAAAAATTGGACTTCAGGTGCCATATAACCTCGACGATTAACAAAGCTACTGGTGTTCTGGGTTTTATTAAACGCTGGGCTAAGGAGTTCTCTGACCCTTATACAACCAAGATGTTATTTACTACTTTAGTTCGCCCAATACTTGAATACGGATCTGTTGTATGGGACCCACAATATCTTTCACATTCAAATCAAATAGAGTCAGTACAAGTGCAATTCTTATTATTTTGTCTTCGTGGTCTTCCTTGGAACTCTAATATAAGATTACCATCTTACGAGAGACGCCTAGGACTTATTAAGCTTCCAACCTTAAGGAGCCGTCGACAAATGCTAAATGTTACCTTTCTGCTGAAATTAATAAATGGTTACATCACATCTCAATTTCTCCTGAGCAAAATAAACTTGAATATACCCAATCGTCCAACAAGGTATTATAGCTTCTTGAGAATTAAGTTTTACACTACAAACTATAGTAACTTCGATCCCTTTCGGAGAATTTGCAGTGATTTTAATAGTCTTTACCCTTGTATCGATTTCAACAAAGGTATTGAGGTCGTAAAAAATGATATAATTTTACATCTTAACTCATTACAAAATTGATTATAAATAAATGTTCAATTTGTTAAATCGACATTTGTTAAAGCCATATTTTTTGTTTTTGCTGTAATTTGTCTTGTTACTATTAAAACAAAGCTTTATAGATTCCATTTATATATGTATGTAATTATCATTTCTGAAACATTGTTATATTTTAATTGTATCAGTCTGTAAGGATTAATCCATAGACTAAATAAATAAATAAAATTAAAAAAAAAACTCTCGTTCTCGTCGTAATTAGATTGTTGTGAGTAAAAGTCATATTCATCAAATCGCTGACTGATTAAACATTGATTCTTCAATTAGTTTCTTAGGGGTACTTGTTTCCAACTTCATTGTTGAATTCTGAGGATGAAAACTCGCACTGTCCTCATATTCAGTTTTCTTATTATTCTGTTCTTTTTTAATCGGTATATCAATATATTTAAAGCTATTTATAATATCCTTTAAAGGTTCTGTTATGGGCTTGAATGTATCTTTTAATTGCTGATGTGTATCTATTTCACCAGTTTTTATACTGCGAAGCTTTTTCTTCAATATATTTCTTGTTGTCACCAAGTCTTTTAGAATTTTTTCATTCATTTTAGCTATTAGGTATCAGATCAGCTTATCAAGTATCAGATCAGGTTATCAGATCGGATCAGTTTATCAGGTATCAGATCTGCTTATCAGGTGTCAGATCAGGTTATCAGATCAGGTATCAGATCAGTTTATCAGATCAGATTATCAGATCAGATGGCAGATCAGGTATCAGATCAGCTTATCAGGTGTCAGATCAGGTTATCAGATCAGGTATCAGATCAGTTTATCAGGTATCAGATCAGTTTATCAGATCAGGTATCAGATGAGGTTATGAGATCAGGTTATTAAGTATCAGATCAGATTATTATGTATCAGATCAAGTTTTGCTTAGATGATCAGTTATAACAATCATAATGTATAATATATAATGTTTAAAGCCAGATTATGTACTAAGCGATACCCTTGATGAACAGTAATATATATTATGATGAAGTAATCAAACGATTTTCTATAGCGACCATTGCTTAGTTCATTATCTTTACTTATCATCAAAAATCCATATTTATCCTTCCAACATTCTTGACATATATACTGAAACTTTTCAAAGTTCATGTCGATGGTAACATGATCATCGTATACATGTCTCATATATTTCGCATCTTGTTTAAACATTATAATTAAATTGGCATTATCTCTTATTAAATGTTTTGGAATTCTTGTGTAGGTTTGACACAAGTAAAATGAATCTACATTCTTATGACGCCCAATACAAAAATATGCAAGTATATTGTTCTGGTTTTCACATGCAACATCATCGAAAATCATAATTGAATTGCTTTTAGCTTCACTAGGAGGAACAACGGACTCATTGTCTGCGAATGTGTAGTATCCCATTCCTTTAATTGGCGAAATTAAATTCTTTATGTATTCATATTTAGGTTGATACAGAGATTTTGAGTACAAATAGATATTTTCAAACTTGAGACCATTAGGACTTTCTAGCAAACTGATCATTACATTAGTTTTTCCACAATTGGAGGGACCAACTATTAATGCTCGAATAGAATTTGGTAGCAAGGAACTATGTCTTATTTTTGTACTGTCATTTGGTGATACATCCACATTACGAACTAAAATATTATTGTGTTGTTTTACTAAGCGCATTTCAATAACTACTTGTAAAATTCACAAAACAATATCTCTTATTCTAGAATAAAATAATATGGTTACGTTTTATAAAAAAAAAAGATTCAGTCATAGGAAAACTATCGTTGGAGAAGGTTTACTAAATAAAACAATAAATTCTCTACCTCTTGAATTACATCTTCCTGGATATCAGTGCTGTGGACCTGGCACAAGATTACAAAAGAGTTTAGCTAGAGGAGATAAAGGAATTAATTTATTGGATGCTGCTTGCAAAAATCACGATATCGCTTACTCCAAAAACAAAGAATTAAACAGTAGACAGCAAGCTGATAAAATTCTTGAAAATAAGGCTTGGGAAAGAGTTCTTTCAAACGATAGCAATCTTGCAGAAAAAACATTTGCATATATGGTGACCAACGCAATGAAAGCAAAAACTAAATTTGGTATGGGTATGGAGAAGAAGAGGAGAAATAGGCAAAGACTATCGCCACGAACTCATTTAAACAACAAAAAGCGATAGCTCCGGAATAATTTCAAAATACTTAAACCTACATTCATAACTTTAATATTTACAAAAAGTCAACGACACTAGAAAAATATTAGTGCCGTTGCCTCAAGTTTTGAAATACATTAAAAAAACGACCAAACATACATACAATCAAACACATATCGAATTTCACTTTAAATTTAAATAACTAGCATATTTTTAAGCAAAGGCATCGACACAAAAAAAGTGTCGTTGCACCATACAAATTAAAGAAAATAAACAAAACCTTAAAATTTGATTACTTAAGTATCATTTTTAAACCAAGGCATTGACATGAAACAAAGTGTCGTTGCACAATAAAATTCGAAATAAACAAAAAGAAAATAACCAAACACAATCGATACAAAATTTTACGATCGATTTTGCTTGGTAAGAATTTTTAAATGTAAGAAAACGAAAATAAATTCTGGATAGTTGTTAAAAAGATTTTAGAAAATAATTTAGTCTTAAGATTCATTTAATAAAGCGAAGACACAAAAATAAAAATTCAAACAGTGTTTTCCTTTAAACAAATAACTGGCGCAGTCAACGTTGTCTTACCTTAAGGACTAAGATAAAAGAACCTAACTCATATTATTCTAAAGAATAAAATAATAATATTAACTATATATATTATATTTTATATAATATATGCTTATATAATAAAAGGACAATTTTAAACAAATACTTTACATACGTGTTTATACATTAATACTAAAAGTGAATAAATAAAACAATATTAAACAAATAAAGAAAAAACAAGTAAAAACGTTATATTCGACCGGGTCGAATCTTAAATACCCTCCAAATATTTAGTAAGTGAATTTGAAATGTTTAACTTGGTGGGACAGAGTTCCTTTATATAATATCGTACGTCAACGCCCACTAAAGGGGGCGGGATTCAAAAATATGCAATATCATGCACAGACGAACGTATGGGCATTGCTAGACCGTCTTAGACTTCATCACAATTCTCTTTGGAGGCTATAAAAACTGTATTTTGGCGGGGTCGCTCTGGCAAGGGCTGTGGGGGAAACAATTCACCTTTGTCATTAAACTCTAAAAATAAATGCTTGGGATAATTTTTTTTGGTAGGGTCATTTAGGGGGCAAAGGAAGAGGTGGGTGGGGGGGGGTAGGGCAGAAATCGGCAGTCATAAAACTCTAAAGATAAATGCTTGGGATGATTATATACAAAATTAAAAAAAAAATTTTTTTTTTGGTAGGGTCATTTAGGGGGCGAAGGGGAAGGAGGGGGTAGGGCAGAGTAGTACCAGGTTTAGTCTCAGCTTCGTCATTAAAGCTTAAAAGTGTTATTTTTAAGGAATGTAGGCTTAAGTAAAACAATTTGTTAAATTTTTATGCTATTTTTGCCTATAATAACGCCCACTGAAGTGGGCGGGGTCAAAAAATATTTTTATTTTATTTAATGGCTCCAAGTTTAAGGCGTTGGACCATATTTGACATAAAAATATATCATTTGCTTAACAAAATAACCAAAAAACTTTAAAAATTATGTTTTTTTTTCTGGGTTGGTTTAGTTCTTCTTAGAGGAACTTTTTTCCCTCTTGCCCGATTTAGCCCATCTTCGAACTTAACCTGCTCTAAGTTTTAAAATATATTTATGCCAAATTTCAAGAGTCTAGCTCTTTTCGTTTGGACTGAATCGTGATTTCCACAGACGGACGGTCGGACATGCTCAGTTCGTCTTTGATTTCATCACTGATCAAGAATATATATACTTTATGGGGTCTGAGATGGATATTTCGATGCGTTACAAACGGAATGACAAAGTGAATATACCCTCCAAATTCTTTTTTGGAGGGTATAAAAAAACAAAACAATGTCACGACACGAAGAATTTGAGGCAAACCGACAACTCAACGCTGGAAACAACGTTAACGAATTATGCGAACAAATAAAGCAATTGCAGGAGGTAATAATCCAACAGGAGCAAATGTTGGCACAACAAAAGCAAGAAAACCAACAAATACAACAGGTACTACTAACACCAAAAGATGTACTACAACAATTCAGACAACTACGATGTCTCGATGAAAACAACAGTGCGATGCCCTTCATCAGGTCAGTGGGAGCAGTTTTAACACAGGAAGGCCACCCAGTTGCATATGCATCTAGATTCTAGAACACTAAATAAACACGAACGTAATTACTCTACGGTCGAAAAAGAATTGCTGGCCATTGTCTGGCCAGTTAAATATTTCGGGCCTTACTTATATGGTCAAGAATTCGATCTGCAAACAGATCATCATCCGCTGAAATGGCTGCACACTAAATTCGCTGGGAAGGATATAAATCCAAGGCTACAAAGATGGATCCTACAATTGGGAGAATATGATGCCAGAATCGAACATATAAAAGGCAAAGTCAATAAAATACCGGACTTTTTAAGTCGAGTAAATACAGAATGTTCTGATATCAATTGTCTTAACGACATAACCAACATCGAAAGTGACAATGGGAGTTCTTTGGCGCTTGCAACAACCCATTCACAAAAAGAAGAGCTTAATGATCACATTCCTATACTTACTACCGTCGTGAATAGATTACGCCAACAGATAATCTTTCTACACACAAAACGTAAGGAATTTGAGCGCATATTTAACAATAAGAGACTATTTGTAGATCTAAAGGATTTATCGCAAAATGCTATAGCAAGATTAATTTCAAAGTACTTTTCAAAAGCAAAAATTGCAATATATGGTGATACTAACGATCACGAATATAATAAAATACAACAAGCAATAATAAAAAAGTTCAATGGAAGCCCTCTAAAATTTATTAAGTGTTCCCATTTTGCAGAAGACCTCCATAACGAAGACGAACTCTCTAAGCAAATAGCACTTTTCCATAAAAACGAAACCGGACATGCTGGTATTATAGCAACATACAACGGCATGAAAACCATTTATAACCAATAATTGCGACATATGTACTGGAGGGAAGTACGATAGGAAACCTATAAAAAATGAGTTTGCTTTAACAGCAAAAAAAAAACAAAAGTAAAAACGAAATAATTCATATAGATACATATATAAATAGTAGGCAACCTTTCGTAATTTTTTTCGATAAGTTCTCAAAACACGCAATATCTTTCGTGTGTAAGATTCAAGAATTTCTGTCAATAAAGGGCAAAATAAAAAAATTTGTATTCGATAATGAATTTAATAATGCAAATGTTAAGGACTTCTTAACACCCATACCTAAATACGGCCGGAAAGCGGGACGTTTTTTTCCGCTGAGCATTAACGCTGAAATGCCATACCTAAACAAAAGCGGCAGCGTTATGTAAAAAAGCAATAAAAACAGGGTTATCAAACAAACAAATTAAACAACCCTGATTATTTTAACAGCTGGACGGACGACATTTGTGATTTTGTTATTGAAATTTTGTACAAATTACAAACGTGCATACATATCTATGTATATACTCATATTGTAAATATTTTCTTACCACCATTTTCTAATACGAAGTGCACAAATCTTTCTTTTATTATATATTTCACTTTTGTAAGTCTTTGCTCTTTTTCTCTGGTTACAATTCTCTTCTTTTGCAACCAACTTCATTAGAAAACGCTCTGTCAAAATCGGATTTTCCAATAGCAAAGCGTTGCCGCCGCGTTATTTCGGCATGCTCCATACCAAAATGTATGGACATGAGAACTTTTGACAGTTAGAAAAGAATGTATTGATTTTCACTTCACGAAACCAAACAGTCATACTGGCAATGCAGATGCGGAAAGAGTAAACAACACAATATCCGAAAAAATTAGAACATTAAACATCGAAGATAAAATACCAATAATAGAACAGATGAATAAAGCCATTTACCATTACAATAACATATACCATAGCACAATAAAGTGTACGCAATTTCATGCAGAAAATAATAAAGTAAAGCAAATCGTTATTTACAACAATTTAATTAAGCATAAAGAAAATAAAATTACTAAGGCAAACAGAAATAGGGAAGTTTATTCAGAAAATAGGGATTCATTAAAAATTATAAAAGCGTTAGACATAAAGAGGAACCTAAATTTGTGAAAAAAAGTCTGAAGAGGATTCATACAAACAATATTAAAAGACCTTTAAAATTTTCAGGCCATCATAATAACACTTCTACTGTCAATCATACACATAACGGGATCAACTCTAACAGTTCATCCACTAACGAATGAAAATGGTTACGCATTAATTAACATGTTCGAAATAAAAATTGCTAAAGCAAAACTATAATCAATAATTCCAATACAAAATAGGAAAAAACGTGGTCTCCTGAACGATAGAGGATCTGCACAAAAATGGTTGGTCGGACTTATGGACGACGAGGACCGACAAAACATATTAAAGTATTTAGAAGTAACTGTTGGTAATAATCACAACATTATTACAGCCACAAATAAACAGATAGTTATTAACGAACATTTTAACAAGAGTATTATATTAATCAAGAATAGTAGAGACGAAGATAGACAGAAAATAAGAACCACAATTAACAGTATACAAAAATCATACGATCAGGTATTTGACGGATTACAATTCCATAACCTTATTATGAAGTTAAGAATGCTAGAAGGAAAGATAGACCAGATTCAAGATAATATAGCATCCGCAAAATATAATATATTCCATCTCTCAATACTGACAGCTGAAGAAATAGAAATGAATAGTATTGATTTTTACAAACTAAAACTCATCAAGATGGGAGTATTACTTTACGAAGATGATACAATAGTTTTGGCTATAAAGATACCAGAAAGTTACATTCGTACCACAGTAAAACTAATCTTAGCCTTACCAAATAAGGACGAACTCGAAAAAGACCAAAGTATAGAACTTGTTACGGAAATAAACGACATTCTATACACATATGAAGAGGAAAAAATATTTAAGGATTTAAAGATAAGCAAAAATTGTATATATCATAATAATTGTTATTGGATAAAAAATAATGAAACTAGAATAGAAACACTAACTAATGACACAATTTTGATTGTTAATGCAAAAAATACAGAACTTCATCATAATTGTAATAATAAAAGGAACGTAGAATTAAATAAAAATTATATCATTACGTTTAATAATTACACGATAAACATCGAAAATAATATCTACTCAAATAAAAACTAGAATTTAACGATAAGATTGTGGAACCGCTAACATTCAGCAAGAGTTTCACTCGGAAATTAACATTTAACGAGATAGCATTAGGACATTTCCAAAATATTAAAGATATTAAGGAAATAAAATTTAAAAACGAAGTAATATTATGTAGTGCTCCAATTGTTATGATATTCTTAATAGACGTAGTAATATTGGTAATAATAATATACACAAAAAAAGAGAAACGGTTGTTGTAAGTGAGAGAATTCGGGAGAATCCTTCATCTAACGGGGGAGGAGTTACATATGTAATTCCACAACCACCCCTCGTGGATTCTAGCGATATCTCCGGAATAATTTCAAAATATTTAAACCAACATTCATAACTTTAATATTTACAAAAAGTCAACGACACAAGAAAAATATAAGTGCCGTTGCCTCAAGTTTTGAAATACATAAAAAAAACAACCAAACACATCGAATTTCACTTTAAATTTAAATAACTAGCATTTTTTAAGCAAAGGCATCGACACAAAACAAAGTGTCGTTGCACCATAAAAATTAAAGAAAAACAAGTAAAAACGTTATATTCGACCGGGTCGAATCTTAAATACCCTCCAAATATTTAGTAAGTGAATTTAAAATGTTTAACTTGGTGGGACAGAGTTCCTTTATATAATCTCGTACGTCAACGCTCACTAAAGGGAGCGGGGTTCAAGAATAGACAATATCATGTTTTCCACAGACGAACGTATGGGCACTGCTAGACCGTCTTATATCTCATCACTAGTTAAGGATATACATATTTACGTTATAGGGTCAAATTCTCTTTGTAGGGTATAAAAACTGTATTTTGGCGTGGTCGTTCTGGCAAGGGCTGTGGGGAAAACATTTCACCTTTGTCATAAAACTCTTAAAATAAATGCTTGGGATGATTATATACAAAATTTAAAAAGAAAACTTTTTTTATAGGGTCATTTAGCGGGCAAAGGGGGGGGAAGGGGTAGGGCAGAAACAGGTAGTCATAAAATTCTAAAAACAAATGCCTGGGATGATTATATACAACATTACAATTTCTTTTTTTTTGATAGGGTCATTTAGGGGGCAAAAGGGCAGGAGGGCGTAGGGCAGAAACAGGCAGTCATAAAATTCTAAAAATAAATGCTTGGAATGATTATATACAAAATTTAAACAAAAAATTTAAATTATGTATGAATTTTTATTAGTCGAACTTTCTTATGTAAATTGTTAATTTTCTCAACGGGCTTAACTTCGAATCCGCAAGGTTGCAAACCATTTTTTATTATTTTATTAATAAATGAATTTGTTCAAATTCTATTTATTAATTTATATTAAGATTGGAATATTAAGAATATTTTTCAATAATCATCAAACCAGCAGAACGGATCAGTACTGATTTCGAGGCCGCTACGCCATCTCATCAGCGTTCTTTGTTCAATTTTTCCACTTTTGCAAGTGGTCTAATCGGCAGTCATAAAGCTCTAAAAATAAATGCTTGAGATGATTATATACAAAAATAAAAAAATAAAAATTTTTTGGTGTGGTCATTAGAGGGTGAAGGGGGAGGAGGGGGTAGAGCAGAGTAGTACCAGGTTACGTCTCAGCTTCGTCATTAAGGCCTAAAAATGTTTTTTTTAAAGAATGTAGGCTTAAGTAAAACAATTTGTTAAATTTTTATACTCTTTTTACATATAATAACGCCCTCTAAAGTGGGCGGGGTCCAAAAAAAATTTTATTTTTATTTTATGGCTCCAAGTTTAAGGCGTTGGACCGTATTTGACATAAAAATATATCATTTGCTTAACAAAATAACCAAAAAACTTTAAAAATCATGTTGTTTTTTCTGGGTTGGTTTAGTTCTTCTTAGGGGAACTTTTTTCCCTCGTGCCCGATTTAGCCCATTTTCGAACTTACCCTGCTCTAAGCTTCAAAATATATTTATGCCAAATTTTAAGGGTCTAGCTCTTTTCGTTTGGACTGAATCGTGATTTCCACAGACATACGGACGGATGGACGGACATGCTCAGATAGTCTTAGATTTCATCACTGATCAAGAATATATATACTTTATGGGGTCTGAGATGGATATTTCGATGCGTTACAAACGGAATGACAAAGTGAATATACCCTCCAAATTCTTTTTTGGAGGGTATAAAAACAAAACCTTAAAACTTTATTACTTAAGTATAATTTTTAAACCAAGGCATTGACATGAAACAAAGTGTCGTTGCACAATAAAATTCTAAATAAACAAAAAGAAAATAACCAAACACAATCGATACAAAATTTTACGATCGAGTTTGCTTGGTAAGAATTTTTATATGTAAGAAAACGAAAATAAATTCTGGATAGTTGTTAAAAAGATTTTAGAAAATAATATAGTCTTAAAATTCATTTAATAAAGCAAAGACGCAAAAATAAATATTCAAACAGTGTTTTCCTTTAAACAAATAACTCGCGTTGTAATACCACGCATAATCAATGGTCCAAAAATTGGTTGATTTTCACCTCTAATTCCGATTCTAACGGCTCTAGGTGCACTTGGTAGTCTAACAACTGGGAGAAGGACTATACCTTAAACCATATAAAAAGGGTTATGGACTTGTTTGTAAAGTTATGCTACCCAAAAAAACCATTATCAGAATTTGATCTAAGAAAATTTTCAAGAACTATTCCACACTTTAGAGGGGTTTTTATGTTGGACTCGCTGCCAAAACGTGCAAGGAAAATCGAATGTGGAATAATCAATTTAGATTTGTCAACAGGTTCAGGTAGTCATTGGGTAGCATACTATAGAAACAGTGATGAAAAACCGTATTTCGACAGCCTTGGAAATTTACAACCTCCTTTAGAGTTAATCAAATACCTAGGTAGAAATATTGAATACAACTACAATCCACATCAAAACTTTAATACATTTAATTGTGGCCATTTATGTTTGAAATTTCTTTATGAAATCACTAAATATATCAAATAAAACACAATCATATACATATCTAGTTGAAAAGGTGATTGGACTGAAAGGGGACAAAGCATTAGTTAAATGGTTGGGATTTTCTAATCAATACAGTTCCTGGATAAGCAAAGATGAAATACTATAGTTGGAAAACGAAATAAATCGCCATCCGCAATGATAACAACGACAATAACATCAATATTTTTAATTACTAATGTTAATTTTAAAATAAGATTATGAGATATATATGCAAATCATTCTCCATGCTGCATAGTAAACTTTATTTATTTGTGAACAGGCTGTTATAGTGTCAATAACACTTACTCTGAGATTTAAAGTTATATGTACGAACACATTCATTATAGTGAACCCCCTTAATATAAATTGTAGACACTAATTATATTTAAACAAACATTAACATGTACATACATACATGCATCTTGCATTAACCTGCTGCATTAAAATGATTTCTTAATGCCCAGCTATGTTCTTGTTATTGTTCCTTGTCACCAATCAGTCATTGTTACTAAGTAATACAAATGATCATGAACATCAATAAATATTTCAACTTCTTTACATACTGCATTGCGTATGTAAAGCAAGTGTTAAATATTATGAACGCCCGTCAAGCTTTGTTGTTATTTGTACTGAAGAAATTATTATTTCGTTCGCATATAAATAAATGTTGTTGGAAACTTAATCTATCAATCCTTTTATCTCTTTTTTGCATACACTAAATGCATATGCTAAATAAGCGCTAAAAGGTAATTACAGTTGTTACCAGGGCGATTTAAGATTCTGTAAGCCCGAAATTAGATAACTATGATCAGTTATTTTTAGTACACATCTTTGGCTATAAAAGCGGATTTCATATTAAGATTGGGGCAGATGTTATTGTTTGATCACTCGTGTCATTTAAAATATATAAATGTTAAGCTAAGACAAATTGTTGTGTGAACCTACCACATAAGAAAAACTGTTATTAATAGTTAAAATTAAATAAACTTAAACGAAAGAAATAAATAAGCCACAATTAAATAAACCTTTGCTTCGTTTTATTAAAATTAAATAAGATCAAAACTGGCGCAGTCGGTAGGATTGTGAAAGTGTCCTTTGTAAGTGGCTTACGTTAAAAAGTTAACCAAGAAAGGATACTCAACATTTCAATGTCTTATGGGCAACCTATATATAAAACATTCCCTTTTTTTAAATTTAATGTACTTTAATTTAAAGACAATAAATGATTCAAAATTTAAAGACAAAGAAAAAAACTTTCAACTAAACAGTGTCATATAATATATGAAATTTCTTTGTGCCTGGTAAAAGAAAAAAAAACAAAAGGATTTTGAATGCCAAATAGACGAAAATTCAGAGGAACTTGGTGAAAAATCACGAAATTTTAAAAGAAATCACTAAGTCAAAATCACATAATTTTAAAAGCAAAATTATACTATATATAAAAAACAAATCTTAAACTTATAAAAAACATATGCACTTAATATAAACGTGAGGAACGTGTTAAGTGGGAGCTGAATAAATAAAACCAACCCCAAACTATGAAAGAAAATTTTATGCTGGCTGATCGACTACAAAATATTATCGCTTGGAGGAAAATCAATTGCAAGGAAGTCACAGTGTTCGAGAATTATTTAAGTATACATTATAAATTAGTTTAATTCATTACATAAGCTTTTCTGATATTATTTATTTTTTTATTCAATTACTTTAAATAAACCATATTATTATCCTGCATGTCATTTTAGTGGTTTGTAATACTTAAGTTTCAGGTTCTGTGTAAAGAAGCGGGATCCTTCTTATCCACAAAATTTTTCCCCTTTTATTGTTATCATCATGGCCCAGGGTGAGGAAAGTATTTCACTTGTTCACATTTCTTTAGATCCACTTAAATTCATAGAAAGACTGCCAGAATTTTCGGGTGATAAAAGGGACTTATACACATTTATTTCTCTGGTTGATAAGATCAATCCTTTATTTGTCCAATATGACCAAACTACTCAATCACTTTTTTTAGATTTTATTAAAAGTAAGCTTAAAGGTAGTGCCAAAGAGGTGATCGAAATTAACTTTCATGCTCGAACTTGGGTGGAGATCCAAACGGTCTTGGTAAATTACTTTGGAGAGTATCGCAGTGCTGAGGAATTGTACGATGATCTCCGGTCTACAAATTTTAGGACGAACGCTATCGATTTCTATAACGAGATAAAAAGCAGACTTCGTAGTCTCAACAACAGAACTATTTCTGATTTAGGAAATTGTCTGGGGAGTGAACAAGTTGCATCGAATAATATGAGAACTGCTCTTAGAGTTTTTAGGGAAAAATTACCCGAACCAATGAGGACGATAATAGTTTGTAGAAATCCAAGTTCTTTAGAAGAGGCAATGAATATACTATTTACTTCTGGGTACGCTGAAAGTGGAAAAAATATTGTTAACGAAGATGTAGATTATAGGAATAAAAGACGATCACAAGAACGTAATGGGAGTAATAGCGGCAACCAACGACCTGGGATAAATAGAAATGGTAATAGATACAGGAACAATTTTAACTATTCAAATGGGTCAAATTATTTCGAAAGTACTAATAATTTCGACAGATCTGCAAATCTAAGCGGTAGAAATAATTTTACTTTACCTAATAACACTTTAGTACCGCAACAGAGAACCAGGAATTTTTATGGAAGTAATAATAATACACAGAATTTTTCTAGAGACCACAACTCTTATTACGAACAACAGGCAGCAACGCCAATAGATATAAACATGGTTCGAAATGTTGAAAATCCAATTTATTTTTCGCAACCTTTAATTCGTAGTAATTCCTCAACTTCTAATTGTAAAAACAATCACTGTGATTCCACCGCAGAATCTTTGACTAATTCGTTTGTGGTAGATAATAATAACAATAATCGGATGACATTTCCAAATGGTCAGAGAAACGCCGTCCTACCAAAGGAAACAACCGGAAATTATACAGCCCAAAATTTTCACTCTGTGGCCTCCCCGGGGCCTTACCTTATTTAATACTTAAAGGGAAACTATAATTTATAGTGGATACAGGAGCCACACATTCTATTGTAAACCCCGGCATTTGTGATCCAAAGTGGATGATAAATTCTACAAAAATGACTTTAAAAACACTACAGAGCGAGATATCAGCAGACATCATGTACCGTATCCCATTATTTTCTGAGCTGGGAGATACAAATGATATGATATCTTTAATAGAATGTAAGTTTCATAATGATTACGACGGAATAATTGGCAATGATATTTTACGCACTTATAATGCAGTAATAGATTATGGTAGGAAAGAACTTAGATTAAACGGTAGAACTGTACCTTTGTTTTTTCCTAATTTCCACCGTATTAGTTTTATTACTCCTGTAAAAGACGGGCTAGTACATATCGCAGAACACCGCAATAGTTGGGGTGAAATTATTTTAGGTGAAGGCATTTATAATGCACAGAATTTTAAAGTTAAAGCGAGGACCAAAGCACAATGTGGTGATGTAATATACTTGTGCGAAGGAAATTCATGGCCTGTTACACCATAAAATTATTATTTGGTAGACGACAGATTTCCTTTAGATGACTGTAGCGAAGTCCCCATGCTTGAGAGAATAAAAATGGATCATTTGAACGAAGAAGAGAGATGTAATCTGAAAATAATTTTAAATAATTTTAGGGAACTATTCTATGAAACGAATTCTGTTTTATCGTTTACGAACGCCATAAAACATCGAATTATCACCAAAAATGATGTGCCCATATTTTCAAAAACATATAGGTACCCATATGTTCACAAAACCGAAGTTAAAAGACAAATTCAGGAAATGTTAGATAGTGGAATAATAAGACCCTCAAAATCTCCCTATTCTGCTCCAATATGGGTAGTACCAAAAATGGACGACGCCAGCGGTCAAAAAAAATGGCGATTAGTTATTGATTATCGCAAACTTAACGATAATACCATCGACGATAGATTCCCTATTCCCAATATTGAAGAAATTCTGGACAAACTTGGGAGGTGCATGTATTTTACTACTTTGGATCTAGCCAAGGGATTCCACCAGGTTGAAATAGATGAAAGAGATGTTCACAAAACAGGTTTTTCAGTCGAAGGAGGGCACTATGAATTTCTCAGAATGCCCTTCGGACTTAAAACCGCTCCAGCCACATTTCAAAGGCTTATGAATAGCATTCTCGGTGACCTTGTTAATAAAGTTTGTCTTGTTTATTTAGACGATATTATTATCTATTCATCGTCCCTTCAGGAACACGTTAACGCTCTTAAGCTTGTGCTTAATAGACTGAAAGAAGCTAATCTAAAAATACAGCTGGATAAATGCGATTTTTTCAAAAGGGAAACCGAATTTCTTGGCCATATTGTAACACTAAATGGTATAAAACCCAACCCTAAGAAGGTCGAATGCGTCGTTAATTATCCTCTACCAACAACACAGAAACAGATAAAACAGTTTTTAGGGCTAAGTGGGTATTATCGCAAGTTCATAAAAGATTATTCCAGAATTGCTAGACCAATGACTAAATATTTAAAGAAAGGGTCAAAAATTAATTTAAATGACCTAGAATATATTGAGAGTTTCGAAACCTTGAAAAAACTCCTAGTTAACGACCCTATATTAGTTTACCCTGATTTTAAGAAACAATTTGTCCTCAACACTGATGCTAGTAATTATGCACTGGGTGCAGTTCTCTCGCAGGAAGATCACCCAGTTTGCTACGCGAGCAGGACATTGAATCAGCACGAAATAAACTATAGCACGGTGGAAAAAGAACTGTTGGCAGTAATATGGGCAGTAACATATTTCCGACCGTACCTTTTCGGGAGAAAATTTGTAATAAAAACGGACCATCAACCATTACAGTGGCTATTTTCGATTAAGGAGCCCAACTCAAAATTAGTAAGATGGCGTCTAAGGCTGGAGGAATTCGACTACGAAATTTGTTATAAGCGTGGAATAAACAATAAAAATGTGGACGCGCTATCCCGCCTAATGCCACAAATTAATCTAGTGCAGCAAGAACAGCGTAAAATGATCAAGTCAAGTGACTCTGCCCTTAATTTATACAGATATCAATTTGTAATTGAAAAATCTAACCAAAGTCCCTTAAGAGTTGTGAACACATCAATCTTTAAAAATTCAAGGAAGGTTATTACAGCGCGTACTTTCAATGAAAATGACATTGTAAACGTAATTAAAGGACATTTTCACCCTACAAGAGTCAATGCAGTTTTAATAACTGATAGTTTTCTGTTTAATATTTTTGAGCAAACATTTAACAAATACTTTTCGGGAAGCTCAGATCTTAAAGTTGTTAAATGCGGAAAACTTCTAACAGACGTCGTGGATGAAAACGAGCTATATGAATATATAAAAAAAGAACATCTGAAAAATAATCACAGAGGAATTAATGAGAACTTTGAGCAGTTAAAACTTAAAATATATCATCCGAATCTCAAACTCAGGATTCAACAGTTTGTTAACAGTTGTCACATTTGTAACATAGAAAAATATGATCGTAACCCTATTAAACAGAAGTTTAGAACGACCGAGACACCTGACAGACCTGGACAAATAGTTCACGTTGACGTGTTTTACAGCTTACAAAAGAGTTTGTTTTTGACGATAATTGATAAGTTTTCGAAATTCGCACAGGCAATCAGGATTCAAAACAGGTCTTGGGTGGAGTTTAAAAAAGCTATCACCCAATACCTGAGCGTTGTTGGCAGTGTAGAGAAAATAATAACCGACAACGAGTTAGGATTTAAGGCGTTGCCATTGCTAGAATTCCTTAGACAAAGAAGCATCGAAATTCATTTTATTTCAAACAACAACCACACTTCGAATGCGGACGTAGAACGTCTGCACAACACTATGAATGAGCACATACGGTTACTTAGGCATCATCCTGACAGAGACTTTGACACTGTAGAGGAAAAGATTTATAAAGTGATTTTGTTCTATAACAATACGATTCATTCTACAACAGGTTGCAAACCTATAGATTTCCAAAACGGTGCAGTTAGCACTGAAAATTACCCTATAATAAAAAACAAAATTATTAAAGCGAAAGAAACTTCATTAGCAAAACTGAATATTAGCCGTGAGGACTGCGGAATGCAAACAGGTGAAGTTTTCCTAAGAACTGATAGAGGTGGAAAGAACCACGCCAGATTCAGAAAGGTCCACGTAGGCTAACTCGACAATGATCATGTTGTTACACAGACAGGATATAAGTATTACAAGCCACATATTAAAAGGAAAAGGAAGCGTTAAAATCAATTATTAAACGATGTTCCATTTATTGACAACAAAATTTTTTTCTATGAATATCATAACCATTTACCGTAAAATTACGTCTCTACTATTAAATATGTAGAATAAAAATATATATATAAAGGGAAACCCTAAAAATATAAATCTTCGTAATATCAATTATAAATATTATTTTTTAATATATTAAACTTAACTTGTATATTTTCTTTTGCTATCGTAATTTCACGAATAGAACTCATATATAAAATTAATACTAATTTATAAGATATGTACATATAAACTTATATAGATAAGTTATGAAAAAGGAAATTTAACTATTATTTAATTAACTTTCAGCCTTATTTTTCTATGGTTGTAATTAATAAAAATTAGATATCAGGTTATCATTTCATAAAATTAAAAAATTTTGAAACCAGATTTATGCCACCATATTATACCTTAAACGTAAATATTAGGAAAAAATATTCACCCTTATCGTGTTTGGCGTTTTTCGCCTTAAGATTCGACATTTTGTAATAGATTAAAGAAAATTTTAGCTTTTTGTCTTTAAGCTATTCCAATTTGTCGCATTTGAAGGCGTAAAACGCCAAATACGATAAGGGTGGTTATGATTTATTCTTAGGTGACCATTTATGCTTTTCTCTACCTATAATAGAATACATAAGCAGTAGTTATAACAAGCGAGCATAAATATATATATATATATATATATATATATATATATATATATATATATACTATATATATAAATTTACACATTAACATTAAAATTTATGAAATATTCTAGAGTTGTGCATGTATGTATATGAATTTCCTCGGAGCGTCAATCAAACAATGGGGGAGTTATATGTACGAACACATTCATTATAGTGAACCCCCTTAATATAAATTGTAGACACTAATTATATTTAAACAAACATTAACATGTACATACATACATGCGTCTTGCATTAACCTTCTGCATTAAAATGATTTCTTAATGCCCAGCTATGTTCTTGTTATTGTTCCTTGTCACCAATCAGTCATTGTTACTAAGTAATACAAATGATCATGAACATCAATAAATATTTCAACTTCTTTACATACTGCATTGCGTATGTAAAGCAAGTGTTAAATATTATGAACGCCCGTCAAGCTTTGTTGTTATTTGTACTGAAGAAATTATTATTTCGTTCGCATATAAATAAATGTTGTTGGAAACTTAATCTATCAATCCTTTTATCTCTTTTTTGCATACACTAAATGCATATGCTAAATAAGCGCTAAAAGGTAATTACAGTTGTTACCAGGGCGATTTAAGATTCTGTAAGCCCGAAATTAAATAACTATGATCAGTTATTTTTAGTACACATCTTTGGCTATAAAAGCGGATTTCATATTAAGATTGGGGCAGATGTTATTGTTTGATCACTCGTGTCATTTAAAATATATAAATGTTAAGCTAAGACAAATTGTTGTGTGAACCTACCACATAAGAAAAACTGTTATTAATAGTTAAAATTAAATAAACTTAAACGAAAGAAATAA
Source organism: Linnaemya tessellans (assembly GCA_951800035.1). Classification (NCBI taxonomy): domain Eukaryota; kingdom Metazoa; phylum Arthropoda; class Insecta; order Diptera; family Tachinidae; genus Linnaemya; species Linnaemya tessellans. The sequence continues at coordinate 72,586,343 of OX637532.1, forward strand.
ATAAGCCACAATTAAATAAACCTTTGCTTCGTTTTATTAAAATTAAATAAGATCAAAACTATTTATCTGATCAGCGCTATATGCTAATTATTTTCCTCCCATTGACTTAAACGACACATACGAGTGTGCGCTAACTGATTTTCATTCATACAACAGTATTCCATATGTAGACTCCTATAACAATATGTTTCATATAGGGGAATATATAATTGAAATACCAATTGGATCTTATGAATTTAAAGATATAGTTGACTACATAGCAGAGCAATACAAACGACTCAGTACTGGAGAGAATATTTCAGTGATGTGCACTACCACATAAACACAGTTGCGCTTACTTTTAACACAGGTGGAAATGCTTCTGGAATTACTTTCTGTTTATCAAAAAACTAAAGACAGAAATTTACAAATTGTATTTAATTTTTGGTACCACATATAATTGTGAAACAGCATTTTCTACCATGCAAATAGTTATAAGTAAAGCACGCAAGAACAAAATAGTACCCATTCCATATAGATCTGGATGAGCTAATATATATTTATTTGAAATAGATATTTATTATAAACGAGTTTACAAAATAAATACAATTATCATCAGTCAGATGCTATTAAATAAAAATATTGTGTTATATACAATAAATACAATTATAAATGCAAATTTTACGAATAGTAGCAACAAGCTCTTCAACTCAATATATAGATAAAATTGAAAAGTACTTGTTATCCATCCCTGCTATATGTTAAAGAGAAGTCAAAACCTAAGGAGAGCGAGAGAAACAACATTTTTGTTTTCGTATGCATACATATTTGTATGCTGCGTAAGCAGAATTTGTTTTTTTTTCTTGCTTTCCTGTAACGCGTTAAGCACTAAACACATAGACGACAGCAAGCAGCAATATGTCAAAAATAAAATCCATGTGTATAAATGAAAATGACTATTTTGAGGGCAGCACAGCAGCAGGACTGCACAACAGCATTTGCTGCTGCTGCCAACTTAGGCTATTTTCTGTTTTGACGGGAAGCAATAAACAAATATAGTGTCTTCATAGCAGCATTTGAAGTTGGCAGCATTTGAAGCCGTGAAGTCTGCTGTCGTCGATGTGTTTAGAACTTTATAGGGCAAGAGAAGCTTGATCATCTATGGCTAACAACAATACGATGCAAGTTAAAATAAATAGTTCTAAAGATCCGATATATTTTAATAAAGAAAATACAAATGGGAATCTTTTAGGATTCAATAGTAAAATCCTAACAACGACCGATGATCATTACTCAGATCTTCCAGTTAATAATTTTAAAGTAAATCTCTTGCGAATTGAAAGTAGTATTGCTACTAATACATATGTATATGAACAATTTAAAATCACATACCCTTCATGAGTTTCCGATTAATGTACCTGCAGGTTATAAAATGGATGAGATTCCAAGGAATCTCATTTATTTACCTGTAAACACCAAAGAGATAAGTTCTCTATCACTGCGCGTGGTTGATCAGAACGGTGATTTAATTAATTTTCGAGGAGAGGAAATTGCAATACGAATACATTTAAGGCCAACTAAGTAATGATAATATACAATACAAGTATATCACAAAATACTGCAGCCACGTCTCATCCACATATATAAGAACCTAAACCACAATTGAAAAGATCTGCTCGGCACAGGTCACTTACAACAGTAAACAAAAATTTTCTCAAGTCTTTGAATTTCAAACTGAAAACAAAATAAGCTTAATAATAAACGTATTGGATAAGCCATTGTCTGCCGAAAATATAATAAAAAAATACCTTCATACCTACAATCGTACAACAATAATGATGACATTCGAATCTCAATACAAAATCAAGATTTGTACGTGTTACCTAGTGAAAGCTATATATGTATATGTTGAAGGTTTCGTTGTTGATGAAAAAACAGGAAAATTTTCAGAAAATTTTAAATTGAAAAACAACTTTGTTGCACATTTATTTGATGAAATCCGCTACGAGCTTAATGGCATTGAAATCGATCATACAATGTATTTAGGAACAACAACCACAATAAAAAATTTTGGTATCTCTATCACGAACTGAAAGCGTTGTAATGCAAAATGGTGGATGGCATAAAACTGATAATTTGAATCTTAAGAATGGATATTTTAGTTTTTATGTACCACTATAAATGCTTTTGGGATTTGCTGAAGACTACAACAAAGTTATACTTAATGGAAAATATGAATTGATACTCATGAGCAATAAAAATGATGAAGCTCTTGTACACTCGAGCGTTTCTACAGAAAAATCCAAACTTACAATTTCAGTCATCTCCTGGAGAATTCCACACGTACAATTATCTGATCAGAGCAAGTTGAATATGATTAAAATTATTAACAATGGTGCTTCTACACCGATGGCATTTCGTAGCTGGGATTGTCATATGAATCCACAATTGAATACAGGGACAAGTCATATTTGGCATGTTAAATTAGCTGCAAGTAAAGAACGATCACGTTTTGTATTGGTCGCATTTCAACGAGATAACAAATTTGTTCCCTGTGACCTCACTAATTTAAAAGTACATTTAAATTCAACCTCTTACCCATATGATGATCTTAACATAAAATTTAAAAATGAACGGTATGCAATTCTATATGATATGTATGTAAGATTTCAACAATCATTGTTAACTGCCCAGGAGTTTAAGACGACGCTCCAATTATTGTAGTAGATGTAAGCTATCAGAACGAGTCAGTCAATACCGGACCGATTGATATAAAAATTGAATTTGAAACAGCAACAAATATTCCAGCAACGACATCAGCTTACTGCGTTCTTATTCATGACTGCGTAATAGAATAAAAGGTCAAGTCCGGAAGGTCTTATAAATTAAAGAACATGGATGTTGATATTGTGTTTGTAGACTTGCAAGATTTCAAACATAATTCAAATGACTTCATCGCAAAAGAACTAGATGTAGTTTTCAGCATTAACGAATGCCTCAATTTCATCATAAAACCTCCTTTTGATTTCGCATGTTTATCAGTCAAAAAACAGAGAGAAGCAGTTTGGTTAACAAAAAACTATCATCATATTAACTGGAATGATAATTAAGTCTCATTTCAAAGCGATTGCAAGTTTTTAAAATCCAATATAAAAAATTCACAAATATATGTATGTTAAGGAGGAAGAGAAGAAAAAATGGCTAGAAAAAATGATTCATCAAACAGTTTATAACATTGAAGACATTGGCTGCATTAATTTTAAACAAATGGAAACTAAGCATTCAGAATATCCCTATTGTAGCTATCACGACTATGATGTTTGTGCCTTAAGGAATGCAATTTTACTTAAAAATAAAAATGTTAACAAACTTTTAAATAAATGCTTATAAAAATTTAAATAAATGTCTTTTTGTTTCAAATAAAAACCTACATACATATTTATTTAAGAGAACACACAAACAAAGACAATGGTTCATTCATTCAAATGGTCAGGGGAATATTTGGGCACAAAGAATAAGCGCTTACTATATGTTTGTATGTATATGCGTAAATGATATATATTTGTAGATATTTATGTACGCATGAATATGTATATCTTATCACATTGTATACTGACCCACTTGCGCTAAATCCTGGAAAGCAAAAAAGCGGGCTGTCATACAGACTCACCAATCGTCACACACACTGCCTGTCTGACAGGCAGACATTCCAATCGCCACTCAGAACACAAAAACACACACACTTAAACGTAGCATAAATATTCATATTCTACAAAATCCAGAAATCGCACCACCATCCATATCCCCAAATAAAATCCATCGATGATCGTCATGTATAAAATAAACAAAATATCAGTTTCAATATTTATGCAATAGTAAATTTTTTCACAACGTCTTCAAGGTCAGAATAATCAAATTATTCCCCCACACTCAAGCATTGCACACAAAAAAGAAATAACTGAATTGCTGGACAAAATATCTTAAGTAAACACACACCAAAATTAAAAGCAACCAAAAACTAAAAGAAGAAATCTCATTCCAGCAAGAAGAAACGAACCACAAACATTAGGGGCATCCATTTATACAACACTTTTGAAATGTTGTACTTCCTAAAAATGTTGTGTCAGATACTAAAAATTTCTTATTTTCTATTACGCTATAGCACACATGGACAGACAGAATTCCTATCCAAATACCGACGGACATGTATTCCCAAGGTCACATATGGACAGACACAAATTCCCAGGCTCACATACCGACGGACATGTATTCCCAAGGTCACATATGGACAGACACAAATTCCCACGCCTACCCTAACATTATAAAATAAAATAAAACAACAACAATGTGAACACCCTTATTTAACCGTGGGAAATACACACACACAAACATTAAAGTACCAAATTACAACAAAACCAATTAACACAAATTTGGCAATTAAAATTTTAAAATTTCAGTACAAAATTTTAAAATCTTAAAATTTTAACTGCTGAAATTTGAGTATTTTAATTGCTCTGGCACATACTTTCCGTATCTACTTCTGAAGCGGAGGGTCTTGAGTTTAACACCGCGCTGAGTTATGAAATAATGTGTTGAATTCTTCTGATCAGCATTAGTACATGGTTGTGTTAGTTGTTGCCAACCTGTTTCAGTGATGAATGCATAGCACTAGTCACTGAAAATAATTGGCAGCGACTGGTACGAAAATAAAATTGTGTATGCAGTACATTTCCATGAATATCTTTACGGAAGCCTTTACACAGGTTACGGATAACCAGCCCTGAACCGGGGCTGGTTCAAAATTGCTTCAAATCATCCAGACCTCGAAGGTATACAGCTATTCTCACAGGTTATAATTAAGAAGTTGTTACGAAAAACAGTAAAGAAAATGTTAATGCTGATTGCCTTTCAAGAGCACCGTTAACAATTTATCTGGAACATTGTTCGAGATAAATTCATCAGATCTAAATTTTACTTCAATTCGAAAAGCCACAAAAGAAAATGCACAACTTGTACAAGTTCTAAATACATTACGTATACCCTATTTGCAGTTCAACATTGTTCCAGATAAATTCATCAGATCTAAATTTTACTTCAATTCGAAAAGCCACAAAAGAAAATGCACAACTTGTACAAATTCTAAATACATTACGTAATTCAAATATAGTTGCCTCAGAATATACCATAGACTCCGAAATTTTATTTAGAGGTAATAAAGTCGTGGTCCGAAGTTCATAATAAAATGCAGTACTCAATGAACTTCATAACATACATGTAGTACGTATAATGGTCTTCAATTGACAAAGATATCGAAAGGTACGTTCGATCCTGTGCGTCTTGTGCTTCAGTTCAAATTAATCCTCCAGAAGTAATCCTTCATCCGTAAGAGGAACCACAGGAAAATTGGCAGCGTATTCATATTGATTACGCGGGACCATTTCAAGGCTATCAATTTCTGGGGGTTATCGATTCGAAACCCAAATGGGCAGAAGTGTGAGTGATCTCCTTTACACCAACATCATACTCAACAATCGAAATATTATCCAGCATTTTTGCTAGTAGTGGATATCCAGATGTTATGGTCTCCGACAATGCTACCATCTTCAAAGGCGAACAGTTTTCAAAGTTTTGCTCTAATTCGGGCATATTCCAAAAATTTATTGCTCCTGGTCATCCAGCAACAAACGGACTGGCCGAAGGAAATGTACAGACTTTAAAAAAACGTCTCATGGCGATGGCAGATGACCAATCACCAATTGAAAAAAAGGTTCAAAACATCATCTTTAGATACAAGGCGACACCACTAGCCAATGTATCTATGAAGACAGATTCGAATTCAACTAGATGCTTTAAAACCTTCAAAAGGCTTAAAATCCTCTGTTCCTGATATTACACTCGGACAACTAAATGTAGGAGATGGTGTTCAAGCTATATATTACACCGGAAATAAACCGTCCTGGAAATTTGGAACCATCACAGAGAAGCTTGGTTGTCTTCATTGTATCGTGCGCCTTGATAATGGATTTACATTCAAACGCCAGATCAACCAATTACGCCTGACAAATGTCACAGCACGTAACACATCACAAAGTCATGAGCAAGAAACTAATTCGAGTAGTCATGCGGAAGTAAATCCTCAAATCCATCAACATCCAACTTTACTTCCTCTCAATCAAAACCAGGTAGCTTCCCAGTACAATTTAGCGCCGAGTAACACCAATGCCACTAATAATCCTACTACAAGATAGCAGCCACAATCGTCTACTTCAGCAAACGCCGAGTCTGAAACAACACCCAGCCGTCGTACATCTGGTCGTCAACGTAAGCCTCCGAATTACCATGCGATTACATACGGCACTAAACAGATATGTTTCTTTTAAGTGAGGGAGAATTGTTATAACTGTGGAAGGTTGGAGCCTTCAATTGTCATTGTTTATTCTTTTTGCGTTTTAATTCGAACTTCCTTCTGTCTCTTCTAATAATTGCAGTTGTTAAAGCAGGTCCTCCATTTTCGATTAAATAATTTTTAACTTTTTATATTGATAGTTTTATTATTAATAAATGAATTAAATACATTATATTAATACGAGTGCGATTTATTTATTTATATCACGGAACACAGCTGGTATAGTGGAATAAAAATTCAGAAAATATTGGGCACGGATATTAAAAAATTGTGTTACCATCAATTTGATACAGTACTCGTATGCATTTTCCTTATAAAATGCATATACGTACGAACTGTTATCATATTCAACTAAGCCACCGTGTTGAAAGCAGTAAGAGCTGCCGCTGTTAACAACCCTCAGAACATGGTCCTTCCACTATACAATCACCTCAGAAAAAACTGCCCCAGTAAGTTCTCGTGTATGTATTGTCAGAGAAATTTTCTCTCGTTCAAATTCAGCAATGGGGATAAAGATTTAAAGCGCGTGCGTTCTTGGATCAAGGTTTCGAGAGAACATTTATTTCGAGAAATCTGCAGCAGCAATGTTACCCACAGAGTTTAAATTATTCCAGATCCATAGAATCGGAGGGGAATTGCTTACCCATTCAAACGCTTTGTGCAAAATATCCCTATACTCTGATGACACTACTTCACAAAATTTCAACAAAGTCGTGACCAAATGAATCTGACACTTGATCTGTATGTAAAATTGCTCATTGAATCCGAATATGAAATCAAAATGGTCAAAAGTAGAACAGTTTTCGAGATATTGCGTAATAACCGTTTTTTGTGTTCTGTAAAAAGGTTATGTCACTATAGTGAACGTACCTTCAAAACAGCTTGGCGGATTTTGAAAGTCTTTTTTGCCGTTGAAAGACAATAAAATTATCAAAACAATCACGGGACGCTTGCAAAAATTGGTTAAGAATTTAGAGTTTTACAGTTGACCAAAGCTTGAACTTCACGAAAATTTTAATGATGTTTTGAAATTTTGCTGTTTTCAACTTCTTTTTTTTAAACCAAACAATAACTTTTTCGTTAGTTTCATCACTTACGAGATTAATTTATTTCAATAAAAATATTACGGGTCCAATAAGAATCAGATCGGTGCAAAAATCACAGAGTTATAGAAGATTAATTAAATTGTCCCATTTTTAGATTTTTATAAAATTAAAAAAATGCATGTAGGTATTAATTGCATTATTAATAATATATATTAAAAATGACTTAGAACTGTTGAATTGCTTTGCCTATTGTAATTATTTTCTGCCTCTCGCACAAGGAACCAACAATAGTCGCCCAGCATCACCTCATCATACACCCCTTGGTACCGTCGTTCCATTTCTTGTATTTGTTGGTGAAAACGCTCACCATGTTCGTCACTTTCATCGCCGAGGTTATTTGGGAAGAAATTTAAGTGCGAATGCAGAAGGTGTATTTTTAAAGACATATTAACTCCTTTTTAAGTAAGATATAAAAATGAGTGTTAAGTAAAATTCTTCAATGAAAAAACGATTTAAAAACCTTACCAATTTTCTCATAGTTTTTTAGCAAATCATGAATGATGTCTTCATAGTTTGGATCCCTGAAATTGCCCAAAAAAAACTGTACAGTCCACAAGTATAGCAAAACTTGTTTGGATTGTTCTTGCAAATAAATGCCCGTCTTGCCTTACGCATTTCGTTCTTGTTAACAAATTTCACGCTTTCTTAATTTTTTTTTTCGCAAAATTAAAATTTTTTAATATTTAAAATGTTTGTTTTTCCTTTGGGCACTTGATTTAAAAATAGCGAAAAGTGGCTAAATTCACTTAATCTTCTGTAGCTTTGTCACTTCTGCACCAATCTGGATCATGTTGGACGCAAAATATTCCCACTTAAATATACTAATACGCTATGTAAAAATACATACAAATTTTTAATTGTTCGGTTTAAAAAAGATTGATTGAAAAGGGCGAAATTGCTAAAAATTAACAAATTTTTCATGGAATCTGAAGTTTTTTCCACCATTACTCTGTCATTTTATGACCGATCTTAACAAACAACCAATGGTTATTTTAGTAATTTTATTGTCTTTCATCGGAAAGAAAGAAATGTCCGAACCGACGGAAATTTTTGAAAATATTTTATTTTAAGTGCCTTCATCTTTTTTAAAAACACAAAAAACGGTTATTTTGCAATATCTCGAAAACTGTTCTACTTTTCACCATTCTGACTTCATATTTGGATTCAGCGGACAATTTTACATATAGATTAGGTGTCAAATGCGTTTGGTCAAAAAACTGTTCTCTAGTGTAATGGTAAACGATTGCTGCATATCCACGCAATAGTAGTGCTTAAAATAACTCGCGTTTTACCTAGGTATATGCTGACGAAATCTGACGTCCCTCAAATGAAGCATGATCTTGAATTAGATGATCCTAATTTCCATCTACCGAGTCACGTTGCACATGCTCGTGGACAGTGATGTGCTCCCACAAATGTTACTAGAAATGGTTAAGAGAGTATTCCCGTCACTTATGGACCAAAATCACTATAGTCGGTTGGGATAATCAGCGGACCGCTTGTCGATGAAACGGTCGCTACCTTTTCCATTGGTGCTAGCGAAGTTTCTTCTCATTCCCTCAGTAACGAATTGATAAATTTTTGGGAAGACGAAGAGTTTGTCAACCAGCGTCCGATTTCCAAGGAACAAGCCTACCATGCGGAACGATTAAGGTCGTTGCGTTGTTAAACTGACTCTCAGTTTCAGGGTATAGTTTCTCGTCGAAATTCAAATTCATCAGTTCAGAATTTTTCGGTGAAGACAGTGACCTTCGGAGTGAATTGTGCTGCCTACTTGGCTATACGAATAGTCCTTCGATTAGCACAAGATTCAGAAGAGGAATACCACCAGACACCTTATATTTTGGTAAAACAAATATATGTTGATATTTTGTCTGGCTACCATGATATTCGGTCGGCTATTGATTCACTATCCCAAATGATTTCTGCGCTGACATCTACGGGCTTTCCATTACAAAAAATAACCTTAAATTCCATGGACGTTTTAGAATCTGCAATCAAAAAGGACTTGTTAGACTCGGACTTTCTCAATTTTCAAGAGGCAAATACCACCAAGACGTTATTCAATGGAATGTTATATCAGATTGTTTCTCATAAGTATACTACACAGTAGCACATTTCTTAACTACAAAGTCTTGATCCAATTGAGACCCCCAAAATCTGAAAACTTATGATGGTAGAAGAAAAACCCTAGCTGGGTTTTGAGTTATTAGCTAAGTTTTTTTTTTAATTCATTTTTAAAATTTTTGACTGCGGGTGGATTTTAGTACAATTTTCAAAAAACATGTACTGATTTTAAGTCTATATCTCGTGAACTATTCGATATTGATTTTCTCTCTTCAGCAAATTTTTACCTCTTAATTAGATCTAAAAGTTTGGCATTGAGATAAAATCAAAAAAACAACAACATCTTACTCAAAACAGCAAAACTGTCACAAAACGTAAAATTTCGTCATAGATTTTTATTGTTGATGATGGAAAATATAAGGACACTTCAAATATTTTAAAATAGATACTTAAAAAAATTTATGATTTTGAACATAAAGAGTGAATAATAAGAACACCTCAAATCTGTTTGAATATATATTGAACTTTTCAAATAATCATTTGGCAGAGTTTGGAAAACAATTGCCAACAGAATCTGATGAGTAAGGTGAGTGATTCAGCAAGTAGCCATCCCAATGGAAAAGTGGTTTAAGGGGAAAAAATAGATGCGATGCTTGAGGAAGTATGCTGATTTAGCCATAAACTATTTTCAGACGAAAATAAAGCTAGCGAAACGGTCGGAAATATGTTTTCAGATGATGAATCTAGATCCGAAAGCGACGACTAAAGTTAAATATAGATTTGAAGTGTCCTTATTATACCCTCCAAAAGAGAATATGGAGGGTATATTCATTTTGTCATTCCATTTGTAACGCAGCGAAATATTCATCTGAGACCCCATAAAGTATATATGTATATTAGACTGGTCGCATCTTGTATGGGATTTTTTTTTTGTTAATTTAATTGTTTGCGTTGCTTAGAATATGAGGTATGGTGTAAGAAATCATTTCCTAATTTTTCAGGTCAATCCGACGGTGCCTAGTCATGCCTAGTGGAGCCCAAAGATCCCCATATTATAAAAAAACATCTATTCAATAAGATATTTATAGTTATATTGAATAATGTGTTTCAAATATAAATTTAATTTATTAATGGTTTTTAAAGTTAATATAATGATAAAAAAATTTTACATATATTTATTTGATTAATTTTATTAGTTGACTAATTTATAAGAGAAGATTTGTTGTTGTTCAACAACTTGGAGTAAGTACTGCTTATCTTTCTCATCGTATGTTTACGATTTATTGTAATCCGTGATGAGTTTAATGGCTCTTTCTGCTGCATCATTCACAACGTTCAAATGTTGACCGACAGCTTTTCCAGTGCAATAATCATCATTCTGCTGCCATTGCGAGGGTTCCGTTTCTAAAAATGTTGGATATATGGTTAATCGAGAAAAAAAATTGCTTTGTCAGTGGAGAAACGAAATCTGATATATCTCTTGATGCGTAAGAGATAATTTCATCCATATTGACAATATCCCTTTTCGAAACTGTTTCATTATTTCGGGTATGTCATTGCCGATGTCGAGTTTTTGGACCATCATCTTTTTTATTTCCAACGGCACGCTTTCATCAAAAAATGCAAGGCCAACAGTTTCTTCTGACAAATACCACATATGGTGTCTTATTTTTTACAATAATGCGATCGAAACTTCTTTATCAAAATAAGATGCAACGTTTTGAATAAAATCAAGATCTAGTTTTGGCGCTTCTATAGCATTCACACATCGGAACCAATAAGGAACATATATGATAGTCAAAAATAAGCAAATGCTCCGAAGACATTTCAATTCCGTTGCTGTCAATTTGAACTGATCGCGAAATAGAAATATTTTGTAAAAATAAATACGCTTTGACATGAATCGTACATGCGATGTTGCACCAGGCAAACGAAATTATGAAAAATCTGGTATCCACTCCCCAATAAAATGGAGTGTTAGCTGTAGCTTTATAATCTGCACGCACGTAATGGATTTTTAACGCATTTATACAAAAGCTCTTCAAATAATCTACGTGCGATGGTGTTAAAATTCGTACCACTTCTTAGTCCAAAATTCCACTCTTCAATGAGTTTCCAATACTTCGTAAATCTGTTGAAGAGAAGAACTTCTGGCCCGGATGTTTTCCCAAAATTCATTTCAAATACAGGGGGCAAATTACGGCACTCGATATCGACCGAAATTTGTATTTAAATTGTATGGAAATTTCGATCGATATCGAATGCGGTAATTTGGCCCCAGATTTGACCAACAATTCACTTATATGGTGGCGACATGGAAGAAAAAGTAGTTTTCGTCCTAATTTTTGTTCGAGCAAATATGCAGCGCCATTATTAACCCCAGTATTAGTGGCTGTGGTATCAAACGACACTATTTCTACTAATTCATCAAGAGACCATTGTTGCAAAAAATTTTTGGTGGCGTCTGCTATATTTACCCCAGAAGAATTTTCTATTTTCGGTATGCCGAGCAGTTTCATATGTTGTGTTCATATGTCCATATATTCACTTGCCACAACGAGAGCCAGTCGATCTTTCTTTTCTGCACCCTTTATTTCTGGAAGGAGTTTCCCATCCCAATGAAGGACAAATACTTCAGGAATCTGCAATAAACAGTTTTAAAATAATATATAAAGCCTAATATAAAATCAACTATGATACATTGAATTCATCGATAATCTGCTTAGCTTGTCTTCTACGATATTCTCTTCGCATTATATGAAGCGTGGTACGATTTAGTACAAGATTTTCTAAATTGATAGGTGTAGAAGCAGAGACAACATCTTGTACTTTATTCTGAATTGCGTTAGCTGTTGCAGCAACAATATGCATTACATCTCTTGTCGAAAGCTTGCATATGTCCATGCTTGCTAGAATTCTGTTGTCAATAAAATTAACAGTACCGTATAATTTCGATTTTATTATATCTTTTTCTTGGATTTCGTTTACATTGTCTGAGATGTTTTCGGAGTCCGATGAATCATTTATTATTTCGGCTTCTATGTTATCTTCAACACTCATGGCTAATGCAGCTAATTTATTCATAAGAGAATTTTTTTTATAAAATCTATATAAATATAATAGCTTGTGAGTTAAATACCTTGAGTTTTATGTCTTTCAACTCGCTTTTTTTCTTCTTCCAATAGTTTATCTTTACGTTATTGTTTTTACGTTAAAATTCTATCAACACCATACATTGTTCCTGGGCGACCTCTCTTCTTCTGAAGCTTTAGAAAATCTATATCTTCCTGTATTTTCATTATCTCTAGAGCATTTGGAGCTGCAACATTATATATAAAATTCGTCACAAAAATCTTGTTCTTGTTTGCGGTATTTGTCGTATGGGGTCTGACAATTTTTTGAATATGTCTCCAGTTTTCATAAATTTTCCTCAATTTCCGCATACAATTACTTTCATGTAAAGTGGGAGTTTTTGCCCTGTTCCAAAATTCGAGTGTAACGCCAATAGTATATTTCATACTCTTTATCACTGTCATATTTTCTACTCGAATTTTGTAAAAAAATAATTGAAGCACTTGCGTTATTGATGGTAGTTTGGCTCCTAAAATATTACTGGCATATATTCCCACTAGAAAAATATCTTCATCAGATCGTAGGTTTATTTTTCGTATCACTTTTGAACTCATATTGCAAACGGGATCAATTCACTATATTTTTATGCCCTTCACAAAAAAGTGAAAGGGTATATATGGGTTTGTCATTCCGTGTGTAATTTCTTCGATATGCACATGGGACCCCATAAAGTATATATATTCTGGATCCTTATGAATAGCGATGACATTTGAACGATGTCCGTCTGTCCGTCCGTCTGTAGGTGAAATCGGTTTTCCCAAGCCCCTAGAAGAGCTAGAGACTTTGTTCTAGGACCGTTGGATTGGAAAAGAACTTAAATAGAGTGACATTGAAATTCAGAAAGATCTGAAGTATGGTTACAGAGCTGGAAAGCTGTTACACCTATTTTTCGACGCAAAATTTATACCAAAAATCAATTTTTTTTAATGTTTGTAAATTAAACCTATTTCGCGCTTTTGGGGAGCCTCAATGGTCTATTAAAAACTAAAAAATAAAATTTTTTTCCAGGGATGGGATATTAAAAAATTTTTTTTTCGGCCTATTCCGTATTTTGTAGTACATGTAGCAACTAAAATTGTTAAAAATTTCAAGTTTTTCTTTAACAAAACCACTTTATTCGTCATGAATATTTGCACTGGCAAAAAAAAAAAGATATTTTAAATCAAATTTTGCTTCCAGTGGTGGGAAATTGAATATTTTTCATACATGAAAGTAATCAAACAGGCAACTGATGTTGTTTTTTTTTGTTTTTTGCTAACTAAAACTGTCTTATAATTTAGGAAGAACAAAATTGGTATCAAAAATTCAAAAATAAAATTTCGAATCCAGGGATGGACAAGTGCAATATGTTATGGTACATGAAAGTTACCAAAATGGTAAAATACTTGCAATTTTTCTTAAATAAAACTGCTTTATACCTCAAGAAGCGTTGCACTGATAAAAAAACAAAAAAAAATTAAAATTTCGTTTCCAGGGTTGGAAAAATTAAATTTTTTTTGGTACACGCTATATTTTGTAGTACATGTAATTGCCAAAATGGTTGCAAAATTCGAGTTTTTCGTAAACAAAACTACTTTATACCTCATTAAGATTTGCATTGAAAAGGAAAATTTTAAAAGATTTAAATTTCGCTTCCAGGGTTGGGAAATTGAAATTTTTTTTATACACAAAAGTAACCAAAAAGGCAATTGACGTTGTTGTTTTACTAATTAAAACTATTTTTTAGTTCAGGCAAAACAATATTGGTATCAAAAATTTAAAAAAAAATCTAAATTTCGACTCCAGGGTTGGACAAATGATATATATTATGGTACATGAAGGTGACCAAAAAGTTTAAAATTTTTAATTTTTTTGTCAAGTAAAACTATGTTACCCCTCACTAAGAATTGCATTGGTAAAAAAATAACAATTCGCTTCCAGAGTTGGAAAATCGAAATATTTTTCGTACATAATAGTACATACATAAATTCCAAATTTTGTGTTTTTAGTGAATTAAACCTGTTAGATATTTCAGAAAAAATTAAACTAGTATCAACAAATTATAAATTCGGTTCCAGCGTTGGAAAATCGAAATTTTTTGGTACATAAAAGTAACCATATAAGTTCCCAATTTTGGTTTTTTTTCAGTGACTTAAACCTATTTTATACTTCGCTAAGAATTAAATTGGTATTAAATATTTTAAAAACTAAAAATCCGGTTCCAGGGTTGGAAAATCGAAATATTTTTGGTACATAAAAGTACATACATAAATTTCAAATTTTGTGTTTTTAGGTAATTAAAACTATTTTATATATCAAAAAAAATTAAATTAGTATAAAAATTAAAAATTCGGTTCCAGGGTTGGAAAATCGACATTTTCTGATTCATAAAAGTAATCACTTTACTTGATATATTTGATTTTTATGATGAATTATACCTACTTTATATATCAGAAAGAAGTAAACTGGTATTAAAAACCAACAAAATCTAAAAGACGATTCTACGGTTGGACAATTAGAACTTTTTGGGGTACATGAAACGGATTTTTTGTTTTGTTCGCAAATTAAATATATATAATATTTTTGAAAGACGTACATAGGTATTAGATATAAGAAAAGCCAATCATATAGCTTCCTAGCCGAAAAATTTAAACGTTTAATTAAGTATAAAAGTAACCGATAACATAATTTGGTTTTTTAATTAAACCTACTTTCTATTTTGGCAAGAAAGAAAGAAAAAAGAATTACATCTGTGAAGGGTATTTAAGATTCGGCACAGCACTTTTACGTGCTTTAAATCAAATTTTGCTTCCAGGGGTGGGAAATTGGATTTATTTTACACGTGAAAGTAATCAAACAGGCAACTGAGGTTTTTTTGCTAACTAAACCTGTCTTAAAATTAGGAAGAACAAAATTGGTATCAAAAATTCAAAAACAAAAAATAAAATTTCGAATCCAGGGATGGACAAGTGCAATATTTAATAGTACATGAAATTGACCAAAATGGTTAAAAATTTGAAATTTTTCTTAAAATTAACAATTTACATAAGAAAGTTCGACTAATATAAATTCATACATAATTTAAAAACATTGCGAGGGCACGCGCACTTGTTCATTGTAAATTGACAACTAAATTCAATTACTTGAACATAAATAACAAAGAAGCTTTAGTTATCAGCAGCCGATGGCTCTGGAAAAAGCGAAAGAGATATATGGAATATTGGGAATATTAATCGTCAGGGTTGGGGAATTTCGTACTAACCAAAAATGTAATAACTTAAAAATATGAATGTGATATCTTCTCATATTCAATTTTCGTTAAAATATTGGTTAAATAGTTGATATTCCTACTAACTAGCACCACTTGCAAAAGTGGAAAAATTGAACAAAGAACGCTGATGAGATGGCGTAGCGGCCTCGAAATCAGTACTGATCCGTTCTGCTGGTTTGATGATTATTGAGAAAAAAATATTCTTAATATACCAATCTTGATATAAATTAATAAAATAGAATTTGAACAAATTCATTTATTAATGAAATAATAAAAAATGGTTTGCAGTCTTGCAGATTTGAACTTAAGCCCGTTGATAAAATTAGCAATTAAAAAAATTTCTTTATACTTCATGAAGTGTTGCACTGATAACAAAAAAACAAAATATTAAAATTTCGCTTCCAGGGTTTGGATAATTAATGTTTTTTTGGTACATGCAATATTTTGTAGTACATGTAATAACCAACCTGGTTTCAACATATACGTTTTTCTTAAACAAAACTACCTTATACCTCATGAAGATTTGCAATGACAAAAAAAATTTAAAAAATTAAAATTTCACTTCCAGGGTTGGGAAGTTGAAATTTTTTTACATAAAAGTAACCAAAAAGGCAACTAACGTCGATTTTTTACTAATTAAAACTATTTTTTAGTTCAGGAAAATCATAATTGGTATCAAAAATTAAAAAAAAAATCAAAATTTTGAGTCCAGGGATGGACAAGTGCAATATTTTATAGTTCATGAAGGTAAGCAAAATGGTTGAAAATTGTAAATTTTTCTTAAATAATACTGTTTGATTCACCATGAAGAGTTGCATTGGTTAAAAATAAAACAAAAAAAATTAAAATTTCACTTCCAGGGTTGGGAAGTTTAAGGTTGTTTTGGTACAAGCAATATATTGTAGTACATGAAAGTGACCAAAATGGTTGCAAATTTTAGGTTTTCTTAAATAAAACGACTTTATACCTAATGAAGACTAGGATTGGTAAAAAAAATTTTAATTTCGCTTCCAGGGATGGGAAAACGAATTTTTTTGTTACATGAAAGTAACCAAAAAGGCAACTAACGTCGATTTTTTACTAATTAAAAATTTTTTTTTAGTTCAGAAAAAACTTAATTGGTATCAGAAATTTAAAAAAAATCAAACGTTAGATTCCAGAGTTGGATAACTGCAATAGTATGAAAGTGACCAAAATGGTTACAAATATTAAGTTTTTCTTAAATAAAACTATTTCATGCCTCATTAAGAGTTGCATTGGTGAAAAGGTTTAAATTTCGTTTGAAGGGTTAGGAAATTGAAATATATAAAAGTAACCTAATAGGAAATTGACGTTGTTGTTTTGGCTAATTAAAACTATTGTATAATTCAGGAAGAACAAAATTTTTAATAAAATCTTAAAAAATCCAAACTTCGACTCCAGGGTTGAACAAACAATATATTTTATGGTACATGAAAGTGACTATCAAGTAAAACTATGTTACATCTTTTAATTAAACCTACTTCCTGTTTTAGCAAGAAAGAAAGAAAAATTACATCTGTGAAGGGTATTTAAGATTCGGCACAGCCGAATATAGCACTTTTGCTTTTTCATTTACTTAACGATTGATTATTAATTTGCACTTCTTGCTACGTTCACGACTTGAAGATTGTGAAAAAATAGCAAACATAAATGAAGACTGCAGCTCAGTCGCAGCAAATAATTTTAGATGTATAACAAAATTTTTACAGACAATATGACGTGTGTGTATGAACTACAGTTGTTTTACTTACATTGTTAGTGGTACATAAACGGCCAAACAAGTAAACGACGAAGAAGCAGAGTAGTTGGCAAGCAGAATTGAAGATCGTCGTACACTGACGATAAGACAACCGACGTTTTTGATGTCCTTTTAATTAGAGACATACTTGAACATTTTAATATGAACTTCGAATTTTATATTTCTTTCAATAATAAATACATTTTAGTTAAAATCTTTAGTTCATATCATACTAAAATATTAAATAGCAAATACTTTAATCTATCTTTAAAATATATAATTTCTTAACATGTCCGGAAGTTTGTAGGTATGCCCTTTTCTTTCCGAAACTTTCTGAAGCAATCCGATGACATAGTACTTTCTCTGTGGAAGATCGTAACGAAGCCAGAGTTTTGATTATCGGTCTATGGGACCGGCTTTTCAACTAGTATATCTGTAAATATCTGATTGAATAGATGCTTTTTTATAATATGGAGAAAAAAAAAAACCTTAGCTAATAATTCAAAGCCCAGCTAGGGGTTTTCTTCTACCATCATAAGGTTTAGGGAGTCTCAATTGGTTCAAGATTTTAGTGGTGCACTGTGCTATTAGTATACCAGTAGGTGCCATCACAAAAAGGAAAATTCTTTCCAATGTTCTTAAATTGTTTGACCCTGCCAGCTGTCATTCAGGCAAGGATAATGCTTCAGAAACAATGGTTAGAAGGCACAGGGTAGAATGGCAATGTCAAACCCCATACATTAGAAAACTAGAATTATTTTTTTTAGGAATCTTCCCATGATCTCAAAGTTAACGATTCCCCGATGGATAAAGTTTGCGTCTTCCCTACTTATTTAAATACATTTCTTCTGTGATGGCTTGGAAAAGGCGTATTGCGGGGTGGTATACTTCCGTGTGCAAGATGATGCGGGTATACACTCCTATATCTATGTCTCAAAGACGAATACCGCTTCTATTATTGTCAGTGAGTCTCCCAAAGCTAGAGCTCTGTGGAGTGCTTTTATTGTCAAAATTAATTAAACAAAGTCGCTACCCTGCCGAAATCATGAGATATATCTCTGGTCCCACTCTTCTGTTGTACTCAGCTAGCTCGAGAAAACTCCAAACTCCTGGACAATAGAACCGAAGAAATAAGACTAAACGTCGACAATTTCGCGTGGCGGCATGTAAGGTCTGCTGATAACCCAGCGGACCTAGGCTCCCAAGGGTGCGGCGCAGACTAGCTTTTAGAAAATAGTATTTGATGGAGGGACCCAATTTGCCTTCTAAAGACGCCCGAAGAATGGCCAAAGTCCATAACTATTACTGAAAACTCGCTCGAGAAGAAACACAAAATTGAAGTTTTCCACGTATTCACCAATGGTGACGAATATCTCAACCGCTTCTCCAAATGGGGTAACGCCATCCAGATCTTGTCCTATGTGCGGTGGTTTATTGAAACCTTATGTGAAAGAGTGGGAAACCAGCCTGGATTCCAGAACTCAAGGCGCCGCCCCAGCGGAATCCAGCTCTTATCGAATTCAAAGGATTTCCGCTATTACGCAGAAAAAGTTTGCAAAAATAAAATACACACTGCTCCATGTGACCCAAGCGTTATATTACCCCCAAAAACTGCACAATTTACTGGATAATAAAGCAGTCATCTGTAAAAGCCCGCTACAACCTTTAAGCGCTTATATAGATGAAGACCCTATAATACGAATGGACAGCAGGATCTCTAAAGACGCACTAGCACGTAAGGTACGGAATCCCATCATTTTTCCCGTCAACTCGAGATTTTGTAAAATGTTCATTGAGTTTTCTCATAATCTGCTGATGCACGCTGAAACAAACTTACTGGTCCGCGCAGATCAAGGACAATACTTTTTACCTCGACTATCGGACTTTGCGTTAGAAAATGTGTAACGTGCGTCCACCATAAAAAGAAAATAAGGACTGAAATAATGGGAGCTCCCCCAACCGAAAAAAGCACGTTTTCCCATCCCCACTACCGGCTTAGATTTTGCAGTCCCATTTTCTATCCAAGCCTCTATACTCAGATATGCCCTATATCACAAAGGGTACGTCTACATTTTTGTCTGCTTTTGCACGAGAGCATTTCATCTCGTGCTGTGTTCCGATCTGTCCACCAACTCCTTCCATGCAGCATTCACAAAATTTATAGGCCGATGAAGCTTACCCAAAATTATTATTTCTGAAGAGGTACAGAGAGAGCTCTCCGCGTCACAAGACATGATCGTAAAGTACTCAGCTCATGGGTTGAAATGACACTTTATCCCCCCAAATGCCTCTCATATGGGGCATTAATGGGAAGCTGACGTAAATTCATTTAAGTCCTATATCAAAATGTAGCTGGGAGCCACAAACACACGTTTAAAGAATTCACCACTCTCCTAACTCGAATCAAAGCGGTTCTAAATTCTAGGCGCTACCCGAATCACCTTCGGGATATATATATATATATATATATATATATATATATATATATAAATATATATATATATATATATATATATATATATATATATACATATATATGTATATATATATATATATATATATATATATATATATATATATATATATATATATATATATATTGTTACAAAGCTTAAAAATTAATTCAAATATAACGACAATGTGGCTATATGTACTTGGCAGCACTGCCAACTCATCTCTAGTTGTCAAAATGTTACTACACTGGTCAACACAATTCAGATAATATTTGAATTAACGGAAATGGAATATTCCGGATACATCGTCGAGAATATACAAGATCATTCGAGGCTGTGCAATAATAAGTGTAAATAACAACAACCAAAAACCAGCAACATCAATGCTAAGAGATGATGATATATTCTTAATGATCTTGTACGCAAGTATTCGCTGCTAATAAGAGCAAAACATGTACACAAATATACACAGCAATATACACACACATATACACAGCAACATACACACATAGCACAAGAAGAAACAAAACTACGCAACTCGCAGACCACTCATACATACAACCACACATAGTTACCATAAACAAAACACACAAGACAGCATTGTCATATATACAAACATACGAATATAGCTACATGTTATGTAAAGCACAACCAACAACAACCATGACCAGATGCTCCGCGAAGTTACCAGACGACGTCATTTTGCTATATAAAGTCGCTGCCAGTGATCAGCGGGATGAGTGTGATATTAAATCTAGACGTGTTAACATCGCTAAGTGCTTAGTAGTACAAATACTCGTGTTAATTAAGTAGTAAATAAAGTGTTGCCGCATTATATTTCTAAAGTTAATTGTCTGTGTTTTTAATTTGATGCAATTAAGCGAATCCTTGAAGGATAAGTAAAAAGCGTTTTTACGAAAAGGTCTGAAAACGTAACAATTGGTGTCAGAAGTGGGATTGCAAAAATAATTAGAAAGGACATTGCAATTTAAGGAAAAAAAAGGACATTAAAAAAAATAATTATGAAATTTGATGAGCTAAAAGTTGAACAGCTAAAAAAGGAGCTTAG
Organism: Linnaemya tessellans; assembly: GCA_951800035.1. Taxonomy (NCBI): domain Eukaryota; kingdom Metazoa; phylum Arthropoda; class Insecta; order Diptera; family Tachinidae; genus Linnaemya; species Linnaemya tessellans. Next base: position 72,607,564 of record OX637532.1, read on the forward strand.
TAAGCGGGAATTGCCAACAGCAGGTAACAAGGCTGAACTGCAGAAGAGGCTGATAGATGAGTTTAAGAATCGCGGCATGGACATCGGGACATACGAGTTTGAGGACAAAGACGATGTAGAGGTATGTTCTCCTGCCACGACCAGCAGCATGGACATAAATTCAATGTTCGCTGCTATGATGATCCAGATACAGGAAGCATCAAGGATCAGCACTGAAAAGCTTGTAGCAGAAATACAGGAGTCAAATAGAGCCACGAACGAGACTCTGGTAGAGGTTTCTGAGGGTGGATTCTATTGAGAACATATTCTCAGAGCTGGCAGAGAGAGTCCAACATCTAGAAAGCGGTGGCCTAGAACAGCATTCAAAAGAGTTCGAAGAAAAATTTCATGCTCTAGAGGACAAAGTGCATAACCTCGAGCGTAGTGGCGGGACAGTACGAGCAGTTGCGGAGGTTTCTGCGCGAATAAAAGCGTCATGCTTTGACGGCAGCGTACCATTGGGCATCTTTAGATTCCAGTTCGAGACGGTTGCTAGCAGAAATGGATGGGATGCTGAAGAAAAAGCCATAGAGTTGATTTTGTCCTTAAAGGGTACAGCCGCAGAGGTACTTGAGACCGTGCCAGTAAGCAGCAGAAACAACTATAATCAAATAATGGCAGCGTTGCAGCGCAAGTATGGTGGTGAGCACAAGCGCGATTTATACAGAATGGAATTGCGATGTAGAGTTCAAAAGCCTAACGAGTCTCTACAAGATTTCGCAATGGAAATCGAGCGTTTAGTGCAGCTCACATATCCAGGCGAGAGTCACCCGTTTCTGGACCACTTTAAAACTAAGGCGTTCGTTAATGGCATTCGCGACTCTGATGTTAAACTAGCTGTGTGCGCAACGCAGAAATCCACTTTCGCTGAGACTGTTTCATTTGCGCAGGCTCAAGAGACTGCAAGGATGGTTTTCAAACCGCAGATATGCAAGGTGCGGAATGTGGAGGTTTTGTCTGAGGAGGATAACAGCCTAGTTGCTAGTGTTAAGGAAGCAATGCGACAATTGTTGGCGGAAAGTGCTATCAAAGAAAAGCCTAAGTGCTTTAACTGCGGAAAAATCGGTCATTTTCAGCACCAAGGAAAAGAGGTAGATCTGTTTCGCCACCAAGAAACAGCAAACGGGTGAACCAAACAACATCACAAGAGTCCCCGTTAAACTAAAACGAGCTAGCGCTAAGGGGCAAGAGCTAGCTCCCACAAACGAGGGCTCTACAATCTCCATATCAGTGATGCAGCAGAAAAATAGCAACCTTACTGCGTCTGGACACATCAACGGGGAAAAGCACGTACTTACCATAGACACAGGGGCGTCGCAGTCAATAATAAGGCCTGATATAGTGAAAAGGAAATGCGATCGTTTAAGCAATATACGGCTACGTACAGCTACTGGAGAGCCTGCCACCGTCTATGGTAAGATTGAAGTGAAGGTGACTATAGCCAACATCAACGTGAGGCATGTGTTTATTGTTGCCGATATTGTCGATGAGGTAAATATTGGAGCCGATTTTATGATTAACCATGGCATTAATCTACATATGGGGTAACAGCTGATGATTTGGCGTAATGTGGAAATACCCCTTGATGTTGGGTATGACAGCAAGCCGCAAGTAACAAAAGTATTTGCTATTGAGATTCAGACGTTACCGCCGCAGTCTGAAACAGTTAAATGGGCGCGTATGAAGTGAGATTGTGGGTTGTAGAACCAGCAGATCTAAAGAGACAGCTTATAACTGCAAAAGCTCTAGTAAAAACTAGTAAAGGAGGAATAGTCCCTATAAGAGTACTTAACTTGGCAAACCATGAAAAAATCATCAAAGAAAATTGCGATATTGGCCAGTGTACTCCAACAGATGCAATAATAAACTCTGAGAAGAAGATGGAGCCTACAAATTTGTCTGCAAAAAACGTAAACAATTTGAGGAATACGTAGGGAAATAGGTAGCAGGACTGTCAGCGACAGATAGAAATAAAGCCAAACAGTTGCTAAAAAGGCATGCCAGTATCTTCGCCAGGGTAGAACTGCATTGGTTAAACATGAAATTAACACAGGCGAAGCTAGGCCGATTAAACAGCCACCCAGAAGTGTACCCCTAGCAAAGCGAGATGAAGTCAAAGAGCTTGTGAAATTAATGAAGCGTGAAGGCGTAATTGAGCCATCTTCTGGTCCTTGGAGTTCGCCTGTAGTCTTAGTTAAAAAGAAAGATGGCAGTACTAGATTCTGCGTAGACTACAAGAAGCTCAATGACATAACCAAGAAGGACAGCTACCCGCTCCCCAGAATCGATGACACTTTGGACACGCTAGCTGGTACGAGATGGTTCTCTACGGTAGACTTGCGAAGCGGATATTGGCAAGTGGAGATTGCAGAGAAAGACAAGGAGAAAACTGCCTTCAGCGTCGGTAACGGATTATGGCAGTTCAAAGTTATGCCATTTGGTCTCTGCAGTGCTCCGGCCACATTTGAACGCCTAATGGAGAAAGTACTGAAAGGACTTCACTGGAAAACATGCTTGGTATATCTGGATGATATAATCGTGATGGGGAAAACTTTTGATGAACACCCCAAAAACATGGCAGAAGTTCTTCAACGGATATCATCAGCTGGATTGAAACTCAGCCTGTAAAAATGTGCATTGTTCCAGAAAGAAGTAAAGTATTTGGGGCATCGTGTTACAGCAGACGAAATCTCAACAGATGAAGAAAAAAATACAAGCATGAATTGCGCAGCTTTTTGAACCTTTGTACATACTACAGACGATTTGTGCCAAATTTTGCTAGTATAGCTGCAAGCCTGCATGAGCTGACAAAGAAGTCAAGACCACACCATTGGGGTGAGCCGCAGGAAAAGGCATTCCATAAACTAAAAGGATTGTTGTGTACGTCACCAGTACTAGCGTATCCCATAGCTGGAGAAAAATTTGTGCTGGATACTGATGCGAGCGGCTATGGCATAGGGGGCATGCTATCCCAAGTAGTTAATAGCACTGAAAAAGTCATAGGGTACTATAGCCGTGTACTCTAAAAACCTGAGAGGAACTACTGTGTGACACGACGTGAGCGTAGACTATGCCACTGCATAGCAGCCAAAGGCCCAGTAAGAAGAAGCCGGGGACAGCTACAGCAATACAACTCAGGAGCACCATTCGCAATGGATGTAGCAGGTCCTTTTCCTGTCACTGAAGCCGGAAATCGTTATGTTCTTGTGGGAATGGACTATTTCAGTAAATGGCCAGAGGTATATGCTATACCTAACCAAGAAGCAAAGACAGTTGTAAATGCATTCGTCAACAACTAGGTATGTCGCTATGGTGTCCCAATAGAATTACAAGGAAGGAATTTGGAGTCTGCCATAATCAGGGAAATGTGCGAACTATATGGGATAAAGAAAACCAGAACGACGCCGTTGCATCCAGAGTCTGATGGCATGGTAGAGAGGTTCAATCGCACCTTAGAAGAGTACCTGCGAGAAGTGGTAAGCAACCATCAGAGGGATTGCGACGAGCACATTCCCAAATTTTTTATGGCATATAGGTCAGCTGTACACGACCCCACATCGAAAACACCAGCTAAAATTATCTTCGGGACAAAATTAAAACTGCCTGGTGACTTGGAATTTGGTGTTAAGCCAGCTGTAGAAGAAGGAACCACTACGTCCCAAGAGCAGGAGAACTTAAACGAACTGCATGAGTTCAAGATGGTCAGTGACAAAATATGACCGCGCAGCAAATTCGGAGGGATTTATGGAAGGTCAATTGGTCCTACTTTATAACAGACTCACTGGGATGGCCCGTATAAAGTGATTAAGAGAGTGAATGACGTTATGTACCCGATACAGAAGCACAATAGCCCAAGGTCGAAAATGAAGATAGTACATCTCGAACGATTGGTGCACTATGGAAGAGGTGAATGTATGCCTATTCGGGTCGAACAGGCTTAAGTGGGTGGCAGTGTTACAAAGTTTAAAAATAGATTCAAATATAACGACAATGTGGCTATATGTACTTGGCAGCACTGCCAACACATCTCTAGTTGTCAAAATGTTACAACCCTGGTCAACACAATGCAGATAAAATTTGAATTAACGGAAATGGAATATTCCGGATACATCGCCGAGAATATACAAGATCATTCGAGGCTGTGCAATAATAAGTGTAAATAACAACAACGAAAAACCTAGCAACATCAATGCTAAGAGATGATGATTTATTCTTAATGATCTTGTACGCAAGTATTCGCTGCTAATAAAAGCTAAACATGTACACAAATATACACAGCAATATATACACAAATATACACAGCAACATACACACACAGCACAAGAAGAAACATAACTACGCAAGTCGCAAACCACACATAGTTACCATAAACAAAACACACAAGAAAGCATTGTCATGTTAGGTTAGGACGACGTCATTTTGCTATATAAAGTCGCTGCCAGTAATCAGCGGGATGAGCGTAATTTTAAATCTAGACGTGTTAACATCGCTAGGTGTTTATTAGTACAAATACTCGTGTTAATAAAGTAGTAAATAAAGTGTTGCCGTATTATATTTCTAAAATTAATTGTCTGTGTTTTTAATTTGATGCAATTAAACGAATTCTTGATGCATAAGTTAAAAGCGTTTTTACGAAAAGGTCTAAAAACGTAACAATATTATATATTTATATATATATATATATATATATATATATATATATATATATATATATATATACATATAATACATGATTTTCTCAGGAACAACTCCAATCAATGAACTCTATAAAATGAATAATGTTGTTCTTGACCTAGTGGATTCATTTAATGACTTGGGAGTTATTTTAGATAAAAAACTGGACTTCAGGTGCCATATACATAACTTCGACTATTAACAAAGCTACTGGTGTTCTGGGTTTTATTAAACGCTGGGCTAAGGAGTTCTCTGACCCTTACACAACCAAGATATTATTTACACAATATCTTTCACATTCAAATAAAATAGAGTCAGTACAAGTGCAATTCTTATTATTTTGTCTTCGTGGTCTTCCTTGGAACTCTAATATAAGATTACCATCATACGAGAGACACCTAGGACTTATTAAGCTCCCAACCTTAAGGTAACTTTTAGCAAATGCTAAATGTTACCTTTGTGCTGAAATAAATAAACGGCTGCGTCACATTTCTATTTCTCCTGAGCAAAATAAACTTGAATATACCCAATCGTCCAACAAGGTATTATAGTTTCATAAGAATTAAGTTTTACACTACAAACTATAGTAACTTGGATCCCTTTCGGAAAATTTGCAATGATTTTAATAGACTTTACGCTTGTATCGATTTCAACAAAAGTATTGATGTCGTAGAAAATTATACAATTTTATATCTTAACTCTTTACAAAATTAATTATAAATAAATGCTTAATTTGTTAAATCGACATTTGTTAAAGCCATACTTTTTGTTTTTGTTGTATTTTGTCTTGTTACTATTGTAAAACAAAGCTTTACCGATTCCATTTATATATGTATGCACTTATCATTTCTGAAACATTATTATATATTAATTGTATCAGTCTGTAAGGATTAATCCTTGGTTTCTGAAGCATAAATATATAAAAAAAATAAATATATGTATATATATACATGTATTTATATATATATATATATATATATATATATATATATATATTTATATGTATATACCATTTCGTTTAGTGCAAGATTTACTATGTCCTTAATATATTTATAAGGTAAATAATAGTGGACCAGTGCACTACTTTGCGTTACCCCATACTCTAATATGCCTACTGTACTATTCTATCATTCAACTCAACATACTGTTTTCATATGTCGCGATCTACAAAATCAAAAGCTTTAGAAAAAAGGTTCCACTCGACTCTATTCTTCGTCTAACTCATTACATATATTATTTACAACATTTACTGCTGTATTTTCTGCATTCTTTATGAATAGTACATCCGATTTTTTTAGTATATGTTCCGCCAAATAACTTTTTTTTATGAAACTGTTATATAAAAAAACCTACTGTATATTCTCAAATTTCTGTTTTTATTTGAAAGTACAATCCTTCCGGTTAATAATGGAAAATAATTTCATTTAAATGGCTGCATGGTCCGATAACGATCGCCATTGACTGTAACGGCCACTCCTCGCTCATTTTCGAAGAAAAATGGCCCAATTATGCCTCTGGACAAAAATCCGCACCAAACAGTGACTCTATTTAGGTGCGTCGGCCTTTCAATGTATGCGTGCAGGTTTTCTGTGCCCGAAATGCGACAATTTTGCTTGTTTACATACCCGCAAAGATCAAAATGAGCTTCATCTGAAAAGATGATTTTTTGGCAAAAACGGCATCTTCTGTAAGTCGATCGAATGCCCACTTAGCGAAGCGAAAACACATTGGATGGTCAACCATATTCGTTCAGCGGAAGGATAAAACTAATTAGCTGTGAAATCAGACATGAGCTTAGTGTTACCATTCACGAAATAAGCACTAGTTGATTGCGGACCCTATATATTTAATTTTAATTGAATATTTCCGCTTACCACATTATTTTTGACTCATTTAATTTGATTTACGTGTTATTGTCTATTTGGTTAATTTAATTTTGTTATTTTAAATGTCTTAGGAATGCATTATTTATTTAGTTACCATGATTTGCACTATCATATAGCATTTCTTCATTGTTGTTAATTTTCTTAGTTTGGCTCCCCTTTTTAATATTGTATATTTTAATATTTCTGCAATTTAGCAATTAATTTGTGTTTAAACCTTCGTTTGAAACCGATAACTAGTAATAAATCACATAAAACGGCTGTTTTCATTGGAGAGCTGATAGAAATCAACATTAAAAAGTAAAAGTGCTATATCTTAAATACCCTTCACAGATGTAATTATTCTATCTTTCTTTTTTGCTAAAACAGAAAGTAGCTTTAATTAAAAAATTATTAAAATAACAAAATGATGCTACCAGTTACTTTTATATATAAGACAACGTTTAAATTTTTTGGTTAGGAAGCTAAGTGTTTGGCTCTTCTTACTTTTAATACCTCTGAACGTCTTTCAAAAATATTAAATATGTTTAACTTACAAACAAACAAAAAATCCGTTTCATGTACCCCAAAAGGTTCTAATTGTCCAAGCGTAGAATCAATCGTCTTTTAGATATTTTTGGTTTTTAAAACCAATTTATTTCTTCCTGATATTTAAAGTAGGTATAATTCATCATAAGAATCAAAAATAACCAAGTATATGGTTACTTTTATGAATCAGGAAATGTCGATATTCCAACCCTGATATTGGATTTTTAATTATTTTAGTTTTTAGTACCAATTTAACTCTTCCCGAAGTATAAAAAAGATTTCATTCGCACACAACCAAAATAAGGAACTTATATGGCTATTTTTATGTACTATAAAATTTCCATTTTCCAACCCTGGAACCGAATTTTTAATACCAAATTAATTCTTCCTGAAGTATAAAATAGGTTTAATTCACTAAAAAACAAAATTTGGAATTTATGTGGGTACTTTTATGTACCAGAAATATTTAGATTTTCCAACTCTGGAAGCGAATTTTTATTTTTTTTACCAATGCAATTCTTAGTGAATTTTTAAACTTTTTGGTCACTTTCATGTACCACAAAATATTTCATTTGTCCAACCCTGGAATCGAAATTTTGGTTTTTTAAGATTTTAATACCAATTTGGTTCTTCCTGAATTATAAAATAGTTTTAATTAGCAAAAACAACAACGTCAATTGACTGTTTTGTTACCTTTATGCATAAAGAATATTTCAATTTCCCAACCGTGGGAACGAAATTTTTTGTTTGTTTTTACCAATGCAACTCTTAATGATGAGGTTCATGCAACTCTTAATAATGATGTTTATTTAAGAAAAACTTAAAATTTGTAACCATTTTGGTCACTTTCATGTCCAACAAAATATTGCAGTTATCCAACCCTGGAATCGAAATTTTGATTTGTTTTAATATTTGATACCAATCCTGAATTAAAAATAAGTTTTAATTAGTCAAAAACCGACGTTAGTTGGCATTTTGGTTACTTTTATGTATAAAAAAATTTCAATATCCCATCCCTGGGAGCGAAAATTATATTTTTGTCTTCTTCTTTTTACCAATGCTAGTTTTCATTGCTTATAAAGTAGTTTTATTTACAAAAACCTTAAAATTTTTGTCACTTTCATGTTCTACAATATATTGCATGTACCAAAAAAAAAAATTCAATTTTCCAGCCCTGGAATTGAAATTTAATTTTTTTTTGCTTTTTTATAAATGCGAATCTTCATGAGGTAAAAAGAAGTTTTATTGAAGAAACATTTTAAATTTTTAACCATTTTGGTTACTACATATACAACAAAATACGGAATGGGCCGAAAAAAAATTTTATTTCCCATCCCTGGAAATTTTTTTTTTTAGTTTTTTAAGACCATTGAGGTTTCCCAAAGCACGAAATAGGTTTAATTTACAAACATTAAAAAAAATTTATTTTTGGTATAAATTTTGCGTCGAGAAATAGGTGTAGAACTCTATTTAACCTAATTTCCAATCCAACGGTCCAAGAACGAAGTCTCTAGCTATTCTGGGGGCTTGGGAAAACCGATTTCACCTACAGACGGACATCGCTTGATCGTCATGGCTATTCATAAGGATCCAGAATATATATACTTTATGGGGTGCCATGTGAATATCGAAGAAATTACACACGGAATGACAAACCTATATATACCCTTTCACTTTTTTGTGAAGGGTATAAAAATTTCAGGAAACTTCAATAAAGACCATGGGATGAATTCGAAACCACAAATAACAAAATACGATGTCTCAAAGAGATCAGAACTACTTCACCGGTAGTATTATAAAAAAATTGAGGAATTAACCACAAAATACAAGAAAAGCATGGAATCGATTATAATTTAAAAATCAAATCAACTGCCTGAGCAACAGACGATAAAAAGGCATCATTTGAAGGGTTCAATATAACAAAACTGATAAGAAGACTGAACGTAATGGTGGCAGCCCTCCAGCGAGTTATGACCATGGATTACACGACGAACCATATTAAATTAAAGGAAAAGATATGAGCAGAAAACCAATAACTACATTTTACATTATATGAATCCAGTCATGATCCCCTGAAAGAAAGTTATAATATGAAGTCCTATGAACTAATCCCTCAGTTATCAAAAATGTTAAACTATCTTCTCGCAAGGTGCTTAACCCCTACAAATCCACGTTCTAATACAGCTAGATCTATATTCTCAATTAGTATATAATCAAACCTTACCAACGCCACAAAAAATTTGGTACCTAAAATTAGAATTAAATGGGGAGGCTGAAAAATTAGCTGATCATCTTTCATCCACAGGTGAAAACTACTCGTCTTCGTGGAACTTATGTCAGGAACGCTACAAAAATAAGCATATTTTCGTAACGATTCAAATTCTGCAACTTATAGGTCCGACCAATTGTGGATCGTCAGCTGCAGGCATAAAACAGTTACATGACTTAACGTAAAAATATCTACATGCATTAAATAATATCGGGATCAATACTACCTCTTGGGATCGCATACTGTCCCACATACTCCTTAAAAAATTGGATCGAGGCACTCATGGCTTATATAAGAGGACCAACACGAATCAATAATGGAAGAGATGTCAAAGGTATACGTGTCTGCAGCCTCAACGAAGCCAAATGAAATCGCATGCACATTTTGCGAAAATGGCTCTCATCTCTTTATCGGTGCCAAAGGTTTCTACAACTGCAAGCATCACATTGTTATAAATGCAGCACTGTTGTATGATCGATTCCAGATTCCAAGTCAGGCGCCTTTGATAAAGTGAGTTAACATTTCAAAATGAAACGTTATTTATGAACATCAATGGGATGGGAAATTCCAATGCTAAGACACCACATAGAGTGAATACGTATCATCGCAGCCGATTGTAAAAAGGACCAATTATACAAAGTGAATTGTTTTCTATACTCATGAGATTCCGAATGTCAAGATTCATTTTCACTACTGACGTTCAAAAAATGTACAGGCAGGTATTAGTTGCTCTCGAGGATCCAAAGTTTTAATTTATAATCTGGAGAAAGGAGCCACAAGAACTACCAGTTAAACACATACATATGTTACAAAGGCTACTTCATTGCCTGCACCAATTAGATAACGAAAATGCCTCACAATTTTTCAAAGAAAATTTCTACGCTCACGATAGCCTAGGCGAATTTGACAGCTTATCAACATATATAAAAACAAAAAGAGCTCGTTCAGGTAATGAATGCAACGAGTTTCACCCTACGTAAACACTCACAATTATTTCACAACATACCACAAAAAATCAAACTTAACACTGAGAACATAAAAACGATAAGAAAAGCAAAAATATCATCTAAACTCACAGGGCTGTGCGTTTATTCAAGAATTATAGGAACGAAAGTTGAACTGGGATTAATCTTTGACTGAATCACCACATACAAAACATATGAACATATTAAAAACTTTTCGGCTCAGCGCATCTATCCGCTAAGTTGGAAAATTTTCAATGTGATGAAAGCAAACCAATAGAACGCCGATTCCAAAGAAAGGATGGAAGCAAAACCATGAAAATTACCGTGTATTGCAGTCTGTTATAACCTTTTCAAAGTTATGGAAAGTATGATTAACTTACACCTGGTAAGGTATCTGAAGAGCAACACCATACTTAACGATCAGCAGTACGGTTTTCGCAGAGCTCGGAAAAATAAAGTAGTTGAATTGTGAAATATACTTCACACCATCTGATCTCCATACCACCTATATCTGGCCGAAAATCCAACTCTCGTGTATGGGCATTAAAGTGTATTTTGAAATTTTCTGATCAAGTTCAAGAGATATCAGAGAAATTCATCGGTGGCAGTAGGGTAGCCAACCTTTTTGACTCACTGGAGCATCGACGCATCGCGGGAAATGTTTTACTATTCTACCTATACTACAGCGGAATGTGCTCTGGTGATATTAGGAAGCTTGTGCCCGGAAATCTAATATTTTACGAGCTGCCCGCCCTTCAAACAGGACGCATCCTTTTGTGGTTGAGTTGCCAGTGAATGACACCAAGCATTACAGAGAGAATTTGTTCATTAGCCGAACGGTTCGACCGTAGAAAGAACTTCTTACAGAAATCTTTCCTGCAATTTTTAACTTGGGAAAATTAAAATCGAACGTCTACAAGAACTACTCCCTCTATTCTCCTTCCGATAAGAAATTTTTCTAGTTCTGGCACAATAAACCGCATATGTAGAGATCATTTCCCAGTAGTGAAACATGTTTTCAAAAGAAGGGTTTTAGAGTACCTCCAACTGCACAGATGCATCCGAAAACGCTTATGGAACAGTAGTGCATGTTCAATATGGTACAACAGATTTGCGCTTCCTCTTAAACGGCAAACAATTTATCGATTAGAATTGTGCGCAGCGATGCTAGGGGCTCATCTGGTCACAAGAAATAGGTTTAATCTTCAATGCACAAGTCCAGTCTTGTTTTGGGATGATTCAACAATGGCGACACGTAAACTCCAAGTGCAACCCAGAAAATGTACTATCTCGTGGAAGGTCTCCAAAGGTCCCTAAAGAATGCAGTCTATGGTTCCCCGCTTCTACATTGCACAGAGACCGTATAGCCACCTAGGCTCAGTCATAGTTCTAATGATCCAACAAACCTCGAATGAAAAACAAAAATTCTGGCATCATCAGCTATGACTATGTACGTCAGAACCAACTTTTGTTTACAAAATGTATCACTAAAATTCATTTCATCGGTTGCAGCGAATTGTTGGATACATCCTGCCATTTGTCACCCACGCCAGATGAAAGGAGCAATTTTGGCAACCGTCAAAATTAATCACCACGTCGGAGCTTAGTCAAACACTAAATCCAATCATTAAACCAATGCAACTTCACAACGGTGTAGAAAAATAAAATAGATTCATATCAAATATAAATTATTTGAAAATTCTGAGATGGCTCTTGAAAATGTGTTCATAAGATAGGATGTTTATGTCTTTTCAAGCATATGATTGAAGTCTACTGATGAACATTTACGTTTTTCTTTTATATGTCTTTAATATATATTTTTGTATTTATTAGCTGTTCCTAATAACATATTTTATGATTTTCTTAACTTTTCTCAGCCACATCTTCATCTTCCAAAACCGAATTTCTCTCCATCTTATCTGACCAAATAAACTATGATCATTTAAAAATACCTATCTATGTCTATCGCTCCTTGCAGCAGTGCAAAATCATCTCATTATATTTTTGATGTCTCTATTACCGACTTATTACCGTCAGATCTGCCAAAGTTGCCACTTGCCCTGTTTTATCCCACTACAGGGCACACAGGACATGTTTACCATTTACTATTACATTCAGTGGACAACAAAACTCTCATGTTGGTCTTCATTTAACATTCCATTATATGTATGCAGCCAAGGATATGCTCTGAGTGATACACTGACTTCATCTGCTCTCGTTCCTCTAGGTACGACAGGCAAAATTTAACGGAAATCTCAGCAAACAAAATAGTTTAGTTACTGCGCAAAGCTCGCATTGCGCTATCTGTTGCCATACCTGAGACATTATGAGACTTAAAACGCTTATCCCAAATAATCAATGTGTCATTAATTTTCCAGCGTTACTTTGTTGTGATACGTCATTTCTGTATGTTTTGCACACCCTGCAGGAGCACTGAAGTCTACTGATGATTTGGTAAGCCACCAATGAAATGCATATAGACATCCCTTAACCATCAACAAATAAATTTCTTTTAACTCTAAAAATGTTAAGTCATTAACCTTCCCCCGACATCATTCTATCTTTTAACTAATGAAAACTGCATAAAAATCGGTTCAGTTGTTTTTGAGTATATCTTCAGACAGACTTTATTTTATGTAATGAATAAAGACGAAGATATTTTTACTTTGTAGTGAAATATTTTTTAAGGAAGTTCATGCACCTAAATTTTTTAATACGTATAATATATGTACAATGTACATTGTACATACATATATATGTATGTGTCTAGGTCAGATTGTTTTGAAATGGAGTTTATCATCTTTACAAAACCAGAGAGACACAGACTACAAAGCCAAACTCCTTCTACCTCAACCCCAAGTTTCATACCCTAGCGTATTACAATGTATTAGGTACAAAGCTATATAAACTAATTAAAGCCGATCATACGTTTTTAGTAATAACAAATAGTTTTCTACTTACTTCGAGAATAGGTGATGACGTACTAGGACTGCTAATAATGAGCAAAACATGAGGACGTTTTCCGTAACTTAAATCGTAATATATATCGACTAATGGCGTTGGACCTAGTTCATATATTTTTGATATGAGCTGTGATATACTAGAAGGGCCTAGAGCTCCGATCTGTAAATATCCTCCCAATTGCTCCATAACTAAACGAATCGTTGATGAATTGGTGTTTTGCCTCAAGCAGCTTCCGAATAACCGACCTAACTTCCGAAATGGGCCTGAAGTAGTGTTATGTTGTAGTAACTCTGCAATGACAAATATATATTTTTTGGATGGCAACAATTATATATTGTAAGAACTTCTTAACATTTACAAAGTTTACTTAAGTTTACTAAGCCAGTTTGTTCGAGAGAAGGGAAGGAGGAATAGAAGTAAATATAGACTTTTGTTCTCTCAAATTGAATATGTACTCTGTTCCTCGCTTATACATATTTGTATTTTGTTTTGTAAAATTTAAAAAGAAAATTTAGAACACTCTAAATTCAATATTGCACTTAGGCGTCTGAGTATGGCTTGCAAACATGTCTACATTTAACGCAATGTTAAAATATCTAATGATTTATTTATAAATTGGGTATGTACATTGTACATATATACCAAAAATATTTAGCTACTTTTATATATTCGCATTTGCCATTTAGGAGAATATATTTTGAGTAGGTATATTATAAGCAAATAACAATAAATGCATAAAGTGTAAAAAATTGAATATATGGCAAAAAAAATCGAAGTGACAATTAAAAAAGTTTACTTTATTTTAATTTTAAGAACAAATGATTTTGAATGATTATAAAATCAATTTTTGCAACAAAAGGTCAACATTCATTCATTTCATTCTATAAACACCATTTAACCAGATTGCACATAACCAAGGTTGTCTATATCGGTATGTGCCGGTATACCGATTCACGAAAAAATATTAACTCTAAACTTTAAATATTAACTCTAAAGCCCAATTTCTTCAATTTACAGTGTAATTACTAATGTTATTTGTGTTATAAGTGTAATAACATACATAGAGGGTGTTTTTATAGAGTGATACAACTTGGAGTTGGCATCACTGCTGTATTTGACCACCCACTTAACAGGTGATAGTTGCTTTTTGTTTCGTGTGCTTTGACAGAGCAACGCGTGCAAATTGTGGAAATTTGTAATCAAAATAATGGTTCTGTTCGTTAAACTTCACGTGCACTTCGTCCATTTTATGGTGTACATAATCGTCCTTCAGAGCTGCTAATTCAAAGAACAATAGATCGTTTTCGGACCACATTTACTGTTACTGACTGATAATGTGCACCCCGTGAGATGCCGAACAGTGCGCACTGAAAGTATTGAAGATGATCATAATCAATCAATTCGTCGCCACTCTCCGCACAACTGGGGTTGCAGTGTCCTTCCACTTTATGGAAGATTCTTTTAGTTATTGAAAATTGGTGTGTCAGATTGCGTTTTTTATGCGCCTGCCGTGGCGGCCACATGGCCGAAATCATATTTAAACATTAATGTCATAAAATTTTCTATCCAATAAAGACCGTTTCATTGATATCAAAAATATATTACTATGTTTTATTATGATTTAAACTTGTATCACTCTATAAAAAACAACCAATGCATGTATACAAACATAAGTGTATGTTTAAAACTCTCCCTTTCTTAAATAATTTAATAATAATAGATTTTGTTTTTGCAATGTACACTACTCGTATATGAATTAAAGAGCTTCACAATTATATCGGTGTACCGGTATTTTAAAATATAAAAGATAATTATACCGGTATCAATACCGATACGGTCATGCGTTTCGGTTTCCAATCTTGCACGTAATTACTACTTGCAATGAAACTACTTCTTTCGCTCGTTTTAAACAGAAGTCGGAGACCAAACACATTTAAATTACATTGATTTGATAGTAAATCAGTTGTAAGTCTAAAAAGTTATCTCTAGATTATTTGGTATCTCTTCTAACATAAAATAGAAATTTAAATTTCCAAGAGGCTGTAGTCCATCTGTTATAGAAAATAGTGTTTTTGTTCTTTTAAAAATTTGAGAAATTTGTATCACTTAACTTGAAAAGAATTATGATTTTCGTTTTTATGCATCATTTTAAAGACGTTAATAGATACTCAAATAAAAGTCTTTAAATTTTACTTTTAATACTCGTGTTCGCATTGACATATATTGTCGCAGATGTTCGCATTTGCATTCGTATTTGCGAATGTCAAAAATTTATAATCGCCGGTCACTAGTGCAGTCATATTCAAGTTTACAAATATTCGGCAATTTTTAGATATTAATACTCGACATTTAGGCAAATATAGAAGTAGCATTAATAATTATTAATATATAATTATAATATAATATTATAATATCAAAAAGCGTGGAAACAATTTAAAATAAATAAAAGAAGTAAAAGTAATATATGTATATCAAAAAAGGGAATAAACAAATTTAGGCCTATGCACACATTATATTACATGAAACTACTTAGCTTCTTTTTAGACACCTTTTAACCACATATATATATGTATATATATATATATATATATATATATATATATATATATATTATTTTTTACGTAATGATAGCAACTATCAATAGTGGCCCCACGACAACTTCACTAGCACCACCCTGGGACAGCTTTGACATTTCATCAGGGTGGGTAGTATTATCAGTATTATTCCTACGTCCTCCTTAGTTCCTAGGTAAGGAGGTTCGGAACTGATGCGCATATTTAATCGTCAGTTGCTAACGAATCCTAAGACGTACTAACTCTCCTACGAATCTGTGCTAATCTGCAAAGTTCTATTAGAACAAGCTGTACAAAACTACACACGCTGGTCCAATCCAATAAGGATTCCAGCATGGTCGGAATAATATTCTCCGGGCTGATCGTGCGCCCCAAACCTTCCTCTAAATACGACCTCGAGTTGCTGAATCGTGAGCAGACACAGACGACATGCTCAGCATCCTCAACCACATTTCCACCACAATGTGGACAGAACGGAGAGTCGTCGTGCTTAAAACGAAATAGATATGACCTAAAGCAACCATGTCCAGACAAGAACTGTGTTAGGTAATAGTTCAGAATACCATGTTTCCTAGTCAGCCACAGTCTGATGTAGCGTATTAATGTATAAGTCCATCTTCCCTTTTCAGTGGTTGACCACCGTTCTTGCCACTTTTGCATACATAAGTCAGAGTTATCCCTATTCATGATTTCTAAATCGATAGGGATCATACCCGCAATGATAAAAGCCGCCTCGTCCGACACTGTCCGGAATGCACTACATACTCTTAAAGCAGCTAGCCTATACACAGGGGATACCAGCCCCACATATGTGGAGTATCTAAGTGAGTCTGACGAACTTCAAACGTACCTTGAGACTTGCCAAGTTTTAATAGGACGGAGGCAGTTGTGGCATTAGCCTGAGAGCCATTTCTGTACAAATTCACTCATACATACTTAAGTCCCAGAATACCACATCTACCAGCCCAGGGTTCTGCTATTTCAAATCGTTCTCCCAGGAGTGCCATAATTAAGACCGTACTGGATTTGGTCTTAATGCCAGGGACTTCAAAGCCCCATCTCAGTGTGCCAAATAGAGGGCCACACTGAATAACAGGTCTTCTTGGGGCATCTTTGTTCAAGCCCTCCAACCCGTTATAATAACTCAGGACCGCGGGGTCCTTACTCCCCGTTATCCGTACAAATATCCTTATGGATTTTATATACGAATATCCTTGCGGATATATATATATATATATATATATATATATATATAGATGTATATATATATATATATATATATATATATAGATGTATATATATATATATATATATATATATATATATATATACGTACGAGTGTGAGTTGCAATATATATATATATATATATATATATATATATATATATATATATATATATATATATATATATAAATATATATATATATATATATATATATATCCATTTATTTATGTATTCATGACAAAAGATCCGGATGCAGTGCCTGTTGCTGTGAGGTACAGCAGAAATGAACCAATTGTACAACTTAGACCCGCTTTGGTCTCAAGAAGTCTTACTTCTGCACCAGTACCTTTAGGAATATTCAGCAGAAAGAAAAACGTATCTTTTGCCCAGGATTCATCTCACACCCCGGAAACCATTTTGGGAGGGGAGTAGCTGTGGCAACATTCTACATCAGGGTCCTCAATGGGAGAAAATCTTTAAGTATAATGTATTTGTGCATTTTTCATGTGTTAGTGACTGTTGTTTTAAACAACTGCGTACAAATAATGTTGCCAGACATGACGTAATTTTGACGACTTTTTATGCCAAAAATAAAATGACATGAAATATTGAAATAAAGTTTTCATTAATATGTATTTCTTACATTTAATTAATACAGACGAAATTCCTAAAATTGAATAAATTATACACTCCACGCGTTATTTATAAGGCCCAAAATATTTTTAATTTTTTTCCGAATTTATAATGTACATTATGTTGGAATGTTTTTACTTATATATTGCCATTTTATCTGACTTAAAAATATTGTGTTCCGTTATTTCTGTTTAAAAATAACGTGATTTAAATATTAAATTTGAAGGAAATATTTAAAAGACCAAGTCCAGGAAATTATAGCAGAGGAGTAAAAAAATCTAAATATGTAAGTGGAATCAAAACATTGTGGTTCTTACTTCTAATGAAGAGAAGAGACATATTTTATAAAAAGGACTTACAAACCAAAAAATTTACTTTCAAGTGAATTCATTTATTAAAATGTTTGTAATTTAAAAAAATTCTACATAAGGACTTTACTAGACGTTGAAACTCGTACTTCTAGCAATATAATTCGTAAAATATTAGTAATAGGTGATAGCTACATTAAAAAAGCTAATTAAAATATCTAAATAATAATAATCGGCATAGTATCTTCTGAGATATAGAGTCTCGGAAAAAAGAAAATAAAAATAAAAAATTAAAAATATATATAGGAATAAAAATATTTCTTATTTTACGAATACTTCAAATTGAACTGTAGAAATTTTGTGGTATTTTTCATAAAACTACCGTAATAATTTCACATTAACGATTTGAAAAAGTAATATGAAGATTTTGATGTTTTTCTCCAAAATTTAACGATTTTGCATCTATTTTGTCTGGCAACTATGTGAACAAGAAAGAACATTTCAAGGTGTTGCCGTTGATCACAAAATCAAATTGATAATAATATAAGAAGGCAAACTTAGTTTTCAATTTCAACACCTCAGATAACTGTATAGTTTTACAGTTCTTCTGAGGAATATTCCGTGGTTAACTACGTTGCTACTTCCTATGTGAAGGCATAGGTCGTGTACAGTCAGTCACAGTAACGGAAGAAAATACGGGTTAATAACATCGCCGGCATATAGTCTAAGTCACTCCGTCGGCATCTGTGCACCAAATACTTTGCAAATTTACTTTGTAAAGTATTTCAACATACAAATACAAATACAAACTTAGTTTTCACTTTTATACCATGTGTGAAATTGATTTTGGTTTCTATAGCGTATATTCTATTCAAAATTTCCACCGAAAGGCTTTCAAAGCCCATATAAAAAATATTTAGTCGGAATATGCGTGGAAAAATTTGGTAAACTAGTATCTACTCTGTTTTTACTATGAAAAACACGTTAAATTTTTCTGAAAACAATTTTGCTAAACATTTTTCGAAAATTTAAACAGAGTACCGGCCTTATCGCTGTGAGCCCTTGTATGTAATATACTTTTTTGGCCTCCTAAGCGCACACAAAAATTTAATTTAATTGACTGTTAAAGTTCGACAAGGCAAGTCGTATGTTTTTTATAAAAAAAAACAAAATTACTGCAATATTAGGCACCTTGCTCCATTTTATACACATAGAATTTAATGTTAAAAATATTTTAATATTATTAATTTTGCCGCATAAAATAACCTATGAGCTTATGAAATATAAATAAATAGAATTTTCTAAAATATGATACGAAAATTCGGAAATAAAACTGTAAATGGTGTAAAAATAATGAACCAAAAATTTTAAAATACTCGTACAGCTAAGTAAATAATAACATTTCTTTCGATTTAAAAAAAATGTTCCTCTGTAGAAAATTTTCATAAGGCTTATATTAAAAAATACTTTTATAGACAATACTATCTTCTAATGAAGATATAAAATATTATAAAACCATTTTTATATCATATAAAATTACTAAGAAGCATAATATATATAAATTTATCCATCCAAGAATACAAAAAATCGAACGATGACAACGCGGGTTGAAAATTTAGTCATGCATTTGTTGTTGTCTATGAATAAAATTTTTATTTTCTCTTCTCTCATTGATGTGAATTTCGTTACTGTTCGAGTTGCGTATGTGAATATGTGTGAAAAATCCGATTGCTATTCGTATCCTGAGTGTAAGGGTTGAGTTGCCCTGTTTTATGTTATTTGTCTCCTCAAATCTATCGTTAAAATTGAAAAAAGGTTTTCAAAATTATTTATATATCCCATGGTTTCAACCTTTCCCTTTTGTTTTCGTTGTTTGCTGCTACTTCTAACCATTCCCTTAATTTTTGTAAAAATATTTTCTTAAATCTTTTAAAAAGCTCTTTTGTTTTCTTCGTCGTTATATATATTCTTATTAGAATGGAAATAATCATAATGCTTCTTAACAACATTTTCTCTATACCTTTTAAAAATTTGATGACATAAAAGGCATTGTACATTTCCAAAAGGATTGTTTATCATAAAATTATATTTTAATTGCATTGCCATTTATATTAACCACTATAATTAGAAAAAAATCTCTAAGCAAGGAGCTCACATGTGCACTCGCCAGAGTCTGTTGAACGACTAAACTAAAGAGCATAAGAAAAAAGAGGTGTTGCTTATAAACAATTGTTTGATGATATGTCCATCAGTGCATCAGAAACACTTCTGTCAACAACTTAACATCAGAAGAACTTTAGGCAGTGCTCTTTTGTATAAGTTGTGATATTTGTTCTGATAACGAAACCAATTGAATGAAGATTTTAGAGCTGCAATTTGCAATAATAAGTCATTTCTTGCGTCACAAAAAATTCAATGGTATTTTATTTTCCCGGCAGCAGCTCACTTCGGAGGAATATGGAAGCTGGTATAAAATCAGTTAATTTTCGTTTAAACCAGACATAGGCATGGTGGGTGAGCGCGCTTCACATGTATATAAATTTGCTCTTGAGAGTCACACGTATCTGTAGTTACTCACAAATCACAAAAATTTTCATTCACAATTCAGTCTATCACAAGCTTCCAACCAAGACGGTTGCTTGGGCGCTTGTTGAAAAAAGTTATTTAAGGGTGGGGAGAATGCTCGTTTGTTTGCAAAATTTCTCTCACACACGCAAACTCAAAATGTTGATGTGTTTGTGCCTATGTCTGATTTAAACACAACGATTGGTGAAAAAACATGACGTATGAAGAAATGAAGCGGTGTTCAACTCCCGAACGGTAGTTGGCTTTAACAATGATGACGCTAGCCAAGTGGAAGTATTGACTCCAGATCATTTTTTAATAGGAATACCTGTGAATGATTAGCCATGAGAAGGATTTCTGGGCAAAATGTAAAGATTAATACCTTACTACTCTTCAGCAACGAAACAAATGGAAGTTTCCTACAGAAAATTTAGAAGGAGGCACAATTGTGCAAATAAAAGAAGAAAATGCAAGTCCACCTAATTGACCGCTTGCAAAACTCACAGAAAACCACTACGGCAAAGAGGGAAAAAGAGAGAGTTGTCAAGTTAAAACTGCCTAACAATATGCTTAATAGTCTCATTAACAAGTTAGCAACTCTCCATTAGCAAAAAGTTGCTTAACAGAAATAAAGAGTCCTGCAATGGTGAGGCCGTGTTGGGCCAAAACATTTTTGGCCCAACACGGGCCAAAAATGTTTTGTGATAATGATGGACAATTAACTTTAACTTAATTCAAAATTATTGCTCTACTTTGAAGAACTTCGTCGAACTGAAAATATTATGACGAGGCTGAAAAACGAATGTCAGAATTTGGGAACATATGAAGAATCTTGCCAAATGATCATGTCAACAATAGAGAGGAGGTACAATCTGTTAATGCAGAATAATGAGTTATTCAACAGTAAACGCCGACAAAAAAGAACTCTATTTGAGTTTGTAGGTAGTATATAACATATCCTTTTTGGAATGATGGATGCAATTGATTGCGAGCTGATGGAAACAAATATGAGGAAAATTTTTAGCAATCAGAAGGATTCAAATACATATTGATGATGTCGACAAAAACTTCAATTAAATGTGTAACCACCTCAAATATCTATATGAAGAAACAAAGAATGAGAAAATATCGAACCAATTGACTTTTTATACCCTCCAAAAAAGAATTTGGAGGGTATATTCACTTTGTCATTCCGTTTGTAACGCATCGAAATATCCATCTCAGACCCCATAAAGTATATATATTCTTGATCAGTGATGAAATCTAAGACGAACTGAGCATGTCCGTCCGTCCGTCCGTCCGTCTGTGGAAATCACGATTCAGTCCAAACGAAAAGAGCTAGACTCTTGAAATTTGGCATAAATATATTTTAAAACTTAGAGCAGGTTAAGTTCGAAGATGGGCTAAATCGGGCAAGAGGGAAAAAAGTTCCCCTAAGAAGAACTAAACCAACCCAGAAAAAACAACATAATTTTTAAAGTTTTTTGGTTATTTTGTTAAGCAAATGATATATTTTTATGTCAAATACGGTCCAACGCCTTAAACTTGGAGCCATTAAATAAAATAAAAATATTTTTTGACCCCTCCCACTTTAGTGGGCGTTATTATAGGCAAAAATAGCATAAAAATTTAACAAATTGTTTTACTTAAGCCTACATTCCTTAAAAATAAAATTTTTAAGCTTTAATGACGAAGCTGAGACGAAACCTGGTACTACTCTGCCCTACCCCCTCCTTCCCCTTCGCCCCCTAAATGACCCTACCAAAAAAAAAATATTTTTTTAAATTTTATATATAATCATCCCAAGCATATATCTTTAGAGTTTTTTGATTGCCGATTTCTGCCCTACCCCCCCCCCCCCCTCTCTTCCTTTGCCCCCAGAATGACCCTTCCAAAAAAAATGTTTTTTTAAATTTTGTATATAATCATCCCAAGCATTTATCTTTAGAGTTTTATGACTGCCGATTTCTGCCCTACCCCCCCCCCCCCTCTTCCTTTGCTCCCAAAATGACCCTACCAAAAAAAAAAGTTTTATTAAATGTTGTATATAATCATCCCAAGCATTTATCTTTAGAGTTTTATGACTGACTGTTGCTGCCCTACCCCCTCCTCCCCCTTTGCCCGCTAAATGACCCTATTAAAAATAAATATAAATTTTTTTTTATTTTGTGTATAATCATCCCAAGCATTTATTTTTACAGTTTTATGTGTATCTGTTTCTGCCCTACCCCCTCTCCCCTTTTGCCCTCTAAATGACCCTATCAAAAAAAAGAAATTTTAATTTTGTATATAATTATCCCAAGCATTTATTTTTATAGTTTTATGACAAAGGTGAAATGTTTCCCCCACAGCCCTTGCCAGAGCGACCCCGCCAAAATACAGTTTTTATAGCCTCCAAAGAGAATTGTGATGAAGTCTAAGACGGTCTAGCAATGCCCATACGTTCGTCTGTGGAAAACATGATATTGTATATTTTTGAACCCCGCCCCCTTTAGTGGGCGTTGACGTACGATATTATATAAAGGAACTCTGTCCCACCAAGTTAAACATATCAAATTCACTTACTATATATTTGGAGGGTATTTAAGATTCGACCCGGTCGAATATAACGTTTTTACTTGTTTCTTTTTAGTTTTGTCAATGCAATTGAATCTGATGGTTGACGAGTAGGAAAGAATACAATCTTCACTGATAAATATGTTCATTGACGTCAACCATGGACATATAAATCCCGATTTATTGACACCATCTCCGCTCGATATGGAATTGATAGAAATAGGAAAGGTAATACCAGAGGATCCAGCTTTTCCCGGGAGAGTAACAGGCATTGAACTAAAAGAGTTCTATCCTGGAATGAAGGCAAAGGACATTATAGTCGATGAATGGCTGCTTGTTCAGGTAGAAATTCCTCTAGTTCAAGTACAGAACTCTAATGAAATTCAAATTTATATAAACAATACTGTGGTTATTCCGAGCGTAGAAGATAAGTTCATAGCGTATAATTTTACTTCGAACATGAACTCTCTAATGTCATAAAAAAGCTGATCAGCTGCGGAAAGCACTTGCAGGGGCAGTATAATTACGTGGATGAGATGACTTCGAAGCCAGCCACTGAACAATCTTGTG
This sequence comes from Linnaemya tessellans, assembly GCA_951800035.1. Taxonomy (NCBI): domain Eukaryota; kingdom Metazoa; phylum Arthropoda; class Insecta; order Diptera; family Tachinidae; genus Linnaemya; species Linnaemya tessellans. The sequence goes on from OX637532.1 coordinate 72,631,317, forward strand.
AAGTTTCTGTATTAAAACAATATCGGCATTCCGAATATACTTTTGAAGTTTTTTCAAGAAATGCGATTTGGAAGAAATTATCGTAATAAAATTAATGGTTTTCCACAGTATTCGACAATTACCTTTGACTGGATTACGGCCAAGGTAATCGAAGTTAGGCCACTTTGCCACATAAGGGCATATTTCAAAAGAATATGAAGGACTCTATTATTGATCTCCGAGGGCTCCACTTGCATACAGCATCAGGACATGTATCATAAGTATGCTATTAAGAGAAAATGTAGTTCAACGAAGTGGTCAAAGCTAATTTTTCCACTCCGTTACATATATGTATCAGGGTAAAAGTCCAAAATTAAGACACCACATTCCTTATTTTTCACTAATAATTTGATCATAAAACAAGTAAAAACGTTATATTCGACCGGGTCGAATCTTAAATACCCTCCAAATATATAGTAAGTGAATTTGATATGTTTAACTTGGTGGGACAGAGTTCCTTTATATAATATCGTACGTCAACGCCCACTAAAGGGGGCGGGGTTCAAAAATATACAATATCATGTTTTCCACAGACGAACGTATGGGCATTGCTAGACCGTCTTAGACTTCATCACAATTCTCTTTGGAGGCTATAAAAACTGTATTTTGGCGGGGTCGCTCTGGCAAGGGCTGTGGGGGAAACATTTCACCTTTGTCATAAAACTCTAAAAATAAATGCTTGGGATAATTATATACAAAATTAAAATTTCTTTTTTTTGATAGGGTCATTTAGAGGGCAAAGGGGGAGAGGGGGTAGGGCAGAAACAGATACACATAAAACTGTAAAAATAAATGCTTGGGATGATTATACACAAAATAAAAAAAAATTTATATCTATTTTTAATAGGGTCATTTAGCGGACAAAGGGGGAGGAGGGGGTGGGGCAGCAACAGGCAGTCATAAAACTCTAAAGATAAATGCTTGGGATGATTATATACAAAATTTAATAAAACTTTTTTTTTTTGGTAGGGTCATTTTGGGGGCAAAGGAAGAGGGGGGGGGGGGGGTAGGGCAGAAATCGGCAGTCATAAAACTCTAAAGATAAATGCTTGGGATGATTATATACAAAATTTAAAAAAACTTTTTTTTTGTAGGGTCATTTTGGGGGCAAAGGAAGAGAGGGGGGGGGGGGGTAGGGCAGAAATCGGCAATCAAAAAACTCTAAAGATATATGCTTGGGATGATTATATATAAAATTTAAAAAAAAATTTTTTTTTGGTAGGGTCATTTAGGGGGCGAAGGGGAAGGAGGGGGTAGGGCAGAGTAGTACCAGGTTTCGTCTCAGCTTCATCATTAAAGCTTAAAAATTTTATTTTTAAGGAATGTAGGCTTAAGTAAAACAATTTGTTAAATTTTTATGCTATTTTTGCCTATAATAACGCCCACTAAAGTGGGAGGGGTCAAAAAATATTTTTATTTTATTTAATGGCTCCAAGTTTAAGGCGTTGGACCGTATTTGACATAAAAATATATCATTTGCTTAACAAAATAACCAAAAAACTTTAAAAATTATGTTGTTTTTTCTGGGTTGGTTTAGTTCTTCTTAGGGGAACTTTTTTCCCTCTTGCCCGATTTAGCCCATCTTCGAACTTAACCTGCTCTAAGTTTTAAAATATATTTATGCCAAATTTCAAGAGTCTAGCTCTTTTCGTTTGGACTGAATCGTGATTTCCACAGACGGACGGACGGACATGCTCAGTTCGTCTTAGATTTCATCACTGATCAAGAATATATATACTTTATGGGGTCTGAGATGGATATTTCGATGCGTTACAAACGGAATGACAAAGTGAATATACCCTCCAAATTCTTTTTTGGAGGGTATAAAAACAAAAACACATATTACTAAACAAGCAATTATGTATTTTCTGCTTATCGCTTAAGCCTAAGAAAACAAACAATTTAATAAAACCAATGAAATTCGAAAATATTGATCCTAAATAAACATAAAAGAAAAATCTACATATGATGTAATTCAGAAATATTATAGTCTGTGCATGGAAATTAGTTTTAAGGCTTAAATTTAATATACAGGGTGTTTTTTATTGAGGTATAGAACTTCGAATTGAAATAAAACACAAGAAAATCGTTTTAATGTCCATCAATTTGGCTTTATAGGAAGGATAATTTTATGCCATTAATGTTTAAATATGATTTCGGGCATGTGGCAACCGCGGCTGGCTCGAATAAAGCCAATTCTACAGGTCCAATTTTCAACCACTTTTTCGAGCATATGGGGCAATATGTTGGCAATAGCGCCACGAATGTTGGCTTCCAAGTCCCCTAACGTTTCTGGTTTGTTGGCGTAGACGAGCGACTTCACATATCCCCAAAGAAAATAATCCAATGGTGTCAAATCACAAGATCTTGGTGGCCAATTGACAGGTCCATTCCGCGAAATTATGCGCTCATCGAATGTTTCCTTCAATAAATCGATTGTGACGTGCGCTGTGTGGCATGTAGCGCCGTCTTGTTGGAACCACAACTCATCCACATTCATGTCATCCAATTCGGGAACAAAAGTTGATGGACAAAGCTCCAATTGCTGTGCACGGTGGCGAATCGATTCATTCGGGTCCTCTTCAACACTTTGCTCTACAGCGGCAATTGTTTCTTCGGTGCGCACTGTTCGACGTCTCTGCGGATGCGTATTATCACATAGAGTAAACGTAGTGCGAAAACGATCCATGGTTAACCGAATTAATTACTCTGATAGACGATTATGTCGACCATAAAATGGACGGAGCTTGCGGTAAACTTCGCGAACTGAACCATTACTTTCGAAATAAATCTGCACGATTTGCAAGCGTTGTTCTTTTGTCAACCTGTTCATGATGAAATTGCAAACCAAACTAAATATTAATCACTTGACAGCTGACAAAATGGCCGCCAGTTAAAAAAGTGATGCCAACTTAAAGTTCTATACCTCAATAAAAAACACCCAATATAAGGAAGGAGAAATAGGAAAATAAATCAGTGTCTTACAGATATTCATTAATAAAGTACTTTATTTCAAGAAAAATTATTACACATACATATGTATAAGTGTCGTTTTTTCGTTTTATATTCATTTTACAAATGAAATAAAAGCTGAAGCCTAATTAACTACTTCTGGTGCTCAATTATAGTGACATTAATTTTAATGCACTCTTTTTGTTTTATAGTACGTTTAAAAATTCTGCTAGGGTTACAGAGTATGCAAGGTTATTTAATGTTTTTAAAGATTGTTCAAACTGAATTTCTGCGTCTGCCAGACTTAAAGTTTTCGTTTTTGGGTTTCCTTTGAAGTAGAATGGGGCGATAACATTGATAACTTTGACTCACTGGAGTCAATCGGACAGTCCAAATATTCTGTCAGTGAATAGTCGACATAAGGATCTTGAGCCATTTTATCGAAAAGAATACGGAGACTGTCTGTGTTTGGCTCTACGTAATTTGTCACACTATGTTAGACATAGGCATTGGGGGTGAGCGCGCTTCACATGTATATAAATTCGCTCTTGAGAGTCACACACGCGGTTGTTTGGGCGCTTGTTGAAAAAAGTTATTTAAGGGTGGGGAGAATGCTCGTTTGTTTGCAAAATTTGTCGCACATACATGCCGATGTCTGTACAAGAATGAAAGAGCATGAACATTCAAACAAATAAAGAAACGACGACACTTGCATGGCATGCTATAGAGAACAATCATAAAGTTGGACTCACGAATTGCTTCGGAGCAAAATTTTTGTTCTGAAACAATTTTTTTTATGTAATTTGACGTTCCTTTTTATATTACAAGCATCAAATGCGGACCTTCCGGAGTTAGCAAAACTTGCAGATAAAGTTCTGGAGATATAGGATAACCAAAATGTTGCGGTCGTGGCAAAACAACAACAACTCCAACAAAACGAAACCAGTCTTCGCATACAACGCATCGAGCAGCAGCTTAACCCGCTCGTAAATATGATGGGAAGACGTTTCCGTGGAAGAAGTACTCAACGATCAAAGAGTAGAGAATGTCGATCGACAACACCAGCTGCCACAGCAACAGGTCTGTGCTGGTATCATGAAAAATTGGGCAATGATGCTCAAAAGTGTCGGTCTCCATGTAATTTTCCTTCAAACAATAAAAAAACTAGATAACTCGCCAGACTCTGCGGGCGGTGCTGGCGATCTATATTTGCGAATTGCTCCTCTCGTTATTTGTGACAAACACACGAATATTAAATTTTTAATTGACACTGGCGCAGACGTGTCTGTTGTTCCGCCCAAAGCCGCCGACAGAAAAAGTCAACACAACACACCAACTTTTTTCGCAGCTAATGGAGCGCCCATTAAAACGTTTGGTCAACGCCGTTTAAGTTTGTCACTTGGCCTACGCCGTAGTTTGACATGGAATTTTTTTATCGCCGACGTCAATATTGCAATAATAGGACCCGATCTTTTAAAAGCATATGATTTACTTGTTGATATAAAAAGAAGTAAATTAAGTGACAGAAAAACATTGTTAGAAACAAATGCAAATTTTGTTAACAATTCGTCAGTTAGAGTTTTCACACATATAAATAATAATAAATTTTCGAACATTCTGAGTGAGTATACTGATTTAACCGTTTTAAACTTTAATAAAACTCCCGTAACAACCACAACTACTCATCATATAGTGACAACAGGTACACCAGTTTTTGCACGTCCCAGACGACTCGTAGGTAAACGACTTGAAGCGGCCAAAAAAGAGTTTAGTTTTTAATGGGGAAAGGCATTTGCCGACCTTCAAAAAGACAGGGGGCCAGTCCACTACATTTGGTAAGAAAATCCAACAATGAATGGAGACCATGCGGTGATTATCGGGGTCTCAATGCTATTACAGTCCCCGATAGGTATCCGATACCGTATTTACACGACATTATGAATGTTTTGCATGGTAAGAAGTTGTTCTCAGCAATTGATTTGCAACGCGCATATCATCAAATACCCGTTGAGCCAGCAGATATTCCAAAAACAGCAATATCAACTCCGTTTGGCTTGTACGAATTTGTTTATATGTATGACGTTTGGGTTAAGAAATGCTGCGCAAATGTTTCAACTTTGCATTGATGAGTTGCTAAGGGACTTGGATTTTACATTCGCGTATATAGACGACATCCTAGTGGCCTCAGCAGATGAAGAGCAACATGAAAAACATTTGCGTATTGTACTCGATAGGTTGCGAAAGGGGAACCTATCAATAAATGCTGACAAGTGTAGATTTGGATGCTCAGAATTGGTTTTCTTAGGTCGTACGATCACCAGTGAAGGTCTGCAACCACCTAAAGAGAAAGTCGAAGCAGTTCGTAACTTCGAAAGGCCAACAACAGCCAAAGGCCTAAAAAGATTCTTAGGCATGATAAACTTTTATCGGCCATTTCTACAACATGCTACTAAAAATCAGAGCGTCTTACAAAAACTTATAGTGCGAAATAAAAAAAAAACGATAAAACTAAACTCGTGTGGTCATCAGAAGCTATATCTGCGTTCAAGGCCTGTAAAAACGAATTAGGCAATGTAACACGATTAAGTTACATGTCCCCGCACGGTGAACTTACCTTGACTGTAGATGCGTCAGATTCTGCTGTTGGAACAGTTTTGCATCAAGTTGTTGATGACAAGCCGCAGCCTCTTGGGTTTTATTCCAAACAACTTACCGAAGCTCAGCGTAAGTACAGTGCTTACGACCGGGAGCTAACCGCGATGTATCAAGGCGTGCAACATTTCAAGTATGCGTTAGAGGGGCGAAGGTTTACAATTTTCACCGACCACAAACTTTTGATATATGCGTTTCAACAAAGAAGTGAAAAAGCTCCACCTAGAAGAGTCCGACAACTAGACTTTATAGGCCAATACTCTACTGATATCTCACCGGGCACCGAAAACAACACGGCTGACTGGCTCTTTCGGATTTCGAGTATTACTTTCGAAGCGATGGCAGTTGAGCAAGAGAATGATAGCTCTTCTAGAGCCAAGTAAGGACTGTTCACTTAAATTATCACGTCTACCCATTCCAGACTCTACCAAATTTGTATACTGTAATATTGATGGAACATATATAAAGCCATACGTACCAGTAAATCATCGTGGTACAGTGATGAAAAAACTGCATAATTTGGCATATCCTAGTATTAGAGCCTCACGAAAACTTATAAGTGAGCGTTACGTATGGCCTGGTTTAGCAGAAGATGTCACCGAGTTTGTTCGAGGGTGTTTACAGTGCCAAAAAGTAAAAAGGGGCAGATACACTTCAGCACCATTAAGTGATTATGATATGGCCGAGAAACGTTTTCAACACATTAACATACATTTAATAGGGCCTCTACCAACACCCGGTAGTAATCGTTATTGCCTGATGTGTATAGACCGTTTTTCGCGATGGCCAACATCAATCCCCATTCCTGATACTTCAGCTCACACAGTTGCATCAGCCTTCATATCAGGATGGGTAGCGTCATATGGCGTGCCAGAATATATAACGACAGACTTGGGAAGACAATTTGAATCCAGCCTTTTCCAAGAACTAACAATGACGCTTGGTATTCGGCATTTTCGAACCACAGCCTACCATCCTCAGGCGAATGGGATGATTGAAAGATGGCACAGCACCTTGAAAAATGCCATGAAGTGCTACGCCTCCAATGACTGGTCTTTTGTCCTCCCATTGGTACTCTTAGGTCTTCGCGCCACGGTTAAACCAACCGAATTGCTTTACGGATCCCAGCTGCGACTACCAAGGGAATTTTGGGTTCAGAGTAAGTCTAAAGACAGCCAAACTGAATTTGTATAACAAGTGCGCCGGGCGATGGCCGATTTCAGATGCCCAAAACCGTCCTGGCATTCCAATAAAAATCATTATGTGGATCCCGAGTTAAGCTCGTGTAAATTTGTTTTTGTAAGAGTAGACCGAGTACGAAAACCGCTAGAGGCAGCATTTGAAGGGCCGTTTGAAGTCGAGAAGCAGTACAAAAAAAATTTTGTGATTAAAAGGGGAAACTCAACAGATACGTTTCGATTGATCGAATTAAGCCAGCAAAAACGTAGTCCTGTGATGCCATGCAAAGAAAGCCATTACAGCCCAGTGACTAAAGGCACATTTTATTGCACCGATGTTATTTACAATACAACAGTGTAATATATTTCGCATTCGATTTAATCGGTAGTTTTTGTATAGCTGTAAAGCAAATAGTGTAAGATTTTCTTATAAAAAATTTCAATAAAATGGAGTCACTTTATAATCTGAAGCCATCGTAATAACACGTTTTTATTCTCCACCATTGGCGACCACTACAGATTAAAAAAATTAAAGTTTCCTTTTTTAATTGATGTGTCCTTTAGTGTCCTTTTTTTATTATTAATATTTTTTTCTTCAAACAACTATATTAAAAGTTTTATTTTCTCAATACAATAAAAGTTATAATCACCGTGCAGAAATGAAAATCTTTTTATCAAATTACTGTAATATATTTGGACATATTTTATTCTTTAAACAACATTAACATATGTTAGTTAGTGTGCCATGCCTAGAGTATATGAAATTGTTTATAAATAGTGAATACAATTTTTATTACATTTCTAAATGGCCTTCTTTTTGCATTGAAAAATACGGTAATCGTAATCATAGCTGAGCTTAAATAGGATGCAGACAATTTACTATATTCGGCAATTTCCTTAAAGGTTTCTCCTGTGGCTAGGAATCCTAAAGTTGCAGTGAATTTTTCTTCAACCGGAATACATTTTCTGAAATGTGTATCGCTTCTTTTCTTTGCCTTCTCATCTTCTAGAAGTAATGCTGCAGCTTCAGGTACAGGCACTAGAAATTCCTCCTAAGATTATTGCCAATTCTTCATCACTTATTCCAGCTATATATCCGCTTAGTTTGTTTCAAAATGTATGTGTTCAGCGAACGAAAGAAAAACGTCAGATAGACAAAAAAATACTAACACACACAAAGCTATGTATACGTATACAATTTTATGCCAGATGAATTAATCCAGTGTGTTTTGAAAAGAACAAAAATTAAGCGGACTAAAAATTCATCCAGTGTGAATTGCTTTATTTGAATTGGTGTTTGTGTATATGTGCCTCAGTGTTCTGTTTGATTTGTATGCTATTGTTCTTTTTTCTTCGCTGGTCGGTAGAGTAATCTAAAGCTTGGCCTAGACGTTATGTTGAATCAGCATATTTATGCTGAAAAATTTGTTACCAGTGCCAGCATATCGTGCAGACACAAAATTTTGTCAACATACGTATGCTTAGCCACATATGAAGCCCATTTGTTAACGTTATCAACAAACGTATGTTCACGATCTTCGCATATCCTATAAACACCATATTTTAAATTTTTAACAAATGTATGTTGACATATTTACGATTTGTTGAAAAGTGTATAAGTTAAGCCCGCTGCCACGCAATGGGTTAAAGAATAGTCAGCGGTATTAAATTAAAAATTCTTTTTTTCTTTTGACTAACAGTTTTGCTTACTTTGAAATTAATTCTTGTTCAATGACCTGATTCACTAAAATCTTTTTATTTGTTAATTGTGCTGAATTAATAAAAATAATTTATTGAATTAATTGTTAAGCGACAATTTCAATATTTCGCAATTTCAATTTATTACCTTTGGTTGTTTTCCATGTGAGTCAGCATAATTTCTTTTAATTCTTTTTTTCCTTGTTTTGTTTTTTGTCGTTGACCAAAAATACATTTTGCCAGTTCTTGACAGATCTCCATAGTAGATAAACTATTATAATTATTATCATTATTAAAATTAAAACAGTTCTTGACAGATCTCCATAGGAGATAAACTATTATAATTATTATCATTATAAAAATTAAAAGTTGTAACAATTATCTCAACACAATTTATGAACTATAAATATAATAATCAAATTTAAAACGTGTTGTTAATTATATGAAAATAAATATTAATAACCAAAACCAAACGTGTTTAATTTATACAAGCTTTTCACCATACGGCAAATTTGATAGCACGTAGAATTAATATTTTAACCCTGTTCTCGTATTATATAGGCTGCCTGATTTGTCATATTTTCTCTTAGATTTGGTAATTTACTGCATATTACACCTATGGCACCATTGATTAAAACAAACCGGTATATGTGAATTTTTGACAATGTGTTTAAAAAAAGAACTGATATTATAAAAATTGAAATATAGTAAAAATAAACATTTATAACATATAAACGTTAGGAATATATTTTTAATTGTGAGTCATCATACAAAAAAAAAATATTTTTCGTATTACTATTCCGTACAATAAAAAGTTCTCTTTTTATTTTCAAACAAACATATACAGAAATGGAAGCAATGATTACAGATTTGTTGGAAATTACAGACGGTTCGGAATCATTTTGCGGCTTTGATGCAGATGATTCCGAACGCGGAACACCTGAAAAAGTACAGGCAGCCAAAAAAGTACCAAAGAAATACAAACAAATTCGACCAAAAGTTCATATTGAATGGTCTAATGATGATATTATAAAACTCATCACTGCTGTTGAAGAACGTCCAACGCTTTGGGACATCAGTTCTCCACAATATAAATTGCCAAAAACAACAGCATGGCAAAAAATATCTGATTTTATAGGAGAACGAACTGCAGACGAATGTAAAGGTAAGTGGTCAAATCTGCGAGTGACATTTAAAACAAACTTGAGCAAAAGTAAAAAATCCGGTTCAGATGCTGGAGGATTCATTGTTTGGAAATATTTCAACGCAATGATGTTTTTAGACGTGAATCAAACGTCTCAAACTAGCGAAGCAATTTCTTCAATGACACTACTAGTAAACTACAGATTTTTAATGTATGAAATTGTTTTAACTCGATTTATTTTTATTTTGATGGCAGCCTGTCCAAGACTCGACTTCGTCAGAAAAGGAGTGTGAAGCATTACCAAAACGTGCTAAAAAATATCATCAGTGCCACCAATGCTGCCGTCACAATCATCATCGTCTAATTTTGATGTATTCAAAGAAATGGCAGCGAAGGCGATTTGTAAAATAGCAGAAAAAACAGAAACAAAAGACCAATTTGATGCTTTTGGTGCTTACGTTGCTGCTGAGTTGCGCAGTCTTCCTCTTCAAAAAGGAATGCTTGCTAAAAGAAAATTGGCTCGTGCTCTAATGGACATTATGGATGAATCTGAAAATTCTATTGAATAAAGTTGCAATAATGACTAAAAAATAATATGATATGTAAATGAAAAACTAAGTGAATTTATTACTAACTATTATATGCATTAAATAAACAAAATTAATAAATATTAAAAATTAGATTTGTTTATACTGCCAGTCTAGTTCACTTTCCTCTACAAAATACATAGTAAACTTTTTTTGTACTTCCTTAGCACTCATGCTTGATTGAACGTCAGTATTTGTAGCAAATTGAAGTGGCAAAAATGTAGAATTTGTACTGTATTTATGTCGCCAAGTACCTACAATTAACACACCATTTTCATCGTATTGATCAGTTAATTCGAATGGTGTGTATAATTTTTGTGATCATATAATTGTGAAGTACGCAGCATGCTAAAACGACTTTTTTTGTTTTTCCTTGGTCTAAATTAATAGGCGATAGTAAAACTCGGAAACGTCCTGACATTATAAACTCTTTGTACCATTGTCAAACCACGTTGAGCATACGGTTTCAAAAGGTTTGGTCGCATAGCAAAAGCATCATCTGCAACACGTAAATACGGAACACGTAATTCTCGTCCTGACAATACAGTTGGATTTGGTAAGTTCAATTTGTTGTTGCCCATTGTTTTTGCAAAGCTACAGCGATTAAATGCTCCACCATCAGAAAATCGTCCATTACGACCAACATATATGAATTTGTATTCAGCATCTGCAACTCCCATTAATACAATGATGTACGTACCTTTATAATTGTAATAAATGCTGCCAGAATTTGGTGGCGCTACCATTACCACGTGCTTACCATCAACAGCACCGATGCAATTTGGAAATTGCCAACTTTCATCAAATTTATCTGCTATGGCTTTCCATTCTATTGCAGTTGCTGTAATATACTACATTATGTGTGAGAAAATGGAAGTTTTATCGTGCAAGCACAAAAGCAATAATTGAATGATTCCTCTTACTTCATATATTTGTCTAAAAGCACTGTATAAATCGCATCCAACATTTCTGGAATAATGGTGCTAATAGTGTGCTTAGGAATACGAAACAGATACTGTAGTGAAGAAAACGAATCACCACTACCTAAGAAACGAAGTCTCAAAATGAGTCAATCCCTTGCTGTTATACTTTTACGCATTACAGTGTCCTGTTTTGTAATTAATGGAGACACCAAACTAAGCAAATTGTTAAACTGTTGAAAGTAGAAAGTTTTTGTATATAAATTGGTCTTCTTTCAATTCCTTGTATAATTTTGCAAAGAACCACTCCTCCTCTCTTCTTTCTATCCATTTCTTTTGTCAAATTCTGCATCGTTTTTCTTTTAATTCTTCATCACCATCAAAATTAAGTGCAGTCAGAATAACGGCTAGAGATACATCCTCTGATGACATTGTTTTTGTTTTTATATATTAATTATACACCAAATATATTGATTTTTGCACTAAAAGGTATAATTGACACAAATTAGTAATAAAGAAAGAGAATTGTCAAATTGATTTGACTTTTTAAACAAATTGTCACACGACCCAACATATATATCATCATAAGGAATTTAACATATCGTGTGGACACAAAAATTGTATGCTTACTCATATGTTGACATTTCATTTGCTGACATATGTTGACTTTAAAAAGTTGGTACTTTCAGCACACCATGTAGACGCCTAACATGTACATATGCTGATAGAGTCATTTGTTGTTATTTTAAAACAGTGATGTGCACTACCACATAAACACAGTTGCGCTTGTGTGTGGCGCAGAGAAAAACCTCTGCTTACTTTTAACAGAGGTGGAAATGCTTCTGGAATTACTTTCTGTTTATCAAAAATAACTGAATACAGAAATCTACAAATTAGATTCAATGTTTGGTACCACATATAATTGTGAAACAGGATTTTCTACCCTGAAAAGAGTTCTAAGCAAAGCACGCAAGAACAAATGAGTACCCAGGCCATATAGATCTGGATGAGCTAATATATATTTATTTGAAATAGACTTTTATCATAAAAGAGTTTACAAAATAAATACAATTTTCATCAGTCAGATGCTAATAAATAAAAATATTGTGTTATATACAATTATATATGCAAAACATACGAATAGTAGCAACAAGCCCTTCAACTCAAAATATAGATAAAATTGAAAAGTACTTGTTATCCATCCCTGCTGTATGCTAAAGAGAAGCCAAAACTTAAGGAGAGCGAGAGAAAGAACATTTTTTTCTTTCGTATACATATTTGTTTGCTGCGCAAGCAGAATTTGTTTTTTTCTTGCTTTCCTATAACGCGTTATAGGGCAAGAGAAGCTTGATCATCTATGTTTTAAAACCAACGAGTGTAACCATGCACTTGCTGATTCAACAAATCTTCTAGACTAAGCTTAATGTTGTTTATGTAATGGTGAAGTGAAATAAATATAAGGTGGCAGCGCTACGGCAGATGACAGTTTTTTGCTCAACCATTGCTTGGCTACACTGATGTCAAGTTTTTGTGTACATTACCCTGCTGGCATTTGCATGATTGTTTGACGAGCGCGATAATTTTGCGACCCATTTGATAAACTTCCACACGATTGTATTTATATTTTTCTCTTCGGAAAAATGGTTTGCGAGTCATTTGTACGATTTTTGGATAAGTAAATCGTCGTTTGTGTATTTTAGTGGTCATTTGAGGGTTGTTATCAGTTACGAATCGCGTTTGACACTTCTAAGATATACTCTAGCATGTCACTTAAATGACTATTAGACGGGTTTTTCCACAATCGTCGTATATTCATTTTGACGTCCACTGAAATATTGTTAATTCTACACAATCGTATTTTACTCATGTAAATTCAGGTTTTTTTTTTTTTTGCAAAATCGACGTTTTCTCCTCCTTTTACATATGTTGGCGACCGTTAGACGAATTCAACGATTATGTTTACAAAAGCTTAGCAATAAAAAATAATTTTTTGCTCCTTTAAAGCAGGGAAAGGCAAATGCAGGGCGCGGCGCCTTTTCATTTACTCTTCTGTTTCGTACGTGTGTACACGCATTGTAGAGCTGTAAACAACTTTAATCAGTCTAGTTTCAGCATTCAAACAGGCAGGTTGTGTTTATCGCATACTTTAAGAATCAGCGTTGCCAGAAAGCAATTTGAATCCGATCACAGAAATCTTTATGAAAAAAATGTTTGCTGATTCTAGTACAGGGAAAGGCAAATGCTTTGGCGAAAAGTATTAAGAGATGCGGAAAATTATGAATGACATTCCTTTATGACCACCTGGTGTTTTGTTAACAATTTGAACCACAATTCATTCTGTTCATTACATTCAAACTTTTTGCAAATAAAGCCTGTTGGTGAATAATGCAATGAAAAATATATATGTACGTATGTGTATTTGCATTACTCTTTGTCAAATGTCCTACAAAACCTTCTTATTTACACACCATCACTGCATACAGAGCCACAAACATCATTTTGCCCCAATGCCATGCCGATACTAATTTTCTAATATATTGCATATACCCATAATAAAATTAAGTTCGTTTTTGGAGATTTTAAAGTTTTAATTGGGGAGAAGCGACGAAACTTGATTGGCAATACCGATTCGTGGTGAGAGCGCAGAGAGTAATAAGTAATACAATAGCAAAATGTAATAGTATAGGTTGCCTTTCCCTGCTTTAACCCTCCGAGGTATAAGGATTTTTTGGCGCTAAACGGTATAACCAGGTCTGTGCAGACCTATATGGGTTTTGTATGGAAATACATATGCTGATATCCTAAAAGTGTGTTTAAATGATTTTTATGCTTGTAAAAACACAAAATTAACAATAAAAATACATTTATATACATCTTAGCTAGGTATATACGGTATTTTATTATTTAAAAGTAATTAAACAAATTTTAGGTGCGGCATTCAATACATGAGTACCTGGCATGGGAATGCTGTAAACACACCGGCCTTTTGCAATGCATGCAATGAAACCGTGTTTTTCGCTGCTTTTTGTCCAGCTTATAACAAAAAGAGCAGGATGGTCGACTTGAAGAAGATACGGCATGGGTTGGTTGGTCATCTATCCGAGGGCCTGCAGCTAACTGGAAAATAACATAGTTGGAAAATTAATTTGAAGTTGGAATTAAATAAATGAATGAATTAAATATTACCTCAACACCGAATACCGCCATTGATTGTTTGACGTGTTGCATGCCTCGTACAATTGGATTCGTTGCCCTTTGTTCCATGTGAGGGATTACCAGCTGTTCAGTCAGTTCCATAAGGAAGACACGTCTTCTATCGTTTCGCTTGACATGACCCAGTTTGTCTTGAATGACAAATGCAGCCAGTCCCGCAACGTCCAACATATTGAAAAACAACGCTAACGGCCACCGGTTTGTGGCTCGTTTGCAAGTGTAACCACCAACCATCTGATCCATGGTCATCGTCATACATACTCTCTATCTCAATGTCTAAGTCTGTTTCAGCGTCGGAAGCAGCATCATTTAACATTGGCACATAATCGGGATCCGTTTCATCGTTATCTTCGAGAGGAGTACTTTCATCGGGCTGTTCATCATCATCACCGGCTAACCACAATGCTAACCTTTCTTCCATTTGCCTTCTCTCTTCTTCTGCTAGAGATAAAAATCTTGCGGTGCGGTTCACGACGTCCATCATATCATCGGTAGTAAATGCTGATGTCATTTTTCTATACTCAAACATAAACTTATAATAAGCAGTATTTATAAGAAAAACTACAAAAATACTTACCGTTTGAATTTGTAAAAAAAAATAAATTTTATTCACTAAAATAACTGTATATTTACACTTCAAGCGACAATAATATAGTCACACTTCTTTAGTTTTTTTTATATAAAAAATTTGAAATTAATACTCTTCAAAGAAGATATACAGACGTTTAAGCTTCAAATTCTGCTGATATACTAATATTTTGCTTGCACTATATCCAATATTGACATTTTATATACAAGCTCTTTTCAAAATCCCTATCAAAAACGGTTTTAATCACCTGTCTCACATTCATTCCATACAAACTACTCATAGGTCTGCACAGACCTGGTTATACCGTTTGAACCAAAATATTTTAAAACCTCGATTAATGCTAATCCGGACCTGCGATCGGACTGATTTTTTGTTTACTATGTCCGGAGAATGTTGCTCCAAGAAGTCATAGAAGGATTTGTTGCTAACGTGAAAAACAATAAAGTTATACACACTTTTATATGCAAAAGGTCTGCACAGACCTGGTTATACCTCCGAGGGTTAAAGTGTAGTTTTCAGTGCTACATTGCAGTGGTAAGAAAAGGTGTATTTTTGTTTATAAATTGAAAGTTATGGCTAAAAAAATTTAAGTTTTACATATTTATTACGTTATTAGCAAAGTGGGTGGCGATTGCTCCAGTGCGTTTGTACGAAGTGCAATTTAAAAAATTCTTAGCAATGATGTGGCTGCAAAATGGAGCTGGCGTGGAACAAGCAATAAGACCAGCATTCAACAATTTCAAATAACAAGAATTATTACAAGTAAGTCTTTTTTATGACGATCTTTCACAATATTTCATTTTCCTTTTTAAAGCTGTCTGTCATACAAAATTTCCAAAAGCCGACAACGCATGCAATAAAGTGCTACAACAACATTTGGTTGATGCTGATGATCGTCTCCGGAAGGCCGTATGATGAAAAATACCTTGGAACAATAGAGAATAATGTAATTTTACTTCTTTCATATTCCTAAATATATACACATCGCACTGGTTCCTCTAAAGAAAGTCAACTCAAAATTTTACAGTTTTCACTTTTTACAAGAAATCGATGTACAGTGGTCATATCTACCTACTGTAAAAATCTTACATCATTATCTCTACTCTTTCGCAAAAAAGAAAAATAAAATACATATATATATATATATATATATATATATATATATATATATATATATATATAAGTATATATATATATATATATATATATATATATATAAGTATATATATATATATATATATATATATATATATATACATATATATATATATATATATATATATATATATATATATACATATATATATATATATATATAAATATATAAATATATATATATATATATATATATATATATACATATATATATATATATATATATATATATATATTTGTGTGTGTGTATATACAAATCTATACCTGTTTGTAATATAACGTAGTAGAAAATATCTGCAGTTTTTTGCCTCTACTGAAAATATTTAAACTTTGCATTGACGCTCTTTAGAGGAACCAGAGCGATATGTACTTATGAATGTATGTTTTTCGATTCTAACCGAATTTGTTTATAAATTGAATTTGTCATAATATTTTCATTTACTTAATTTTTCAATTTTATTCATAAAATATATAAAACACATATCAACTCTCTTTATGTTGTAGTATTTCAGAGTAAAATCTTTGCGATCGTTGGCTGGCTTTACAGCGATCCTTTTGGTATATCGCGGAATACTCGTTATGACGATCTTTTCATGGCTCGATTGAAGTAGGAATAAAAGAGTCGCCATCAGGACGCAGTTTCTCCCGTTGTCTCTAACTTCAGCGATCGGAATATGTTATCGCCAACGATTGATTTACTCGCCAGTTCCGGCCGCGGAAGAGTGTTTTACTGTTAAAAATGCTAGCTGGGTATAAGTACTCGTTGTGTTATATATGTGAGCGTTGCTAGAAATTGTGCATGTGTGCAGCACTTTAATCTCTTTTAATGCTATAAATTTTTACGTAGCCTATGACTTTACACACAAAAAAAGCCAATTGGTTTTTGTATTTGTTGCCGTAATACTGCCACTGTATAATTGTTTCACCATACCTTAAAATATGTAACGTGACGTTACAATTATGCTCTAACCAACACACAGTATAATATACACACCACATATAAAACCACATTCACGCACACACCCTATAATATACACACCAAGAATGATAAAATAAAGATTACGCCAACAAGCTGAAATAAAAATATTTTTCTGCGCATGATGGAACTCTGACGTCACTCAACATGTGTTCTGATTGGGTAATAAAATTCAGTTGGAGAACTATTATGTTATTGTAAAAACAGGACAGTGGGACAAATTGCGATTTTTCAAATTAAATTTGTTTGATAATAAACAATTTTTAAAAATTATTTTACTTTCCACTTTTTTTTATTTGAAATTGTTCATTTATAGTTATTTTATATAAATATTGAACGCGAGTACTAATTATTTTTCTTTTTTCCGTATTCAAAACAAATTTTTTTGCTTGCAAGATATCAGCCATAACTTCCTTTGAGCTTCATCTCTTGGAAAACTATAAAATGACAGCTTTTTGAAAAAAAAAAATGTTGGTAACAATATTACATTTTAACACAATTATTTCGCACTTGTTTTTTTTTTTTGCTGTCACTTTGTTTGCAATTACCCACTGCACATTTCATTCTGGCTCTCTTTGTTCTCTTCTCTCTTTAGTTTAGGGTTTTTGTTTGCAGCATTTTTAAAGCTGTAAACAAAATGAGCTTTAAAAATCAATATTTTAATAAGTTTTTTCCACTTTAAGTTATTAATAATTATTTTAATATATTTATTTTAAAGTATAACACAATTTGTTATAAAATATAACACAAAACTTGCACTTTCATAAATCCGATTTAATTTGCTTGTTGGAAAACTCTCTGAGTAAATTGGAAATCTCTCTGAGTAAATTGTGTGAAGAGTTGTCAAATATAGCATAAAATATTAATTTTGTACGAGAAAGTATTATTTTTGCATATAATAAACATTTGGCAATCTCTTCGAGGGAACAAATACGTCATCAAACGGTAAATCATGCTCAAGGCGTAATCTTTATTTTATCATTCTTGTATACACACAACGTATAACATAAACACACCGTATAATACACAATCTGCATAAACAAACCAACAATCAAATGTCAAACAATGCATTGTGTTAACCAGTTGAAAAACTGGTGCAATATCAGCAATTGTAGGCGATAAAGGGTTGCCCATCGGCATGGTATAGAGTTGGTTAAAAACTTTATCATAAAATGTAAAATAATTTCTGTCTTTTAGACAAAACTAAAGAAGTTGGAGAAAGTGCTGTTTTTGTATTGTGGTTCCATATATCTTTAATTTGATTCAATTTGTCAAGTTTTTTTCTTATTACTAGATGTATCGGTATGTTTGTTAAGAACGAAACCACATAGAAAGAACCTGGAAAGTCATCTTTATCTAAATTAATTTTTTTCTATTTATCTTTTAGCTCTTCTGTATTTTTCATGTTGTAGACCGGACACTAAATTTTTCCAATGTATTTTATTAATTTACAAAAAAGGGCTTTTATTGAGGAAGGAATCGGTACGTCCGCTTTGAGTATCTTGGGTAAACCGTACAATTAAGTTCTTGATTTTTCCTTTTGAATTTTGTATTTTGTTATTCTATCCTGCTTATATAATTGTGCAGTAATTGTTGTTTTTTTTTGTAATTTTTCAATACTATCTCATATAATAATTTGTACATTTTACTGTTATATTCAATATTGTACATTACCACAGTCATCTGTCAGTTATCCGCCGTTGTTATGATTAGGTAACATAATACTATTATTACATACTTGTACAAACATATATAGTATATGAGTCATGTTCGGGCTGATTTAGATTTTGATTTGGATAAACAAGTTTTACAAAACTTAAGTAAAAATTGAAAGCTTTTCAACCTGGGTAAAAAAAGTATAAAGTTTTTGATAAATAATTTAATAAAATACTATTGTTAACAAGTAAACTAATACAATGATCCCCCTTATGTTTTTAAACATGTTTAAGCCAAGTGTTTTAAAAACTAGACTCATCCATTTGCATTATATCTGATATGTTTAAGGTTAACGTGTTGTTAGCTTATAATATTGTTTTAGAAATATTTCGATAAAGTTTGAAAATATAGGGAAGATATTGTTACGTTTTTAGACCTTTTCGTAAAAACGCTTTTTAATTGCATCAAATTAAAAACACAGACAATTAATTTTAGAAATATAATGCGGCAACACTTTATTTATTACTTAATTAATACTAGTATTTGTACTACTAAACACTTAACGATGTTAACACGTCTAGATCTAAAATCACACTAGTCCCGCTGATCTGTGGCAGCGACTTATATAGCAAAGTGATGTCGTCTGGTAACTTCGCGAAGCATCTGGTCAAGGTTGTTGGTTGTGCTTTAATCAACATGTAGCTATATACGTGTGTTTGTATATATGACAATGCTGTCTTGTGTGTTTTGTTTATTGTAACTATGTGTGGTTGAATGTATGAGTGTTCTGTGTGTTGCGTATTTTTGTTTCTTCTTGTGCTATGTGTGTATGTTGCTGTGTATATTTGTTTACATGTTTAGCTTTTATTAGCAGCGAATACTTGCGTACAAGATCATTAAGAATAACATCATCATCCATTAGCATTGATGTTGCTAAGTTTTTCGTTGTTATTATTTACACTTATAATTGCACATCCTCGAATGATCTTGTATATTCTCGACGATGTATCCGGAATATTCCATTTCCGTTAATTTAAATATTATCTGCATTGTGTTGACCAGGGTTGTAACATTTTGACAACTTGAGATGAGTTGGCAGTGCTGCCAAGTACATATAGCCACATCGTCGTTATATTTGACTCTTTTTTTAAACTTTATAACACTGCCGCCCACTTAAGCTTGTTCGACCCGAATAGGCATACAATCACCTCTTCCATAGTGCGCCAATCGTTCGAGATGTACTATCTTCATTTTCGACCTTGGGCTATTGCGCTTCTGTATCCGTACACAACGTCATTCACTCTCTTAATCACTTTATACGGGCCATCCCAGTGAGTCTGTAATTTTGGGGACAATCCTTTCTTCCGTTGTGGTTTATAAAGTAGAACCAATTGACCTTCCATAAATGCCTCCGAGTTTGCTGCGCTGTCATATCTAGCCTTCATCTTGTCACTGACCATCTTGATTCTATTACGCACGAAATCATGCAGTTCACTTAAGTTCTCCTGCTCTTGAGACGTAGTGGCTCCTTTTTCTACAGCTGGCTTAACACCAAATCCCAAGTCACCAGGCAGTTTTAATTCCGTCCCGAAGATAATTTTGGCTGGCGTTCTCGATCTTGAGTCGTGTACAGCTGACCTATATGCCATCAAAAATTTGGGAATGTGTTCGTCCCAAATCCTCTGATGGTTGCTTACCACTTTTCGCAGGTACTCTTCTAAGGTGCAATTGAACCTCTCTACCATGCCATCAGACTCTGGATGCAACGGCGTCGTTCTGGTTTTCTTTATCCCATATAGTTCGCTTATTTCCCTGAATATGGCAGACTCGAAACTCCTTCCTTGGTCGGAATGTAATTCTATTGGGACACCATAGCGACATACCCAGTTGTTGACGAATGCATTTACAACTGTCTTTGCTTCTTGGTTAGGTATAGCATATACCTCTGGCCATTTACTGAAATAGTCCATTACCACAAGAACATAACGATTTCCGGCTTCAGTGACGGGAAAAGGACCTGCTACATCCATTGCGATCCGCTCGAATGGTGCTCCTGAGTTGTATTGCTGTAGCTGTCCCCGGCTTCTTCTTACTGGGCCTTTGGCTGCTATGCACTGTGGGCAGTTTGCTATCCAGCTGGCTACGGCTTGTTGACATCCAACCCAATAAAAACGCTGCTTCAGTTTCTCAAGTGTTTTTGTTACTCCAAGATGATCGCCACTAGGTCCATTGTGAAATTCTTGCAAAACTTTACTTATCTTGGAGCATGGCACAACTATCAAATTTGAAGATGTTTTGCCATCTACACTTTCCCATACGCGGTATAGGCACCCTTTTATTACCTTGAGGCTGTTCCACTGAGCCCAATAAGATTTGGCGAGTGGGGTCTCAGCCGAAATTTCATTCCGGGGCGGCCTTTCGTCCTCCTCTTTGGCTGCTATAATTTTTCACTGTATACTGTCGTCCCTCTGTGCCGCTGACCAGTCTTCATCAGAGTCGATGTGCATTAGCCGAACATCAACAACGCCTTCTTTCTGTTCGGTTCTAACGCAATGTTTACACTCTAAACAGCAGGGTCTTCTTGAAAGAGCATCCGCATTGTTATGTTTTGTGTCCCTTCTATGCTCAATACTGAAGTCTACGCTCACGTCGTGTCACACAGTAGTTCCTCTCAGGTTTTTAGAGTACACGGCTATAGTATCCTATGACTTTTTCAGTGCTATTAACTACTTGGGATAGCATGCCCCCTATGCCATAGCCGCTCGCATCAGTATCCAGCACAAATTTTTCTCCAGCTATGGGATACGCTAGTACTGGTGACGTACACAACAATCCTTTTAGTTTATGGATACTAGCAAAATTTGGCACAAATCGTCTGTAGTATGTACAAAGGTCCAAAAAGCTGCGCAATTCATGCTTGTATTTTTTTCTTCATCTGTTGAGATTCCGTCTGCTGTAACACGATGCCCCAAATACTTTACTTCTTTCTGGAACAATGCACATTTTTACAGGCTGAGTTTCAATCCAGCTGATGATATCCGTTGAAGAACTTCTGCCATGTTTTTGGGGTGTTCATCAAAAGTTTTCCCCATCACGATTATATCATCCAGATATACCAAGCATGTTTTCCAGTGAAGTCCTTTCAGTACCTTCTCCATTAGGCGTTCAAATGTGCACTGCAGAGACCAAATGGCATAACTTTGAACTGCCATAATCCGTTACCGACGCTGAAGGCAGTTTTCTCCTTGTCTTTCTCTGCAATCTCCACTTGCCAATATTCGCTTCGCAAGTCTACCGTAGAGAACCATCTCGTACCAGCTAGCGTGTTCAAAGTGTCATCGATTCTGGGGAGCGGATAGCTGTCCTTCTTGGTTATGTCATTGAGCTTCTTGTAGTCTACGCAGAATCTAGTACTGCCATCTTTCTTTTTAACTAAGACTACAGGCGAACTCCAAGGACCAGAAGATGGCTCAATTACGCCTTCACGCTCCATTAATTTCACAAGCTCTTTGACTTCATCTCGCTTTGCTAGGGGTACACTTCTGGGTGGCTGTTTAATCGGCCTAGCTTCGCCTGTGTTAATTTCATGTTTAACCAATGCAGTTCTACACTGGCGAAGATACTGGCATGCCTTTTTAGCAACTGTTTGGCTTTATTTCTATCTGTCGCTGACAGTCCTGCTACCTATTTCCCTACGTATTCCTCAAATTGTTTACGTTTTTTGCAGACAAATTTGTAGGCTCCATCTTCTTCTCAGAGTTTATTATTGCATCTGTTGGAGTACACTGGCCAATATCGCAATTTTCTTTGATGATTTTTTCATGGTTTGCCAAGTTAAGTACTCTTATAGGGACTATTCCTCCTTTACTAGTTTTTACTAGAGCTTTTGCAGTTATAAGCTGTCTCTTTAGATCTGCTGGTTCTACAACCCACAATCTCACTTCATACGCGCCCATTTAACTGTTTCAGACTGCGGCGGTAACGTCTGAATCTCAATAGCAAATACTTTTGTTACTTGCGGCTTGCTGTCATACCCAACATCAAGGGGTATTTCCACATTACGCCAAATCATCAGCTGTTGCCCCATATGTAGATTAATGCCATGGTTAATCATAAAATCGGCTCCAATATTTACCTCATCGACAATATCGGCAACAATAAACACATGCCTCACGTTGATGTTGTCTATAGTCACCTTCACTTCAATCTTACCATAGACGGTGGCAGGCTCTCCAGTAGCTGTACGTAGCCGTATATTGCTTAAACGATCGCGTTTCCTTTTCACTATATCAGGCCTTATTATTGACTGCGACGCCCCTGTGTCTATGGTAAGTACGTGCTTTTTCCCGTTGATGTGTCCAGACGCAGGAAGGTTGCTATTTTTCTGCTGCATCACTGATATGAAGATTGTGGGGTCCTCGTTTGTGGGAGCTAGCTCTTGCCCCTTAGTGCTAGCTTGTTTTAGTTTAACGGGGACTCTTGTGATGTTGTTTTGTTCACCCGTTTGCTGTTTCTTGGTGGCGAAACAGATCTACCTCTTTTTCTTGGTGCTTTGCAGCTGCGCTGAAAATGACCGATTTTTCCGCAGTAAAAGCATTTAGGCTTTTCTTTGGTAGCACTTTCCGCCAACAGTTGTCGCATCGGTTTCCTAAAACTAGTAACTAGGCTGTTATCCTCCTCAGACAAAACCTTCACATTCCGCACCTTACATATCTGCGGTTTGAAAACCATCCTAGCAGACTCTTGAGCCAGAGCAAATGAAACAGTCTCAGCGAAAGTGGATTTCGGCGTAGCGCACACAGCCAGTTTAACATCAGAGTCGCGAATGCCATTAACGAACGCCTCAGTTTTAAAGTGGTCTAGGAACGGGTGACTCTCGCCTGGATATGTTAGCTGCACTAAACGCTCGATTTCCATTGCGAAATCTTGTAGAGACTCGTTAGGCTTTTGAACTCAACATCGCAATTCCATTCTGTATAAATCGCGCTTGTGCTCACCACCATACTTACGCTGCATTGCTGTCATTATTTCATTATAGCTGTTTCCGTCAACTGTCTCGAACTGGAATCTAAAGATGCCCAATGGTACGCTTCCGTCAAAGGATGGCGCTTTTATTCGCGCAGAAACCTCCGCAACTGCTCGTACTGGCCCGCCACTACACTCAAGGTTATGCACTTTGTCCTCTAGAGCATGCAATATTTCTTCGAACTCTTTTGCATGCTGTTCCAGGCCACCGCTTTCTAGATACTGGACTCTATCTGCCAGCTCTGAGAATTTATTCTCAATAAAATCCACCCTACTATTAATGGCCTCAGAAACCTCTACCAGAGTCTCGTTCGTGGCCCTATTTGACTCCAACAGTTTTGTTTCCACTCCCTGTATTTCGGCTACAAGCTTTTCAGTGCTGATCTTTGATGCCTCTTGCATCTGCTGGGAGTTCTGTTTTATTTCAGTTATTTCGGCTACAAGCTTTTCACGGCTGGCTTTTGAGTTCTGTCATATTTCGGTTTGTGCATCATTGATTCCCTTTATATTGATCATCATAGCAGCGAACATTGAATTTATGTCCATGCTGCTGGTCGTAGCAGGAGGACATACCTCTACATCGTCTTTGTCCTCAAACTCGTATATCGCGATGTCCATGCCCCGATTCTTAAACTATCATCTATCAGCCTCTTCTGCAGTTCAGCCTTGTTACCTGCTGTTGGCAATTCCCGCTCCTCTTTTAGCTGTTCAACTTTTAGCTCATCAAATTTCATGATTATTGTTTTTAATGTCCTTTTTTTTTTAAATTGCAATGTCCTTTTAGTTATTTTTGCAATCTTACTTCTGACACCAATTGTTACGTTTTTAGACCTTTTCGTAAAAACGCTTTTTACTTATCTTCAAAGATTCGTTTAATTGCATCGTATTAAAAACACAGACAATTAATTTTAGAAATATAATGCGGCAACAATTTATTTATTACTTAATTTACACGAGTATTTGTACCAAGAATGATAAAATAAAGATTACGCCAACAAGCTGAAATAAAAATACTTTTTTTTCTGCGCATGATGGAACTCTGACGTCACTCAACATGTGTTGTGATTGGGTACTAAAATTCAATTGGAGAACTATTATGTTATTGTAAAAACAGGACAGTGGGACAAATTGCGATTTTTCAAATTAAATTTGTTTGATAATAAACAATTTTTAAAAATTATTTTACTTTCCACTTTTTTTTATTTGAAATTGTTCATTTATAGTTATTTTATATAAATATTGATCGCGAGTACTAATTATTTTTCTTTTTTCCGTATTCAAAACAAATTTTTTTGCTTGCAAGATATCAACCCTAACTTCCTTTGAGCTTCATCTCTTGGAAAACTATAAAATGACACAGCTTTTTGAAAAAAAAAATTTTGGTAACAATATTACATTTTAACACAATTATTTCTCACTTGTTTTTTGCTGTCACTTTGTTTGCAATTACCCACTGCACATTTCACGCTGGCTCTTTTTGTTCTCTTCTCTCTTTAGTTTAGGGTTTTTGTTTACAGCTTTAAAAATCAATGAGCTTTAAAAATCAATATTTTAATAAGTTTTTTCCACTTTAAGTTATTAATAATTATTTTAATATATTTATTTTAAAGTATAACACAATTTGTTATAATATATAACACAGAACTTGCACTTTCATAAATCCGATTTAATTTGCTTGTTGGAAAACTCTATGAATAAATTGAAAATCTCTCTGAGTAAATTGTGTGAAGAGTTGCCAAATATAGCATAAAATATTAATTTTGTACGAGAAAGTATTAGTTTTGCATATAATAAACATTTGGCAATCTCTTCGAGAGAACAAATACGTCATCAAACGGTAAATCATGCGCAAGGCGTAATCTTTATTTTTTTCATTCTTGATTTGTACTACTAAACACTTAGCGATGTTAACACGTCTAGATTTAATATCACACTAATCCCGCTGATCAGTGGCAGTGACTTTATATAGCAAAGTGATGTCGTCTGTTGTTGTTGGTTGTGCTTTACTCAACATGTAGCTATATACGTGTGTTTGTATATATGACAATGCTGTCTTGTGTGTTTTGTTTATTGTAACTATGTGTGATTGTATGTATGAGTGTTCTGTGTGTTGCGTAGTTTTGTTTCTTCCCTGCAGAAGGATAAGCGTTAGTTGTCTTTAAGCTACTGGTACGATTACTAGTATAGCAAGCACTAGCTCAAAAGGTGATTGAACACATACAGAAAAGTACTAGTACTTCAAGTAGTTCATTTGTATAGTGATTTGACTTGTAGAATTTCATATTACTTTTCGATCATGTTTTAAAGAGAATTGTTAATTCGCATTTTCATTTATTTAATTTTTAATTGTTACAATTTTTAAACTAATACAAATTTGAAACAAAGAATAGTATTAGAAGACTGCCACCTGCATATCAGTTTATTTATTCGATAATTTATGTAAGTAAGCCGCAGTTTTCTTGTGTGTTAAAAAAGTGACATTTCAAAAAATAAATGAAATTAAAAGCTAATATTACAATTTTTTAAACGTTTTTTTTTGTTAATATTTATGGTCATATGTAAAATCAGCGATCTTTTTTAAAATAATAAAAACTGATATATGTACTGTATGTTCATTAGTGTTTGGTACCACTTTGGTGGAGTACCAAATGTAACTCAAGTTGTAAAATGTGCAAGTGGATTGAGTGTGCCATTTCTTCTTACAAACTAAGAATTGATGTACCAAAAATTGCTTGTGAAGACAAAGACTTAACAAATTTCATTTGGTTAAAAAAACCAATAAATTTAGGGATTTTTTATATATAAAACAGTTCTTAATGTAGTACTGATTGCACTAGTATCCGACTAGAAGAAATTATACTAGTACTCATCTAGTACTAGTATCCCCTTAGTTTCCATCTAGTATCAATGGTACTAGTAATTTTCCAAACACACTCAATGTTAATTTAAGCATTAACATGGTATAGGAAAGTTCACAGTTGGGATCTAGTACTGGTGATTTTTGTACTAGTACAATACTAATTTAATACTAGTTCGATCTCCTGCAGGGTTCTTGTGCTATTTGTGTATGTTGCTGTGTATATTTGTGTACATGTTTAGTTTTTATTAGCAGCGAATACTTGCGTACAAGATCATTAAGAATAACACTATCATCCATTAGCTTTGATGTTGCTAGGTTTTTCGTTGTTGTTATTTACACTTCTTATTGCACAGCCTCGAATGATCTTGTATATTCTCGACGATGTATCAATGTAATGCTTATTAAATATTAAACTGATTTAAAACGATTTTTCTTATTTTATTCTAGAGCTCACCGAGGAGCTCCTTTGAACGATGTTTATTAAAAATTAAACTCTTACCAAAATTTCATTCATACTAACTATGAGAATAATGCTTAGGGGTATCTTTAGTATTTAAAACATTCCTTTTCTAGTTTCCCACGGTGGACGTGCGGCGTGTGTCTCGTCAGTAATTTATAAAACTCAAACCGTTCGCACATGTGCTCAACTAATATATTGTGTTTATATTTATGTATAAACACATGTGGTTATTAAATAAGATTTATTTAAGTGCTTTATGCCTCGGCCTTTGATCAAACGTATGAGTGTCAAGTGACCCTTGTACAAAATATTTGTATTGCAGTTTGTCAATGCAATTTGACACTGCTGCATGGTTTGGCATTGTTGGCTTTACATATTTAATACACACTGTTGGTTATAGTGATAGTCAGACCACGCTACACCTCCACGTTTTACAAGAACATTCAGATAATAGTTAGTTATATGAACATTCTTTTACAAGTAGATATATATATATTTTTTTTAATAGTTGGTATAATTGTAAGATAATAGTTATTTATTAAGGAAAGAAATTAATTATAGTATGTAGATGAACTTATATGCTAATTTTATAGTAGTACGGCCGTACGATAATATTAAATGTTTTTTGTCATTATATATCTTAAGTCTATTTCTATGAACTACTTGTTCTTTGCTTAATTTATTATCTGTTATGGTTACATTATTTCTTAAATCTATTTTCTTAATCTTATACGGACCTTTATATTAGTTTTCTAATTTATGACCTGAATCATTCCTAAGTAAAACTAAATCTCCTATTTTAAAATCATGCTCTAAAATATTCTTATCATAATTTAATTTTTGTTTTATGTTATTTCTACCTAAAAGTGTTTGAACTCTCTTGTGCGATATTTCTAACCTAAATTTTGCCTCTTTGGCGTAATTATCCACATTATATAGTGGCGTCACACTATCTATTTCAGCAAATTGTCTAAAATTGTTTGGTAATCTTGAAAATACTAACTCATAAGGACAGTAGTCATGTGCCGTTGATGGTGTCGTATTAAAGCAGTAAGTGAAATACTTTAACCATTCGTCCCAGTCCGTTTTGTCCACAGATATGTACATATTCGTTAAAAGTTCTATGACTTCGTTCTATTGTTCCTAGCGTCTGATGGTGATGTGTTGTGGAAGTTATATTTTCAATTTTTAATAGTGTGCATAGTTCCGTTAGTACAGAATTTTTGTATTCTGTCCCCATGTCCGAAATGAATGTCTTCATTGGACCATAGGTCAATATAAAATTTTCAAATATCGCTTTTGCGATTGTTTTTGTAGATTTATCCGGAGTTGGTATTGTTACCAAATATTTCGTGAGATCGCATATTAAAGTGATTGCGTATTCATTTCCATTAATTGATTTTGGAAATGGCCCTATTGTATCTACATACACCGTGTCGAATGCCTTTTCTGGTGTTTCTGTTATAGTCATAGAACTTTTGTTACGCTTTATTGTTTTTGATTTTTGGCATTTTTGACATAATTTAACATATTTCGTTATATCTTTTGTCATATTTTTTCAATAGTAATACCTCTTTATCTTTTCTATTGTTCGGTATATTCCACAATGTCCTCCTTCTATCGGATCATCGTGATATTTCAGCATTATTTCAAGAATTTCCTGAGCATTCTTATTATTTATGTTGGGTACCTCATTAATTAGCCCTACTTTTAACTTATTTAAATATTTATTTCCCATTTTTTTAAATTCATTTATGGAGATAAATTCGAAAATTTTCTCACTAAGTGCCATTTGTAGTGTCTCTACACTAAGTTTACCGGCCACTTTCTCAAGCCTTGGGAAAAATTGTTTTAAGTCCATATTCCCATTAGTAAACAAATCATTTATATTTATATATGTAATAACAGATTTTCCTCTTTTGATGTAACATTTTATAGGAGTAATCTTTAATTTATAGAATTTCCTGACGTCAGTGTTCTTTAGTGGTACATATATATTGGGCTCTTTATCATTATTTTTAATTTGATGCTGAATATTTTTGGTATTACTTTGTTGTTTCTTTTTATATGCCATAGACCTTGCATGCATTATCCCTTCCCCTAAGGTATTCTATAGTAAAATTGTATTCCGCCAAGTCTAACCTCATTTTTGTTAATTTTGAACTTGGGTTTTTCATAGAAAATAAATAAGATAATGGTCTGTGATCAGTACGGACAAGGAAATGTTTACCATATATGTATGGTCTGAAGTATGTAATAGCCCAATGGATAGCTGTTAATTCCTGTTCGATTGTAGATTTATTACTCTCACCTTTGGTAAAAGATTTTGATGCATATGCTATTGGTAATTGCTTTCCCTCATATTATTGTGTCAATACGGCTCCACAAGCTTGCTTGCTTGCGTCTGTTGTTATACAAAATTCTTTTGTGAAATCAGGATTGAAGTAGTGTGGGCTTTATTAAAGCTTTCTTCAGGTATTTGAATGCTTTGTCACAATCTTTAGTCCATTCAAATTGTGCTGCTTTTCTGAACAATTTTGTTAGATGTCTGGAATATTCTGAGAAGTTTTTGATAAATCTTCGATAATAATTACAAAATGCAACGAATCGTTTTGCACTATCCGCATCCTTAGGCGTTGGATAGTTTACGATAGCTGGGTATTTACTATCATCAGGTAATATTCCTTTGTGTGTACATTTGTGTCCAAGATAAGTGACTTCTCTCCTGAAAAATGAACACTTTTCTGGATGAAGTTTTAAGTTGTGTTTTCTACACAAATCAAATACCTTTTTTAAATTTGAAAGCATGTGTTTTTCTGAACAACCTAACACCACTAAGTCGTCCATGTACAGGAAAGCCTGGTTTGGTTTTAAACCAGCAAAAGCAAGTGTCATCATTCTTTGAAACGAATTTGGAGCTATTTTTAAACCATACGGCAATCTAGTAAATCTGTATGACCCATTGTTTGTTGAAAATGCTGTTAAGTCCCTGGATTTGTTCTCCAAGCCATTTTGGTGAAATCCTGACATCAAATCTAAACAAAAAAAATATTTTGCTCTGCCGAGTTGGTCTAGAATATCGTCTATTCTAGGTAATGGAAACTTATCTGCAATTAGTTTTTTATTTATTTGTCTGTAGTCTATGACAAGTCTCTATCTCTTCTTGTCGGAATTGGGCAGTGATTTCTTTGGTACGAGTAATAATGCACTGTTGTACTCAGAGTATGAAGGCTCTACAATTTGATCATCTATTAGCTTTTTGACCTGTTTATCTATCTCTTCTTTATGTGCATTTGGTATACGATAATTTTTTATATATACCAGTTCTTTATCCTTTATTCTTAACTTTTGTTCATAGAAATTATTTATTGTTATTTTTTCTGATTCTAAACCGAAAACATCAGTGTATGTTGGGCATAACTCCATTTTAGTATTTTTGATTTTCTTGATATATTTTTGTAAAAATTTTCTTTTATTATATCATAATCAGAGATGTTTTCGGTTTGTATGGTATCTTTTTTGATTTTGGTATGCGTGTTATTAGTGTTTAAAAGGCGAATGAATGCTCTGTCAGTGTTTACTATTATGTTTGGGGTGAAGACGCCTGGTGCAATTTCTTGATTAGGAATTTGTATTTCATTGTTTGGACTGTTAAATTTTACTTGGTGTATTATTTCACATCTCGGTGGTAAAGTTATTTCACTTATTTGTAATTGGTATATTGATTGTGTGTGATATATTAAATGGTCTTAGGATAAGGTAATCATTGTTTTTGTTAAAATCCAACATGCAATTATACTTCTTCATGAAATCCATTCCAATGATCCCATCGCATGGTATTGGAAAGTTATTGTGTACTACTTGAAATTTATGTGGTATTAAAAATTTTTCAACTTTTAGATCAAAAAATGTACTTCCTATTGATTTTATATTGCCCTGTCCTATTCCACTAAAAATTGTTGTGTCATTAGTATTTATTTTGTTTAATTTAAAAAATGTTGATTTTATTAATGAAATATCAGCACCAGTGTCTACCAAAAGTATGAGTGTAGTGTCAGTGTTGTTTAGTTGAACATTAATAAAGAAACTTAGGTTGAGGTTAAGATGATAGATATTTACTGCATTGGTCTTAGGGGAAGTTCGGAGTTTTCCGAATCATTTTGGTTTGATTCCGTCGCTCTTACGTAGTTGTTGTTCCTACGATTATTGGTATATCTTTGACGGTTACTGTTGTAATTATTATTGTAATTGTTGTTATTACTATTGCGTGGGAAATTTTTTCTTCCATGGAATCGTGTATTATTGCGACGGTATTTGTTATTGGGTCTGTATTGTTGCCCATAATATAGTATGGCATTTTGTTGACCTGTGGCTTCGGTACAACTATTGACGAATTTGCTGACTGCTTCATTCATTGTATTAAAGGTTCCTGCTTCCATAATTAGTTTTACTTTTTCTATGGTGCAGTTTTTAGTCATAGCTTTTACAGCATGTTGTGTGGCATATTTATTTGATATTTCTGGTGTTAACCCATCGGCAATGTATGCTCCTTCCAGTGATTTTGTAAGAGTTTCAATTTCACTACAATACGCATTTGCTGTTTTGGTGTTTTGTTTAATTTTCATTAATTTGGCTGTCAGTACCTCAATTGATTCGCCTTTTACGCTATTTTTTAATTTATTGCTAATGTCAATTATTGTGCTTTCTGTACTAACAAGGTTTCTTGCATTGCCTTTTAATTTTGCTTTTATCAAATTCACTGCCAAAGATTCGTGATTGCCTTTTATGGAATCAACTAAAGACAGTGAATCTAGAAATGGTTGTAAATTTTCAGATTTACCATCGAAATCTATAATTATTCTATCAGCTGTGTTTAGAAAATATATTGCTGTTTGTGCCATTATGGATGTGTATGATGTACAAATTTGTTGCAGATCTATACTTTCGTGCAATGTTTGTTGGTAGTTATATTTTGATAGATTTTCTTTCTGCTATCTGTATTATTCTGTTTCTTATGTCTTGGAAAAATACTTCGGCTGCTATTTTATGTGACGGTGTTAATCCTTGATAATTTACGTTTAAAATAACCCTTATTTCTTCTAAATATTGTAAAAGTTTTCTATAGTGTTTTTTAATTGTCTCTTCCTTTATTGGTCTGTCTATATTTAGGCATTTGTAAGTTTTGTCAAATTCATTTTTAATTTTTCTGCAGTTTTTTAGGATATCTAACCAGTCCATGTGAGTATCTTATATTTTGTCTAGGTCAGTTGCTCTGCTGAGATATTGTTTTCTGAGGGACCTTTTGTGTAACAAGTAAATTTTTAATAGAAGATTAACTGTGTTTGCTATTACCAATATCAATAGTAGTGTCCATAACGAGTTTATGTGTTCTGTATGGTCAACAATCTCTAAATTATTTACCACGTTAGCGTTCGGTTTTTCTATCTTGGATTGTGGTTTTCCCATTGTAAAAAAAATTCCTTTAATTTTCTTTTTAATTATTGTTAATTGGTTCTTAAATTTACATTTCTTTAATACTCAATACAAAAATTCATTTCTGACCAAGAATAATAATCTTACGTACTATAAAAAAGTTTGTCAACGGCGGTTAATGCCTATCGACCTGAGAGTGCACAGCAATTTTTGCACTTTTTTTAAATTAAAAAATTATTTACTTATTTTTGTGTATACTTTGCTTTATAAGTCGCTCCAGCGTTTCGATCCTTTGCCACATTTTAGTAGCGTCGTTCCATGTAGGTGGGGGTTTCTGTTTATTTCCCTCAGCAGGTTTGCCTTCTCCCTCTTAAGCCTGCACAGGTAGCCTCCTCTTCTTTTGGGCTTTGCAGTTGGTGGTATCAAGATGTCTATTCTTTTGTTGTTTTGCCTCTTTCCTGCTTTATATTCTTCGATGGTTAGGGGTTTTGGTCCTTCCATGCCTCTCTTTTTTCCCTTTTTTGTGGCTTTGTTGGTTCTGCCTCTTGGCCAGGCAGTTTTTCCGATAAGAAATATTAATCCAGTGTCTATTGGCCAGACACTCTTCTGACGGAAACTTGGCTGTCCGTCAGGAACCTTTGGGTGCTATTTCATAGCATTCACCAATTTATTATTTTTGGCTGCTCTTCTTTTTCGAGCACTCCTGGCTCTTTCTTATTTTACAATAGAGCTCACCGAGGAGCTCCTATGAACGATGTTTATTAAAAATTAAAAATTTCATTGACTTATATACTAACTATGAGAATAATGCTTAGGGGTATCTTTAGTATTTAAAACATTCCTTTTCTAGCTTCCCACGGTGGACATGCGGCGTGTGTCTCGTCAGTAATTTATAAAACTCAAACCGTTCGCTCATGTGCTCAACTAATATATTGTGTTTATATTTATGTATAAATATTATTATGGTTATTAAATAAGATTTAATTAAGTGCTTTATGCCGCGGCCTTTGATCAAACGTATGAATGTCAAGTGACCCTTATACAAAATATTTGTATTGCAGTTTGTCAATGCAATTTGACACTGCTGCATGGTTTGGCATTGTTGGCTTTACATATTTAATACACACTGTTGGTTATAGTGATAGTCAGACCACGCTACATCCGGAATATTCCATTTCCGTTAATTGAAATATTATCTGCATTGTGTTTACCAGGATTGTAACATTTTGACAACTTGAGATGAGTTGGCAGTGCTGCCAAGTACATGTAGCCACATTCTCGTTATATTTGAATCTATTTTTAAACTTTGTAACAATATATTAAAAATGGACAAAAATATTGATATAAAACTATCAGCGGCATATTTGAGTTATTTGAATGAAGGCGTTACTAATATTG
This sequence comes from Linnaemya tessellans, assembly GCA_951800035.1. Taxonomy (NCBI): domain Eukaryota; kingdom Metazoa; phylum Arthropoda; class Insecta; order Diptera; family Tachinidae; genus Linnaemya; species Linnaemya tessellans. The sequence continues at coordinate 72,665,252 of OX637532.1, forward strand.
ATGGCCTTTTTAAAAGTGAAATAATGGAATATAAAAATAAACGCTGGACATAGGGGTATTTGGACGTTCTAGCCGGACATTAGGCTCAAACTTAAAATTAAGATATGTAAAAATTTAAGTACACAGCTCGACAAATCCAGCATCGTATAGTGAATTTTCAAGGGTTTTACTTGAGATTTGTCGTTTTGCAACACTGTTAAAGTCAGGAAAGTTGAGTAAAATGCATGCGATTTTACTGAACTTTACCGATTTTGAGACGAATAAAGATTTTACATTGATATTTTTTCTCTGCGAAAGGCTCTATTATCAGCTGCTTATATTAATTTTTAGAAAAATTTTATTTTAAATTTTTATGATAAAAAAAATTTGTTCGAAATTAAAAAAATATTGTTTTTGGTTAAATTTTTTTGTAAAAAAAAATTTTGAAAGCGAGTTCCATCGAGTTCGTAAAAATGTTATAGTTCAGTATAAAATATGAAACCTCTACTTTTAGACAGGAAAAAAAACCATGCGCATTTTTGCGGATTTTTTGATATTATCACCTTTTTCTGTTTTTGATCATATATATGAATAAGAAACCGTTTTGTCACTCATAAAATGTATTAGTTTTTAATAATTGTACGTGTATGTTTATTATTTAAATTATTACACATAACACTGTTGTTAATGTGTAACAACAGTTATTCTCCCACAATTGGCGTTATTTGAAGTAGCAAACTAAATGTACCCGTTTCAATTGATTTTTTATTATTATTAAAAAGGAAGACAAAATTTTATAAAAAACAAGTAAAAGTGCTATATTCGGCTGTGCCGAATCTTAAATACCCTTCACAGATGTAATTCTTCTAATTTTCTTTCTTGCTAAAACAGAAAGTAGCTTTAATTAAAAAATAATTAAAACAACAAAATGATGTTATCAGTTACTTTTATATATAAGACAACGTTTAAATTTTTTGGTTAGGAAGCTAAGTGTTTGGCTCTTCTTACTTCTAATACCTCTTAATGTCTTTCAAAAATATTAAATATGTTTAATTTACATACAAACAAAAAAAAATCCGTTTCATGTTTCAATTTTCCAGCCCTGGAATTGAAATTTTTTTTTTGCTTTTTTTTAAATGCGAATCTTCATGAGGTATAAAGTAGTTTTATTGAAGAAACATTTTAAATTTTTAACCAGTTTGGTTACTTTTATGTATAAAAAGTTTCAATTTCCCACCCCTGGAAGCGAAATATTAATTTTTAAAATTTTTTTATCAATGCAGATCTTCATGAAGTTTAAATGATTTTATATAAGAGAAACCCAAAATTTATAACAATTTTGGTTATTACATGTACAACAAAATATTGCATGTACCAAAAAAAACTTTCATTTCCCCAACCCTGGAAGCGAAATTTTATTTTTTATCAGTGCAAGTCTTCTGGAGGTATAAAGTAGTATTATTTAAGAAAAATTTTAGTTTTTTAACCATTTTGGCCACTTTCATGTACTACAAAATATTGCACTTGTCCAACCCTGGATTCGAAATTTTGATTTTTTTGGTCAATGCAAATCTTCATGACGTATAAAGAGGTTTTATTAAAGAAAAACTTGAAATTTTTAACAATTTTAGTTACTACATGTACTAGAAAATACGGAATGGGCCGAAAAAAAAAAATTTTATTTCCCATCCCTGGAAAATTTTTTTAGTTTTTATAGACCATTGAGGCTTCCCAAGGCACGAAATAGGTTTAATTTACAAACATTAAAAAAAATAATTGATTTTTGGTATAAATTTTGCGTTGAGAAATAGGTGTAAGCTTTCCAGGTCTGGACCGTACCTCGTATCTTTCTGAATTTCAATAGCACTCTATTTAAGCTCATTTCCAATCCAACCGTCCAAGAACGAAGTCTCTAGCTATTCTGGGGGCTTGGGAAACCCGATTTCACCTACAGACGGACGGACAGACGGACATCGCTCAATCGTCATCGCTATTCATAAGGATACAGAATATATATACTTTATGGGGTCCCATGTGAATGTCGAAGAAATTACACACGGAATGACAAACCTATATATACCCTTTCACTTTTTTGTGAAGGGTATGATAAAAAAATCTGGCCTCAGCTTTTTGCTATATATTGTGGTTATTGAACAAAGTTATTGTCAGAACCCTTTTGAAGCTTCGAGAGTAAAATGGAAAAAGTGTATACAAGGTTATAGTTATTCCAAACATTACAGGAATCTAATGCTACGCCCGTTGAAGAGAAATTTAAATTTTTAGTCAGAAAATTGTGCGAAATTTCAAAATGTCAAGGAGATGGTAATGTACCAGCAGTTAAGCAGTGTTTAAAAATCCTCAAAATATATTGGCATTCAGCACAACGAAAAAAGGAACGAATTTTAACAAGGCGTGTCACATGGCTGGAAGGAACAGTGGCAATACCTGTGTTTGGCATTGGGAAGGCAAAAAAAAGTAGCAAAAAAAAAATTTTTATTTCATAGTGGCGTTTTTGGGAAGGTGTTTAGAGGATACCTCGCCCTTCCTATAAAAGCTGAAAAATGTAATTTTTATGGTAATAACGGGAATGTAGCAAGCCATTTTGAGAAGCCGATTGTCAAATGCTTAGTGACGAAACTTTCAAAAATAACTTTAGAGCGAATCGTAAAACTTTTAATAAACTTTGCGAAAACCTAAAATGCTTCTAGAAACAGGAAACAAAGTTTGTAATTTTGGTTGAAGAAATATTCTTAGCCCCATGTTCATAAAAAATAAAACATTTGAAATCTGTTTTAAGAAAATTTTGTCTGAAAAAATTTTATTAAAATACATTTCAAACTCATTTAAAATTTTATGAATACCAGGGTTAGTATATATGTATATTTTGGTATTTATATTAAAGTTGGGAGTGCTGTTGGCTGAAGTAGTTAACACGAGACTATGAAGTGGAGGGCCCTGAGTTCATCTTCGCACTGAGTCATGAATATTGTGTGGAATTCTTCTGATCAGCATTAGTGCTAGTTCTTGTCAGCCTGTTTCAGTGATAAAGGCATAGCACTGATCACTGACCATAACTTTCAGCGACTGACACAATCATTTACTAAATAGCAGTGGAACAGCACTCTCCTTTGTCGGTCTTGTAGCAAAAAAATTTGTCGGCGAAGTAGAAAGGTTCAAATTGCCAAAAAAAAAATTCTCTATCTTCTCATCTTTCATTTGTCCCCTCAATACTATCCCCTCCTTTTCAGTTCCGGCGCAATGCATTGCATATGTAGGGATCATCCTCTGAGCGCCGGTTCCAAAAAAAACACAAAAGTTTAGATCTATACCTCTAGAAAAAATAATCGATATCGCTTGATATACATACATTAGCATCATCATCAGAATATAGAAGCATAGAAAACTTATTCGGTATGGGTAGGGTTGCCATTTCCAATTTTAGAAAAGTAGGACAGCGACCTTAAGAAAGGAGGACATTTGACTCAAGAGAGAGGACTCTTTTTTTTGCCTAAAATTAAAATATAAAAATCAAAAAAACTCAATAATAAATAAAAAATGACTTATTTTTATTTAAAAAATTTATATTCATTTCAATACATCGCACTCGTTCAACAATACTGTATTAACTCGAATTTTTTTATATGTATTATCTTTTTGGCAAAAACAATACATAACACTTATGTCCACCTATGGTTAAAAATTCCTATAATTCCGACTACTCTTTCTTAATAAAATTACATGTTGTGACCTTTTTCCTGCTGAAATGTGTTATTTCTGTGTGATCAAGAAAACAAAATTATTTTGAGTTGTTTGAAGTGATTGGATTTAAGAAATAATTGTTTTTTCTTATAAAAAGTAATATTTTGAGTTAAGTTGTTATTCCACTGTCGGAAAATAAAAGATAGGATATTATGGATCTAGTCAAGAGAAACATAATCCCTAAAAAGGACTGCGATTCATACTACGAAAACTTTAAATAAATATTTTAAACTTTTTAATTTAATAAAATATATATTTTAAACTTTTTAGCGGGTGTTAGCATTTATTTAGCTTTAAAAACTTTGTTTACTTTAGTCTTTTTTTCATTTCGTGTTTATCAGTTTTATTAAAAACGTATTAAATACAGCAATAAATTTCATATAAAAAAATACAACTCAAAATATTTACTTCTTATAAACAAATATAATTCAAGAAAATGATTGACGAAAAAAAAATCGCTTTTCTATCTGCAGACAATGAACAAATAAAAAGGTTATGCAGCGAAATACAATAATTGATGGGTTTTCTAAATATTTCCGAATTTTTGTTAATGAAAACTTCCTTCAGCTTTAAGAAAACTGTTTTTTGTTTCTCCTGAAGACTTTGAAGTTTTTGTGTTAATACAGTATTGTTGAACAAGTGCGACATGTCTATCACATTTTTTCAAATATTCATAAAGTGCTTGACAATTCATGCAGTGATGGCAACGCAGTCCCTAACGCATCACATATAGCTCTTTTTTGTTCAAAACAGTGATTTTTACTGGCTGTTTCACAATTTCGAACGGAAATTGATTCGTACGAAATCTGTGTTATTTGTAAATTATTTTGGGAGTTTTGTTTTTAAAAATTTAGCTTGGCTACTTATGAGCGAAAATGTAGCTGCTTTGATATTTTAAAAATGTAAAAGCAGCAAAAAGTAGGACAACCCCAGACACTTGTTAAAAAAGTAGGAGGACGGAACCCAACGATCTACAAAAGAGGACGGTGTCCGGGGAAAAGAGGACGGATGGCAACCCTAGGTATGGGAAAGTCTACAGTTTGTATCCTTTTGCTAAAATTTGCTCCGAAATGTTTCCACTAAATAAGGAAAAAATTAATGAAACATTTCGAAGAAATGGGGCTTTCCTCCGGGCTTAGGTGCAATTGGTAAGTACAAACAAAGCTTAAACTTAAAGCGAGTTCTTTATACAATGTTTTAAAATAAATAAGCTCTTGGTATATGGAAATTTAAATGTTGAAGTACACCCTAAATCTTCTGATGCTGTTTATTTATTTTAATTACAAGGGATGGTATTCAACAGTACTGTTTGCTACATATATGTTCATGTTTGTAACATATACAGGATATATGGTCCAACATTTATTTTAAAAACATAAATCTTGAAAGCCCTGGACGTGGTAATAACTCCCAAATCTTTGAGAAGTCACTGCTAACAAAATATTTAGACAAATGTCCCTTCTTAGCAGAAATGTGCGAGAATCTGCCTGGTTGGAGTTCCAGTTCTTATATCAAGAGATTCGCCTTTCCGATTATCAAAAACAGTATCGACAGTAATATAAGTGAAAAATATTTCAATTACTCATTGCCAAGATGTCGCAGAGAGTGGTTGAAAATGAGATGGGGCATTTAAAAGCTCGTTTTCGATGAGTAAGTAAAGGCATAGATAACAAAATTGAAGACGTAACTTTTATAATAAAAACTTGTATATTACATAATTTTTTAAATGAAACAAATGATGCCATAAATGCCATATGGTTGCAAGTTGCAAAAAACTCAAACTTTAGAAATTAATCGCTCTCAACTCAGCGATAGATATCATATTTGAGTAGAAACAGAAAAGAAAAGATATTAGTTAAGTTATTAATTAAAGAACATTTATTTCAATTTAATAAAAACAAAAACAATTAATTTCATATTAAGCTAAATTAATAACAAAAAGAATCTGAGTTCAAACACCTCAAACCATCACGAAAAAATGTCATACACTATAAGAGTATTATTAAACAAACAAAAATTTTGACCCCAGATTCATTCGGGTTCCGAAATATGACGGCGTAAAAGTTGTAAAATATGTTAAAAAAAAAGCACAAATGTGTACTTACATATAGAACTTTGGAACTATGAAAGATAATTTTGTTGTTTTGGTATCGTTTTAAGGGTGAAAGTGCACCCTTTAAAATTATATTCATATCGCGTTTTTTTAAGAAAAGGTCAAAGGTAATTTTTTGGGGTCTTGGGTTCAAAGGTCTATATCTAAAAAAGTATATGTTTTAAAATTCTTAAAAAAATATATGTCAAGTACTAGACCCTCTTCTACATTTCCAGAAAATTTAAAGGTGGAGACTCAGTTGGTCTCAGAGTTATAGACCAGAACGTGATCTTAAGTATGTTTTGTGTTCATACTCAATTGATTGTTTGTTTTGTAGAAGCTGAAGTATGTACATTAGGGCGTCTCGAAAAAGATATAGCCATACACCACCGAATACTATCGCAAGATTTAAAAAAAAACAAGTAAAAACGTTATATTCGACCGGGTCGAATCTTAAATACCCTCCAAATATATAGTAAGTGAATTTGATATGTTTAACTTGGTGGGACAGAGTTCCTTTATATAATATCGTACGTCAACGCCCACTAAAGGGGGCGGGGTTCAAAAATATACAATATCATGTTTTCCACAGACGAACGTATGGGCATTGCTAGACCGTCTTAGACTTCATCACAATTCTCTTTGGAGGCTATAAAAACTGTATTTTGGCGGGGTCGCTCTGGCAAGGGCTGTGGGGGAAACATTTCACCTTTCGTATCGTTTTAAGGGTGAAAGTGCACCCTTTAAAATTATATTCATATCGCGTTTTTTTAAGAAAAGGTCAAAGGTAATTTTTTGGGGTCTTGGGTTCAAAGGTCTATATCTAAAAAAGTATATGTTTTAAAATTCTTAAAAAAATATATGTCAAGTACTAGACCCTCTTCTACATTTCCAGAAAATTTAAAGGTGGAGACTAAGTTGGTCTCAGAGTTATAGACCAGAACGTGATCTTAAGTATGTTTTGTGTTCATACTCAATTGATTGTTTGTTTTGTAGAAGCTGAAGTATGTACATTAGGGCGTCTCGAAAAAGATATAGCCATACACCACCGAATACTATCGCAAGATTTAAAAAAAACAAGTAAAAACGTTATATTCGACCGGGTCGAATCTTAAATACCCTCCAAATATATAGTAAGTGAATTTGATATGTTTAACTTGGTGGGACAGAGTTCCTTTATATAATATCGTACGTCAACGCCCACTAAAGGGGGCGGGGTTCAAAAATATACAATATCATGTTTTCCACAGACGAACGTATGGGCATTGCTAGACCGTCTTAGACTTCATCACAATTCTCTTTGGAGGCTATAAAAACTGTATTTTGGCGGGGTCGCTCTGGCAAGGGCTGTGGGGGAAACATTTCACCTTTGTCATAAAACTCTAAAAATAAATGCTTGGGATAATTATATACAAAATTAAAATTTCTTTTTTTTGATAGGGTCATTTAGAGGGCAAAGGGGGAGAGGGGGTAGGGCAGAAACAGATACACATAAAACTGTAAAAATAAATGCTTGGGATGATTATACACAAAATAAAAAAAAATGTATATTTATTTTTAATAGGGTCATTTAGCGGGCAAAGGGGGAGGAGGGGGTAGGGCAGCAACAGGCAGTCATAAAACTCTAAAGATAAATGCTTGGGATGATTATATACAAAATTTAATAAAACTTTTTTTTTTGGTAGGGTCATTTTGGGGGCAAAGGAAGAGGGGGGGGGGGGGGGGGTAGGGCAGAAATCGGCAGTCATAAAACTCTAAAGATAAATGCTTGGGATGATTATATACAAAATTTAAAAAAACTTTTTTTTTTGTAGGGTCATTTTGGGGGCAAAGGGGGAGAAGGGGGGGGGGGTAGGGCAGAAATCGGCAATCAAAAAACTCTAAAGATATATGCTTGGGATGATTATATATAAAATTTAAAAAAAATTTTTTTTTTTGGTAGGGTCATTCAGGGGGCGAAGGGGAAGGAGAGGGTAGGGCAGAGTAGTACCAGGTTTCGTCTCAGCTTCGTCATTAAAGCTTAAAAATTTTATTTTTAAGGAATGTAGGCTTAAGTAAAACAATTTGTTAAATTTTTATGCTATTTTTGCCTATAAATTTTTTTTTGGTAGGGTCATTTTAGGGGGCAAAGGAAGAAGGGGGGGGGGCTAGGGCAGAAATCGGCAGTCATAAAACTCTAAAGATGAATGATTGGGATGATTATATACAAAATTTAAAAAAAAATATTTTTTTTGGTAGAGTCATTTAGGGGGCAAAAGAAGAGGGGGCAAAGAAAGAGGGGGGGGGGGTAGGTAGGGCAGAAATCGGCAGTCATAAAACTCTAAAGATATATGCTTGGGATGATTATATATAAAATTTAAAAAAAAATTTTTTTTTTTGGTAGGGTCATTTAGGGGGCGAAGGGGAAGGAGGGGGTAGGGCAGAGTAGTACCAGGTTTCGTCTCAACTTCGTCATTAAAGCTGCAAAGTGTTATTTTTAAGAAATGTAGGCTTAAGTAAAGCAATTTGTTAAAATTTTTATGCTATTTTTGCCTATAATAACGCCCACTAAAGTGGGAAGGGTAAAAAAATATTTTTATTTTATTTAATGGCTCCAAGTTTAAGGCGTTGGACCGTATTTGACATAAAAATATATCATTTGCTTAACAAAATAACCAAAAAACTTTAAAAATTATGTTGTTTTTTCTGGGTTGGTTTAGTTCTTCTTTGGGGAACTTTTTTCCCTCTTGCCCGATTTAGCCCATCTTCGAACTTAACCTGCTCTAAGTTTTGAAATATATTTATGCCAAATTTCAAGAGTCTAGCAATTTTCGTTTGGACTGAATCGTGATTTCCATAGACGGACGGACGGACGGACGGACATGCTCAGTTCGTCTTAGATTTCATCACTGATCAAGAATATATATACTTTATGGGAATGACAAAGTGAATATACCCTCCAAATTCTTTTTTGGAGGGTATATCTTTAGAGTTTTTTGATTGCCGACTTCTGCCCTACCCCCCCCCCCCCTCTCTTCCTTTGCCCCCAAAATGACCCTACAAAAAAAAAAGTTTTTTTAAATTTTGTATATAATCATCCCAAGCTATTATCTTTAGAGTTTTATGACTGCCGATTTCTGCCCTACCCCCCCCCCCCCTTTGCCCGCTAAATGACCCTATTAAAAATAAATATACATTTTTTTTTATTTTGTGTATAATCATCCCAAGCATTTATTTTTACAGTTTTATGTGTATCTGTTTCTGCCCTACCCCCTCTCCCCCTTTGCCCTCTAAATGACCCTATCAAAAAAAAGAAATTTTAATTTTGTATATAATTATCCCAAGCATTTATTTTTAGAGTTTTATGACAAAGGTGAAATGTTTCCCCCACAGCCCTTGCCAGAGCGACCCCGCCAAAATACAGTTTTTATAGCCTCCAAAGAGAATTGTGATGAAGTCTAAGACGGTCTAGCAATGCCCATACGTTCGTCTGTGGAAAACATGATATTGTATATTTTTGAACCCCGCCCCCTTTAGTGGGCGTTGACGTACGATATTATATAAAGGAACTCTGTCCCACCAAGTTAAACATATCAAATTCACTTACTATATATTTGGAGGGTATTTAAGATTCGACTCGGTCGAATATAACGTTTTTACTTGTTTTTCTTCAATAATCATTGTACCTACCCATCAAATCCCAATTAGAACTTACCCATATTATAATCACTTATACAAAAAGAATTAAAAAATTAATGTGAAATCAAAAAATTTTAATCAGTCATATTTTGAAATGACCCAAGTTGGCTATATTTTTGACGGCTCTCGAGCAAGGCAGCTTTACTAGGTACATCCATAACTAAAACAATAAACCACACGTATTTTGTTGCTAGAAATTAAACACCACCCTGTCAAAAAAGAAATGTAATTTTCTTGAAAACATTGTGAAATATAAGGCGCTTAAACAAATAATCAAAAAAATTTACATGTTTTGGAATATTTTTATTAAACTTGTACAGGATGTCAATTTTTCAACGGGCTTAAGTTCAAATCTGCTAAACTGCAGTTTATATTTTTATTTAATAAATGAATTTGTTCAAATTCTATTTATTTATATTAAGAGCGGAATATTAACAATATTTCTTTTAATCATCAAACCAGCAGAACGGATCAGTATTGATTTCAAGGCCGCTACGCCATCTCATGAGCGTTCTTTGTTCAATTTTTCCACTTTCGCAAGTGGTGCTAGTTAGTAGGAATATCAACTATTTAAACATTTTAAAAAGCAAAAAGAGACATATGGAATATTGGGAATATTAATCGTCAGGGTTGGGAAATTTCGTACTAACCAAAAAGAAGTAATAACTTAAAAAATTTAAAAAATATTCCCGTATTACTACGCGTAGGGCTGCTCTGCGTTAATTTCAATTATATCTGAATGACTCCCGACTTTTGTGCATTGTAGAAGGTGTCTATCTAAGAGAATCTAAACATCGCAGTCGAGCTCAAAAATTAAAATTTTATACGATTCCAAAGGCATTCGATTTTTAGTACACGAACCTGTAGTTTGAACACTCCGCGATTATAAGGTATTTATAAATATGCGTTTAAGCTGCCTTGGTACGTAGCATTCATCCATTTAGTTTTTCTCAGCAGATATTCGCTAAGAAGACTGGACGAGACCGAGCTATAACAGATTTTCGTTATTTGAAGAGGCGTTTGGCACAAACCCCTAAACCCACTACAGCAGCAGTGAGAGCAGCTGCTACCCAACTTTTGGCAGAAGGTTCTAATCAAACACAAAATATTAAGGGAAACATAGTAAGTAACAGATAGTCTCAATTTTAGTTTCACAATTTCAGTTTTTGGTTCTCTCTTTTCCAGTTAGAGGATGAAGCTTTAGCTCGCGCAATTCCTTTGTCCATAATGGAATTGGATGAAGAAAACGATAGGAATAGACGTAATGATGCACAACGAACCCTACCATACCAGTGGGCGGCCAGCAGCAAAATGGCAAAGGCAAATGCTCACTATCATAGTTCTTCAAATGATCCTCCTGTCAATAAAATCAAATAGAAACAAGTAGACTTAATTCGGAATATCTATGTAGATTTCAAAACTTAACAATAGTTAATTAATAGTTTTGACCCTTGAAAACATTTTATATTTGTCTAACGTTATTTATAATGTTTTATATCGTCTATCGTACTTAGCTATTGTAAATCACAACTTCGGGGATCTACGAAATACATCTAATATATAAAAATTAAAAATTTGTTCGCATTTTATGCGCGGTCAAACCGCTCAACCGATCGCAATGAAATTTGGTGCACTTAGTCTGTGCAACTCCGGGAAGGTGATAAGGTACTACGTTTTTTAAGACTAGGACCAGAAGGGCGATACGGGGAGTTGCACTTAGTCTGTGCAACTCCGTGAATGTTATAGGGTACTACGTTTCTTAAGACTAGGACCAGAAGGGCGATACGGGGGAAATGTCTATCCCTCCGAAACCTTCAAACCGATTTTAATGAAACTTTGATCGTAGATAGATCTGCGTCTAAAAATTCACATAGGCTGTGCATCCTTTCAAAACCAGGACGAGGAAGGCGATAGGGAGGAATGTTTCGCCCTTCCGAAACGTTCAAACCGATTTTAATGAAATTTAGAACAAAAATAGATCAGTATTTAAGAAGTCACATAGGCTATGTACATTTTTAAAATTAGAAACGTTCATACCGATTTTAATGAAATTTAGAACGTAGATAGATCTTTGTCTAAAGGTGCATATAGGCTATGTAACCAGGAGGGCGATAGGGGGGAATTTTCTGTCCCTTCGAATTTTCAATTACAATTAACAAGTCGCAGGGACAGTCACTGCAGGTGTGCGGACTGAATTTAGAAAAGCCATGTTTTTTGCATGGCCAGTTATATGTATGTTGCGTGTTCAAGAGTTGGATAACTAAAAAATTTATATGTTCTTGCTGAAGGGAGTAAAACAAAGATAGTATTGTCTACACCGAACCGCTTAAATAAATCGTTTATTATTTTTATACCCTCCAAAAAAGAATTTGGAGGGTATATTCACTTTGTCATTCCGTTTGTAACGCATCGAAATATCCATCTCAGACCCCATAAAGTATATATATTCTTGATCAGTGATGAAATCTAAGACGAACTGAGCATGTCCGTCCGTCCGTCCGTCCGTCTGTGGAAATCACGATACAGTCCAAACGAAAAGAGTTAGACTCTTGAAATTTGGCATAAATATATTTTAAAACTTAAAGCAGGTTAAGTTCGAAGATGGGCTAAATCGGGCAAGGGGGAAAAAAGTTCCCCTAAGAAGAACTAAACCAACCCAGAAAAAACAACATAATTTGTATAGTTTTTTGGTTATTTTGTTAAGCAAATGATATATTTTTATGTCAAATACGGTCCAACGCCTTAAACTTGGAGCCATTAAATAAAATAAAAATATTTTTTGACCCCGCCCACTTTAGTGGGCGTTATTATAGGCAAAAATAGCATAAAAATTTAACAAATTGTTTTACTTAAGCCTACATTCCTTAAAAATAACAATTTTAAGCTTTAATGACGAAGCTGAGACGAAACCTGGTACTACTCTGCCCTACCCCCTCCTTCCCCTTCGCCCCCTAGATGACCCTACCAAAAACAAATTTTTTTTTTAAATTTTGTATATAATCATCCCAAGCATTTATCTTGAGAGTTTTATGACTGCCGATTTCTGCCCTACCTACCCCCCCCCCCCCCACCTCTTCCTTTGCCCCCTAAATGACCCTACCAAAAAAAAAATTTTTTTTTAAATTTTGTATATAATCATCCCAAGCATATATCTTTAGAGTTTTATGACTGCCGATTTCTGCCCTACCCCCCCCCCCTCTTCCTTTGCCCCCAAAATGACCCTACCAAAAAAACAAGGTTTTTTTAAATTTTGTATATAATCATCCCAAGCATTTATCTTTAGAGTTTTATGACTGCCGATTTCTGCCCTAGCCCTCCCCCCCCCCCCCCCGCCCTCTACCTTTGCCCGCTAAATGACCCTACCAAAAAAAATTTTTTTTTTTAATTTTTTATATAATCATCCCAAGCATTTATCTTTAGAGTTTTGTGACTGCCTGTTGCTGCCCTACCCCCTCCTCCCCCTTTGCCCGCTAAATTACCCAATTAAAAATATATATAAATTTTTTTTTTATTTTGTGTATAATCATCCCAAGCATTTATTTTTACAGTTTTATGTGTATCTGTTTCTGCCCTACCCCCTCTCCCCCTTTGCCCTCTAAATGACCCTATCAAAAAAAAGAAATTTTAATTTTGTATATAATTATCCCAAGCATTTATTTTTAGAGTTTTATGACAAAGGTGAAATGTTTCCCCCACAGCCCTTGCCAGAGCGACCTCGCCAAAATACAGTTTTTATAGCCTCCAAAGAGAATTGTGATGAAGTCTAAGACGGTCTAGCAATGCCTATACGTTCGTCTATGGAAAACATGATATTGTATGTTTTTGAACCCCGCCCCCTTTAGTGGGCGTTGACGTACGATATTATATAAAGGAACTCTGTCCCACCAAGTTAAACATATCAAATTCACTTACTAAATATTTGGAGGGTATTTAAGATTCGACCCGGTCGAATATAACGTTTTTACTTGTTATGTATGTAATTGTAGTTTTAAGTTATTATACAGAAATATACTTATGTATATAAATACTGTTTCTTACAAATGTTTATTTTATTTCATGACGATGGGGGTAGCGAAGCACACCGGGTGTAGCTAGTAGTTTCATAAAAATAAAGAATATTTATAAGTAAAGTAAAAAATTTTTATTCTATTGCGGAATCCCAGTGGCAAACGTATGGGGAAATAACAACTTGAATCATATATTGTATCAGTTAATTATCAGTGGAGGCAATTATGTATAGTACAGTGATGGCCAAAATATTAGCAACGATAATCGAATTTTTATTAAACACTAAGTCCCGGTTTACACTATGCAATTTTTGTCGCAGAAATTCTTGATATTTAGTTAGGAAGAGCGAGAAAGGAATACAAATGTTATATATTCCTATTTCAGGACTCTCACACAAAATAAGAATTGCTGCAACAAAAGTTGCATAGTGTAAACCGGGACTAAGTGTGTTTTTATACCCTCCACAAAAGAATTGAAGGGCATATTCACTTTGTCATGCCGTTCGTAACGCACCGAAATATCCATCTCAGATCCCATAAAGTATATATATTCTTGATCAGTGATGAAATCTAAGACGATCTAGCCACATCCGTCCGTCCGTCAGGGCAAATCACGATTCAGTCCAAACGAAAAGAGTTAGACCCTTGAAATTTGTTATAAATATATCTTGAAGAATAGCACAGGTTAAGTTCGGTGATGGGCTAAATCTGGCAAGAGGGGAAAAAGTTCCCCTAAGAAGAACTAAATCAACCTCTAAAAAACAATATAATTTTTAAAGTTTCTTTTTGTAATTTTGTTAAGCAAATGATATATTTTTATATTAAAGGAGGTCCAATGCGTTAAACTTGGAGCCATAAAATCAAACAAATTAATTTTTGAACCCCGCCCCCTTTAGTGGGCGTTAATGTATGCAAAAATAGTTTAAAAATTGTTTTACTTAAGCCTACATTCCTTAAAAATATAATTTTTAAGTATTTTGGTCGAAGCTGAGACGTAAGCTGATCCTCCTCTGCCCTACCCCCTCCTCTCCTTTGCCTTCTAAATGACCCTTTAAAAAAAATAAAAAATTAAAAAAAATATATGTGTGAAGATAAATATGCCGAGTTAAATATGTTTTGACGTAAGCAGTTACGAAGTGTATGACGTAACGAAATGGCAATCAGAGAATTTTTTTTGTATAAAAATCCATATTTATATACAAAATGATTATGGGCGTGTCTTCTATCCCAGACATCATTTTGTATATAGTGGCACTGCATGCCAACTTCTTATTTGGCCGATGGGGCCAAAAGTCCTCCAAGATTACACACACTCCCATGTCCTGTAAATACTTTTACAACCTCAATTCAGCTATTCCAATTTTTATGTGTGATAGAAGACACTCCCATAATTATGTTTTATTTACTGGCAATGCATGCCAACTCCTTATTTGGCCACTGGGGGCAAAATCCCTCACAAGATCACACACACTCATGGCCTGTAAATTGACCTTTCATGGCCTGTAAATATTTTCAAAAAATGCTCAAAATTTTTTTTAAATATGGATTTTCATAAAGAAAAAACTTCACTGTTTGACATTTCGTTACGTCATAACATATTTGACAGCTGAATACGTTATTTCGTAACTGCTTACGTCAAAACATGTTTAACTCGGCATATTTATCTTCACTCACATAATAAATTTTTTATTTAATTATTCCAAATATTTATTTTTAGAGTCTTATGGCAAAGGAGAAATGTCTCCCCCACCGGGCCTTGCCAGAGAGACCCTGACAAAATATAGTTTTAATACCCGCCAAAAAAAATTTGATCCCATAAAGTATTTTTGATCTGTGATGAAGTCAAAGACGATCTAGCAATTCCCATACGTTCGTCTGTGGAAAACATGATATAGTCTATTTTTGGACCCCGCCCCCTTTAGTGGGCGTTGCATGTACGTTATTATATGCACAAATAGTGTAAATATTGAACAATTTGTATTCCTTAAGCCTATAAGAAGCTGAGATGTTCTCTGATCTTGCCGAGGTGAAACGTCTCCCCTACGGCCATTCCCGCAATGACTCTGTCAAATTGGAGATTTAAAATTGGCTACAGAGATGTCCTAAAGAAACTCTTACTTACTAAATATTTGGAGGGTATTTAAGATTCGACCCGGTCGAATATAAAGTTTTTAATTGTTTATTTATTTTTTAATTTTGTGAAGTAAATGATGTATTTTTTATGTCAAAGAAGGTCCAACGCATTAAACATGGAGCCATAAATTAAAATAAAAATAATTTTTGGAACCCGCCCCCTTTTTTGGGGGGCGTTATTATATGTATGCAAAGCTTATAACTGCATTTCTTATAACTAAAATTTTTAAACTTTAATGACGAATCGGAGACGTAACCTGATCCTCCTCTGCCCTACTTTAAATAAAATATGTATTTAGATAATTTGGAAAGTTTTAAACGCTACTGTTTGCATGTTTTGCTGCTAAAACAGCTTTTTGGATTATTTCATTTATATTTCGTTGTCTGGTCTTCTTACAAGTATTTCTAACTACTCGTACATTGGCGTGTTGTGCCTGGGCTTATGTTTTTCTTAATGACAATTTGTTTTTTTTTTGTCAAATAAGCTTTTGTTTTTGGAGGATTTTACAACACACATGTTCAGTTCTTCGAATAAAGTCTTGTATAGGAAATCATGGGCAAGTATTGATGTTTGTCTCATCTCCTGTTTAGACTTGAAAACTATAAGAATTGTGATATTAAAATACTCATGGGATTTCTCTTTTAATAAAATTAATAGGTAGTTTAAAAAAAAAAATTAATTCTAAATAAGTTTGAAATTGGAAATTTATATTAATTTATTTATTATTTCGTATGCTTTGAAATCTCTTGAATTTCTGTTTATAAGAATTTTCTTTTCCTATTTCTTCTCTAACATCCACAATTTATGTGTGTTGTACTCGTATTTTTTACATGCTAATAATGCATTTATTCTTATTTCTTTTTTGAATAATTTAAATGGGTTTTAAAGAAGAAAGAAAAACAAGTAAAAACATTATAATCGACTGGGTCGAATCTTAAATACCCTCCAAATATTTGGTAAATAAAAACTCTATTTTTATTTTTATTAAAATTTAAATTTTTATGGTATTTGTCTTAAGTCTTATTGGGGAATCCCAATGTTGTCATCTGCAGGTTCCGGCGATAGTGCTGCTGGTGCTGTAACACTATTATTATTACCTGAAGATTCCGACACTTCTGGCAGATTTTCCATTGGGGCATAAAAACTAACTTTCTTGTTCAATGTTTTCGCTGGTTCCGCTGTAGCTGCAGCTTGTGGTAAGTTACTGTTGATGATATACTTGTTTTGCGTTGGGCAGCAGAAAAGTTTATCATCGCATCGAATGCCAAAATACTGGGACTAGATAATATTATTGATACCATCTTGGTGGAAGGGCAGCTGATAATTGTCATGTCATCGGGGCTGTAATCATTAGTGGTTAGTAATTGCTCTAATTTAGCAAAGGACTGAATTATGTTGTTCTGGAGGATATAAAGAAAAGAATTGTTTAATTATCAAGTGAAGGTATTTAGGACATTTTTTAAAACTAACTCGTATGGGTCGAAAATTATAAATTCGATGTCCCTGTTGCTTAAAAACAATTGCATCGATCTTTGTAACGTCGGCAGTTTGTTTTTTATCAATCGTTGAGTCTCTTATAGGTATAACACGCTTATATGCTGTGGACTCGCCCATAAAGTTTGCTTCAGTGTACATTTTATTTTACTACTTTGTTGTTGCTGATGTTCCTTGGCGGCCGCAGGCGATGAAGAACTTACAACGGCCTGTGCTTTTTCCAAAAATGTTACAAGAGGTGCTGCTAAATTGTTAAGAGCATCTTTTATGAACTTTTCACAAATTTCAGTTGGCGATCAACTTCTTTGCGAGAATTCAATAATTTGGGGCGTTCCATCTAATAAAAACTCGAAGAGAGCGTTGTGGCTACCCATTGAGAACAATTGCTTGCGCTTCAGTAGTAGACCAAAAGCGGCAGTTTTTACTTTACTAAAGTCCAAATATGTTTCTTTTATTGTGAAATCCACTCTGAATGGAGCAATTTGTTCTCGCAATATTAACAAATGCTTAATCTCAAATAATTTCCCATCTATATTGGTCTGTAATAAAAGAATTATATATTTTCGGATAAAATTTTGATTCGCCCAGCACACAAACAAACCTTTGACTGAGATATTTTTGATGCTGCTGCCAAAACACTTTGACAATATCACTATTTTGTAAAACTTGTTTACTATAAACAATTCACCCTATTGCAAAGTGGACGACTTTACTCGAAATTTTTCCTGAAGAAGAACACCGAAGGTGTTCGAAATATTGAAATAAAGTATATAAATGAATACGGAAATAAAACATAAGAACGGAGTATAATTTCAATTCTTAGAACTAGAGCCTGAAGATAAAAAATAAGAATTTTGGCCAAAAATAAGGTCGAATAAAATAACACGCTTATATGCTGTGGACTCGCCCATAAAGTTTGCTTCAGTGTACATTTTATTTTACTACTTTGTTGTTGCTGATGTTCCTTGGCGACCGCAGGCGATGAAGAACTTACAACGGCCTGTGCTTTTTCCAAAAATGTTACAAGAGGTGCTGCTAAATTGTTAAGAGCATCTTTTATGAACTTTTCACAAATTTCAGTTGGCGATCAACTTCTTTGCGAGAATTCAATAATTTGGGGCGTTCCATCTAATAAAAACTCGAAGAGAGCGTTGTGGCTACCCATTGAGAACAATTGCTTGCGCTTCAGTAGTAGACCAAAAGCGGCAGTTTTTACTTTACTAAAGTCCAAATATGTTTCTTTTATTGTGAAATCCACTCTGAATGGAGCAATTTGTTCTCGCAATATTAACAAATGCTTAATCTCAAATAATTTCCCATCTATATTGGTCTGTAATAAAAGAATTATATATTTTCGGATAAAATTTTGATTCGCCCAGCACACAAACAAACCTTTGACTGAGATATTTTTGATGCTACTGCCAAAACACTTTGACAATATCACTATTTTGTAAAACTTGTTTACTATAAACAATTCACCCTATTGCAAAGTGGACGACTTTACTCGAAATTTTTCCTGAAGAAGAACACCGAAGGTGTTCGAAATATTGAAATAAAGTATATAAATGAATACGGAAATAAAACATAAGAACGGAGTATAATTTCAATTCTTAGAACTAGAGCCTGAAGATAAAAAATAAGAATTTTGGCCAAAAATAAGGTCGAATAAAATACACAAAATTAATTAGTAAAACTTTTTTAACATTTTGCTGCAACTTTTCACTGGGAAAAAACAATTTGTGTAGCTTTAAAACAAACTTTTGACAATAAGTTGATTTATAAACAATAGACAGGTGAGCTACTGAGGGTACCTGTCTGCCTTGCTCTCGAGCTTAGAAAAATGTGGCCCATGCGTTCCTCATCGGTGAAAGCCATGGCAGATTCATGTACTATATGACAATGGTATGGATAAGCTGTGGAAATAATTAAGTTTAGCAAACAAAGCCATGAAATGAAGTTATTTTGTCTATGTTAACCTGGTATTTCTACTATTTCATTTGAAAACTGTAATGTTTCCAGCTGGTATTGCTTATAGAACTGCAAGCATTGGCGGCTCAGTCAATTGAAATTTGGTCCAATTGATCATAGTGAAATATGAGTCACTGTAAAAGTATATGAAATTAATGTCTTGTGGACCGAACATTGGACGAATGCATACCGTTGCCTCACTTCGGCTGATAAAATCTTAGCATAGCCATCTGAACGCACTAGCGGATCTTGGTCTGTTACCGTCGATAACAAAACATTCTCGGGATGGAAAAAGTACGCGTTATTTTCTATGGATGGACGAAGAACCTGTTGTACGCGTTATATTCTACCCGTACGCTCGGCAAAAAAATATATATATTTCTTTTTTTAAACACAAAAACGGTACATTTGAGGCCAACGACTATTAAAGCAAAACATTGGCCTCAAGACAAAAACATCGACATATCACTCTTTGAGATCCGACTATAAATGTAGAACAAGTGTGCCCAAAAGTTCCTTATGGAAGAGTAAACACCAATACATTGAAATAAAAACTAAGTTTTATTCAATATTTCTTGTTGTAAAAACAAATACATACAAAGCGATATCAAACGCTAAAAAAAACATAGTCTTCACTGATGATCGCTGTCGTCAATGTTACCAGCAATCCTTACGAAAGTGTTGCTGCTTTTATACAATGAAGAACAACAACAAAACAATAATATGACAAAGTTGTTTGTGTATTTCGTATTGCTAGTGCTGGCTGCAGTATGCGAGTATTAAAACACACATCCTATAGCTAAGCGCTTTTACAAAAACAAATGAGCATCAAGCGCATAGGGCCTGGGCACTCTTGATTTTGGCGACCCCTACTTTCGGCAAAAAGAAAAAAAATTTTTTTTTCGAAATCATCTAGCAATAATGCTTTATATTCGGTGGTGTACGGCGAACTTTTTTTTCGAGACGCCCTAATGTACATACTTCAGCTTGTACAAAACAAACAATCAGTTGGGTATGAACACAAAACATACTTAGGATCACGTTTTGTTCTATAACTCTGACACCAATCGAGTCTCCTGGAAATGTAGAAGAGGGTCTAGTCCTTGACATATTTTTTTTTAAGAATTTTAAAACATATACTTTTTCAGATATATACCTTTGAACTCAAGACCCCAAAAAATTACCTTTGACATTTTCTTTAAAAAACGCGATATGCATATAATTTTAAAGGGTGCACTTTCACATTTAAAACGATACCAAAAAAACTAAATTATCTTGCATAGTTCAAAAGTTCTATGGCTTTTTGTAAGGAGACTTTTGTGAGTTTTTAACATATTTTACAACTTTTATGATGTCATGTCATGAATCTGGGGTCAAATATTTTTTTATTTAGTAATACTCTTATAGCCATGATGGTTCGACATGTTTTCACTCAGCTATGTTTTGAATTGTTATTTTAAAAATTTATTCATTTTTCTATTCTTCAGCACTTGTGACAAATTTTTCAATCAGCTCGTTTTTCAAAATTCCAAATCGTACATTTTTTTATGCATTACTTTCATCTCCTATTTTGTCTATTCGATTTAACAATTCCCGTTGGTAATCATATTTTCTCATATTCTTTACAGGTTAAATTGGTTAAAATATGTGGATTTTATTTTCAATTTACCGCAGGTATCCAATATTGATCAAATATGTGTAATGCAGAAAACAAAAAGGCTGACGTAGGAGTGGTCGCTACAAGCACTAAAGCGAAATGCTATCGCCATATGTAAGGTTGGTTGCATTACAATATTGGGTACCTGCGGTAAATTGACAATAAAACCCAAATTTTTTAGCCGTTTTTTATGGTTTACAGCTTATTTTATTTTTAAGATATGTACTCGTAGCTCTAAGAAAAATGTGCAAGATGTTGAATATTTGCTTTATCTTTTTATACCCTCCAAAAAAGAATTTGGAGGGTATATTCACTTTGTCATTCCGTTTGTAACGCATCGAAATATCCATCTCAGACCCCATAAAGTATATATATTCTTGATCAGTGATGAAATATAAGACGAACTGAGCATGTCCGTCCGTCCGTCCGTCCGTCCGTCTGTGGAAATCACGATACAGTCCAAACGAAAAGAGCTAGACTCTTGAAATTTGGCATAAATATATTTAAAAACTAGAGCAGGTTAAGTTCGAAGATGGGCTAAATCGGGCAAGAGGGAAAAAAGTTCCCCTAAGAAGAACTAAACCAACCCAGAAAAAACAACATAATTTTTAAAGTTTTTTGGTTATTTTGTTAAGCAAATGATATATTTTTATGTCAAATACGGTCCAACGCCTTAAACTTGGAGCCATTAAATAAAATAAAAATATTTTTTGACCCCGCCCACTTTAGTGGGCGTTATTATAGGCAAAAATAGCATAAAAATTTAACAAATTGTTTTACTTAAGCCTACATTCCTTAAAAATAACACTTTTCAGCTTTAATGACGAAGCTGAGACGAAACCTGGTACTACTCTGCCCTACCCCCTCCTTCCCCTTCGCCCCCTAAATGACCCTACCAAAAAAAAAATTTTTTTTTAAATTTTATATATAATCATCCCAAGCATATATCTTTAGAGTTTTATGACTGCCGATTTCTGCCCTACCTACCCCCCCTCCCCCTCGTCCTTTGCCCCCTAAATGACTCTACCAAAAAAAATTTTTTTTTTAAATTTTGTATATAATCATCCCAAGCATTTATCTTTAGAGTTTTATGACTGCCGATTTCTGCCCTACCCCCCTCCCCCCTCTTCCTTTGCCCCCAAAATGACCCTATCAAAAAAAAAAAGTTTTTTTAAATTTTGTATATAATCATCCCAAGCATTTATCTTTACAGTTTTATGACTGCTGATTTCTGCCCTACCCCCCCCCCCCCCCTCTTCCTTTGCCCCCTAAATGACCCTACCAAAAAAATTTTTTTTATTAATTTTGTATATAATCATCCCAAGCATTTATCTCTAGATTTGTATGACTGCCTGTTGCTGCCCTACCCCCTCCTCCTCCTTTGCCCGCTAAATGACCCTATTAAAAATAAATATAAATTTTTTTTTTACTTTGTGTATAATCATCCCAAGCATTTATTTTTACAGTTTTATGTGTATCTGTTTCTGCCCTACCCCCTCTCCCCCTTTGCCCTCTAAATGACCCTATCAAAAAAAAGAAATTTTAATTTGAATATAATTATCCCAAGCATTTATTTTTAGAGTTTTATGACAAAGGTGAAATGTTTCCCCCACAGCCCTTGCCAGAGCGACCCCGCCAAAATACAGTTTTTATAGCCTCCAAAGAGAATTGTGATGAAGTCTAAGACGGTCTAGTAATGCCCATACGTTCGTCTGTGGAAAACATGATATTGTATATATTTGAATTGAAGGAACTCTGTCCCACCAAGTTAAACATATCAAATTCACTTACTAAATATTTGGAGGGTATTTAAGATTCGACCCGGTCGAATATAACGTTCTTACTTGTTTTAAATTAAATTTTTAAACTGAAAAAAATTACTAATGTTGCACGAAAAAAAAATTTTTTCTTCACTAATTTTTCTGAATAATTCCGAAACGATAAGAGATAGAGAGAAATTATATTCGACTAGTATGAAAAGTTAAAAACCTCTTATCTTATGCATAAGATAACTTTTCAAAACTGTGGTTAAAGTCTACTGACGATTTGGTAAAGCACCAATGAAATGCATATAGAGATTGCTTAACCACCAACAAATAAATTTCATTTATATACATCTATTCGACTAGAATAAATACAATTTTGTTACACATCTTGTGGTGTTTTAGTATTGAAAATTGGATGACTCGTTCTCGAGTTAGGGTGAAATATGTCTCCGTAATGGAAAAAAACCAAAAACAGGTTTTAGTTTAGCGCATCAAAATCCATATAGTCCACATCTTTTAAAGGAGAGACAGAAAATGATTTTTTGCTGAGCAGTGTTATTTATGAACAATCTATTTGTGGCAAAGATAAAAAATAAATTGCTGTTAAAAAATTGTAACGTACAGGAATGTATGAGGCAAATGATTTTCTGACAGCCATTCATATAATAACAACAAAACAGTAACAGCATTTTCAAGAACGCACTGAATGCGAGTATGTTCTTAAAACGTATACAAAAACTGAAGAGTTCAGAAATATGCTTTTTACAGAATCTCGCTGTTGAGCTTTCGCAGTATGAGGCAGACGACGACTTGACAACAGAAGAAATCTTCGACTTGACAACAGAAGAAATTTCGGTATTTAACAAAATTAAGCGAAACAATTGAAAATGCCAAACATTTTACGAAATTAAAACAGGCCTCGAATAGCGTAATGGAATATTTTATATGTTTAAAGAAATTCAGATTAAAAACTGAGAAATTATAATTGCATATGGGATACCTTCGATTTCTCCAATATGAATAAGTGAAAGAACTTTTCCAAGTCAAGTTTTATAAAAACTAAAAAAGAATGTCGCTTAAATCCTAACACCGAAAGTTCGACCACCTTTTGCAATGTTTTTCAGGCCAAGCTTTAAATACTTATCGGGCTTTGGTTTTAATCGGCTAATCGCTCGATTAAACAACCGATGTTTTGGTTTAATCGTGTAATTTTTTTTTGATAAATTTTGTTTATAAATTAAGTTATTTCAATAAACAAAAATGCATAAATTATATATTATATGAATATTATTATTAAAACAAATTCTTAAATTGTTATGAAATTTTTATTTGACATATTGTCACAATTCTATTTTAAATGAAATTTATTTGTTGTTGGCCAAGCAATGTCTATACGCATTTCATTGCTGCTTTACCAAATCATCAGTAGACTTTAAACATTCTTAAGGCTCATTTAGCCGAACGTTGAAATCGTAAATGTTAGGTAAATGTGTCAGCTGATCCAAACTGTAATATGGCAAGTTGTGAAAACGCTTACTTGACTTTAATAAAATGTTACCGTAACGTTGGAACCTGCAGAAAATAGAATTTTATTTTAAGGTTACGTCACAGTTGTAGACTGTGATGGGATGTATGTATGTTGAATGAGAATGGGGCACAAAAGACCTCTTTTGTACTTATTTCTCTTTTGATATGTTTAGCTGATATATATGTATAATTACATGATATATGCATTTAAATGTTTATCTAACTTTCTAAATAAATGTTTTATTCACAATGAAATATCGCATGGCTGTATCTGGTTGTTCGTTTCAGATGTATTAAACACTCGTTTGTACGTAAATACATATATACATATGTGTAATATAACAAAACATTTAATATATATTGTAATATGAAAAAAATGTGCCCATTTTGTTAAACTGATGCCAAGGAATGAGTCAATATCCTATTAGTTGTGTATATTGGTGTTTCTGATGCCTCTTTGTACCATTTAATTAATTTGCGTACTTTTTCAACACGAACGCCAATAACATAAATATATTAAAGTGCCATCAATGTTTTAAACAGTCGTATAAAGTTTTATTGTATTTATTTTTGAAAGTGATACGCATCAGATTTTTTGTGATAAACATATTTTCCACATCCATTATATTATATTATTTTCTTTATTAAATACACTCAAACGATATAGCTTACAAGAAACACAATATTTTGCGAATTTTTGATGATCTTGTTTTTATAAATAGTTATATGTTGTTTGTTTATGTCAAAAACATATGACACGATTTTAAGCATTCTATAAGTGTAGCAACATTTACATTTACCTAACATTTGCATTTAGCTCACATATACGATTTCAACGTTCGGCTAAAAGTGCCTTTAAACTAAAACAAGCAAACAAAAAAGAATTCTGATGTAGGTAGTACATATTATGTTCGTTCGCTTACTTTCCCAGTAAAATTCAGTAGTTGAGTAAATTTTGCTCAAATTGAAAATTTTACTCTCGGGACTGGCTCCTGCTCAAAAAAGTACGCGAACGTAAAAATTGCAAAAACTTCAGGTTATTTAAAACAACTGCTCTCTAACAGTCATCCCT
Source organism: Linnaemya tessellans (assembly GCA_951800035.1). Taxonomy (NCBI): domain Eukaryota; kingdom Metazoa; phylum Arthropoda; class Insecta; order Diptera; family Tachinidae; genus Linnaemya; species Linnaemya tessellans. The sequence goes on from OX637532.1 coordinate 72,690,385, forward strand.
AAATACGGGCGGCAAGCGTTTTTTAGCTGTTAAAAGTTCTCATGTCCCTACATTTTGTATGGAGCATACGCGGCGGCAACGCTTTGCTATTGGAAAATCCGGTTTTTACAGAGCGTTTCCCAATGAAATTAGTTGCAAAAGAAAACAATTGTAACCAGAGAAAAAAATCAAAAATGTTAAAAAGTGAAATATATAATAAAAGAAAGCATTTGTGCACTTTGTATTAGAAAATGGAGGTAAGAAAATATTTCATATGTGATTATATACATATGTATGCACGTTTGTAATTTGTACGAAATTTCAATAACAAAATCACATATGTCGTCCGTCCAGCTGTTAAAATAATCTGGCTTGTTTAATTTGTTTGTTTGATAACCCTGCTTTTATTGTTTTTTGGTATAACGTCGCCGCTTTTGTTTAGGTATGGCATTTCACCGTTAAAGCTCAGCGGAAAAAAACGTTCAGCTTTCCGCCCGTATTTAGGGATGGGGTAAGTAGCTTAAGCTGGATTCACCCATTCACAATTTTTTTATATGTAGTTTGGCGTCTCTCTTTTTGAGAGAGAGAGAGAGAGCGAAGGATAGTTAACTTTGTTCGGAGCATGAATTGGTTAATTTTAATTTTTGTTCTGAAACATTTCAACTGTGGTGCCAGTTACTTTAAATTTTTAAGTAAAGTTGAACTGAGATGTCACATCATTTTATATGTACATATGTATATATATATATATATATATATATATATATATATATATACACATATGTATATATATATGTATATATATATATATATATATATATATATATATATATATATATACATATATATATATAATTGTATTCTGATATTTTTAAGCTTAAGGTCTCTTTATTTTAGTTTAGTTTTTAATTTCAATATTTCGTCACTCCGTTGTGTGACTTCTTCAGGAAATTAATTATTTTATTAAAATAATTAATTTCCTGAAGAAGTCACACAACGGAGTGACGAAATAATGAAATTAAAAACTAAACTAAAATAAAGAGACCTTAAGCTTAAAAATATCAGAATACAATAATAATTAAAAAGAGGTCAAGAAACAAGAAGAATTTATATATATATATATATATATATATATATATATATATATATATATATATATATATAATATAATACAATCTATTAAGATTTTTTAATTTTCAATTTGTTTATTACACAATAAAATATATGAGTGTGACGCCAAGAAAACAAGCAAATTGCATTTATCTGCTACTGTGCTGCCTAATTGAAAAACTAACACGCATCGTTTACAAAAATATCTCATATGGTACCCTTGTTTTTCCAGAACAATTGTTCGAAGTGGGTGAATCGTTTCAGAACAAACTCTCAAAAAACTAAAATTGTTTCAAAACAATGGGTGAATCCAGCTTTAGATTTGTAAAATATGGCCTGTTTTGACTGCCTAGTACATAATGCTTTTCGTACTTGATGCAATGTATTTTATCAATTATTAATTCATTACGAAATGTATTTATTAAATGAACTTCTGAGAAAAAATTTAAACTCATTTAATATGTACATGACTCATTTTGTTTCTTGTTAATAAAATTGATCAATATTTCATGTTTGATAACACTGTGTAATAGTGAAAAAACTGCAAGGTCGTGACTTTAAGGGTTCGATTCTACTATCAAATTGTAGTGAAACCCTATACTCAGTTTGGCCAATTTGGTGACCGTTTTTATGGGCCTCCAAGGTTAGGTTAGGTTAAAAGGGCTGCTCGCAGTAAGCGAGAAAAACACTCGGAGGCCATGAAAAAGCCCATTGTGATGCCCAGAGGACTATACCCTACACACTCTTTTCAAGACGAAGTGGTGGTTCCTGAGAACTACCCAGAACTTCTCACAAAGCCCGCCAGGGCAGCCAGCGGTGCATCCCTGAGGCAGTCCAGATCTCGCAGGACGAGAGCCTAGATGTTTAAGCCTACACTCCTGCAGGGCCGGACCGTCACAAAGGAAATGCTGTACTGACTCCTTCTCCTCTTCATCGTTACAGCTCCTGCAGCGGCCATCATGGGAAAAGCCCAAATGCTTCGACATGAGCCCAATTGCACAGTCTTCAGTCAAGACCCCCACCAGGTGTGCCAACGGCTGTTTCCCAAAAAACAGAAGTTGCTTAGGCCTAGCTCTGCTAAGAGAGGGCCACAGAATTTTGGAGACCCTACAGGTAGTAATACTTGACCATCTGCTTGTCACCTCCCTCCTTGCCCACCCCTGAATACTGCCTAGCAGCTCAACTGAGAGAACGTCAATGTCCCTAAGCGATACTGCTTCATCCAAGGCCGAACCCGCTTTCGCCCATTCGCCCGCCATCACATTCCCCTGAATGCCTTCATGCCCTGGAACCGAAACCACTTTGACATCATGCCCCCTAAGTCTGGCCAGAGATTGAATGCATGCCACTACACATCTCGACTTTATCATCTCCGAGCCCAGGGTTCTAATTGTTGCCAAACTATCTACACAAATGTCAATAGTTCTTGCCTCCAAATTGAGTCTATTTATCCTCAATGCTGCCTCGGTAATGGCATAAATCTCTGCTTGGAAAACTGTCGAGGTATCGGGTAGCCTGAGCGATACCGAAAGGCCGAAATCCTCGGAAAATACGCCCGAACTAGTGCCATCTTCGATTCATCCGTGAAAATCAAAGTTGCATTACTACGTGTCGCGGAGTTTTCCATCCAGTCCTTCCTCTCCGGGAATGCGACTGAGAAGGATTTGTCGAAGCACTTGACCGTAGTCATATAATAAGTTCGTCCCCCCAGAACCTGCCCTTCTACCTTTTGCAGGATAATGCCATGTCCCGTACGGTCATGCCTGAAACTGCCCGACTCTATGAGCATGAGGGCAGATATGTACTTGATGTATACCTCAAGGGGAGCCAAATCAAGCATTGTCTCTAGACTGGCCTGAGGTGCTGATCTCATTACGCCAGTCACAGCAAGACATGCTAGCCTCTGTACCTTGCCCAGTATAGAGAGATATGTACTCTTGTCCACAGCCCTCCACCAAACAAGTGATGCATAAGTAAGAATGGGTCACCGCCGTATACATCCAGTACAGGATGTACGATTTCAGCCCCCATCTTCTCCCTGAAAGTCTCTTGCATGCGTAAAACGCACATAGAGCCCTCCTCGTTCTATCCTCCACATTACGATTCCACGATAGTTTAGAGTCTAGAACAGATACGGGCGTTTCATAGCACAATTGTGCTGAGATCATTCACACGTATTCTTACCCTCTATAATTTAGTCGTCGATGAGACAGCGACGAATAAATATCAGGCGGATGCTTACGAATTTTTTTATACTTTTTTCCAGAATATTTGTCCAGCAAACACTTTCAGTCATGATTATATGCGAAAAAAATTTTGTCATAAACAATCCTTTCGATAACATACAATGCCTTTTATACAATTTTTCTCCAATAAAGGACTATACTAATTCTCCTAATTTAGTAATACACTTAGTCTTATTAATTAGTCTGTGTAAAATCTTGTCAAAAATATTTTGAATATGTTTCCCATATGAAAATGATCTTCCATGCCCACATATATCAAAGCTTATTAAGTTTGATACATCCAACCGCGTATTTTTTTTTTGGCGAATATTCAGTGTTACGCTCCAACCAGCAACCATTCTTTAATTTTTTCTTGAATGGAAAACATAACAAATTATTGTCCAATGTTTCTTAATTTTTTTCATTTGACTGTTTACTTAGAAAAAGTTATATTTTTAATTAATAATTTTACGTAAACAACGTTCTTTTTCAACTTGCTACTTATGTATCTATATATATATATATATATATATATATATATATATATATATATATATATATATATATATATATATATATATATATATTGTATATATATATATATATATATATATATATATATATATGAAATCTTCTTATTTGACACATTGTTGTCACAATACTACTATATATAAATGAAATTTATTTGTTGGTGGTTAAGCAATGTCTATATGCATTTCATTGGTGCTTTACCAAATCGTCAGTAGACTTTAACAACAGTTTTGAAAAGTTAAAAACCTCTTATCTTATGCATATACTTTCGAAAACCATCTGAGAATTCACAACTTGTAAATTACAAACTATTTGCAAAAATAACAACAGAACAAGAACATAAATAAAATTCATTTATATATAGTAGTATTGTGACAACAATGTGTCAAATAAGAAGATTTCATAACAGTTTAATTTAGATTTTATTTTTCATTTTGCCTTATAAATACTTTTCTTGTTATCCAATGGATTTCTGATTGTATAAAGGTGTAGAAAAATAAAATAGATTCATATCGAACATACTTTATTTGTTGGTTTAGTTTTGTATGAGTTGCAAGCCTATGTTCTTGTTCTGTTGTTATTTTTGAAAATAGTTTGTAATTTACAAGTTGTGAATTCTCAGATGGTTTTCGAAAGTATATGCATAAGATAAGAGGTTTTTAACTTTTCAAAACTGTGGTTAAAGTCTACTGACGATTTGGTAAAGCACCAATGAAATGCATATAGACATTGCTTAACCACCAACAAATAAATTTCATTTATATATATATATATATATATGTATATATATATATATATATATTTTTGTTTGGTGGGTAGCTCGCAAGCTCAACACATACACAATTTACCAATACATTGACGGTGCCCACCACTGGTCTAGAATAATGCCGAGGTACTTCGCCTCCCTCGAGAGCTCCAAGCTCATGCCACCAAGGCATGGTGGTCTAAAAGCCGGGATCTTATATCTCTTGGTAAAAAGTACCAGTACAGTCTTTGAAGGGTTTATGCCTAGACCGTTCCCCTTGGCCCAGTCGACTAGTTCGTTCAGCGCTGAGTTCACTTATCGTAGGCAGATATTTACCCCTTATAAGGAACACAACGTCATCAGCATACGCAACTACCTTGGTGCCACCTGCGTTCAATCTGAAAAGAATGCTGTTCAGGACAAGGTTCCATAGGAGCGGAGACAGAACTCCCCCTGCAGAGTGCCCCTTGTTACAGCCTTCCTCCTCGTACTCATGCCCAAACTGGATACTATGGGCCTCCAAAGTTTCCCAATATTACCATGATGCCCAAAAAAGGTGCCATCAGTTTTTGCCAAATAGCTAATCAGCATTTAAAAATATCGCTTAAATATGTTCGACAAATATGTAGCCAAGAGTAAATTGACATTTTTTTGTTAAAATTTCATGACAAAAATTTATTTTATCTTAGAGATTTTTTAAAAAAATTTAAGAAAATAATTTTTTTTTTGAAATTTTTTATCATAACTTTTAGGAAATCCTAATTTTTCGTACACTATGTTTCGAAAAATTATAGCCACGGTAAAGCTGAACAACTTTTTTTAACATACCAATATAATCTGAACGTGTTTAGGTAGCAAAAATAAGTCATAAAAACTCAACTTTTACAATTCTATACTAAAACTAAATAAATTGAATTAAGATTCATCGGCTAATTGTTCGAAATTTGTTTTTAAATCTAAGAAAGATATGATAAATATTCCAAGGCACAAAGGAAAGTCAACATCAGTTTTATTCAACTTACACCGCAGAGCAGAACAACTGTTTTCGAAAGCCGCAACACCTTCATCATCAGTGCTCATGTGTATTGTGTTTATCACCACTTTTTGTCATTGCAAATCTTCATGAGGTATAAGGTAGTTTTGTTTAAGAAAAACGTATATGTTGTAACCAGGTTGGTTATTATATGTACTACAAAATATTGCATGTACCAAAAAAACATTAATTATCCAAACCCTAGAAGCGAAATTTAAATTTTTTGTTTTTTTGTTATCAGTGCAACGCTTCATGAGGTATAAAGTAATTTTTTTAAGAAAAATTTCATATTTTTAACCATTTTGGTCAATTTAATATTGCACTTGTCCATCCCTGGATTCGAAATTTTATTTTTTGGTTTTGAATTTTTGATACCAATTTTGTTCTTCCTAAATTATAAGACAGGTTTAGTTAGCAAAAAAACATCAGTTGCCTGTTTGATTACCTTCACGTATAAAATAAATGCAATTTCCCACCCCTGAAAGCAAAATTTGAGTTAAAGCAAGTAAAAGTGCCGTGTCGAATCTTAAATACCCTTCACAGATGTAACTCTTTTTTCTTTCTTTCTCTCCAAAACAGAAAGTAGGTTAATTAAAAAATCAAAATGATGTTATCGGTTACTTTTATATTTAATAAAACGTTTAAATTTTTCGGCTAGGAAGCTATATGATTGCCTTTTCTTAGATCTAATACCTATGAACGTCTTTCAAAAATATTATATAAATTTAATTTACGAACAAAACAAAAAATCCGTTTCATGTAGCCCAAAAAGTTCTAATTGTCCAACCGTAGAATCTTCTTTTAGATTTTGTTGGTTTTTAATACCAGTTTACTTCTTTCTGATATATAAAGTAGGTATAATTCATCATAAAAATCAAAAATATCAAATAAAATGATTACTTTTATGAATCAGAAAATGTCGATTTTCCAACCCCGGAACCGAATTTTTAATTTTTTATACTAATTTAATTTTTTCTGGTATATAAAATAGTTTTAATTCACTAAAAATACAAAATTTGGAATTTATGTATGTACTTTTATATATCAAAAATATTTCGATTTTCCAACCCTGGAACCGAATTTTTAGTTTTTAAAATTTTTAATACCAATTTAATTCTTAGCGAAGTATAAAATAGGTTTAAGTCACTGAAAAAAACCAAAATTGGGAACTTATATGGTTACTTTTATGTACCAAAATTAAGAATTAAAGAATTAAGAATTTTAGTACCAAAAAATTTCGATTTTCCAACGCTGGAACCGAATTTATAATTTGTTGATACTAGTTTAACTTTTTCTGAAATATCTAATAGGTTTAATTCACTAAAAACACAAAATTTGGAATTTATGTATGTACTATTATGTACGAAAAATATTTCGATTTTCCAACTCTGGAAGCGAATTTTTATTTTTTTACAATGCAATTCTTTGTGAGGTGTAACATAGTTTTACTTGACAAAAATATTAAATATTTTAAACTTTTTGGTCACCTTCATGTACCATAAAATATTTCATTTGTCCAACCCTGGAGTCGAAATTTTGATTTTTTAAGATTTAAATACCAATTTTGCTATTCCTGAATTATAAAACAGCTTTAATTAGCAAAAAAAACCTCAATTGCATTTTTTGTTACTTTTATGCAGAATAAATATTTCAATTTCCCAACCCTGGAAACGAAATTTAAATTTTTTTACCAATGCAACTCTTAATAAGGCATAAAATAGTTTTATTTAAGAAAAACTTAATATTTGTAACTATTTATGTAGGTCATTTTTATGTACCACAAAATATTGGAGTTATCCAACTCTGGAATCGAAATTTTGATTTTTTTTTAAATTTTTGATACTAATTTTGTTTTGCCTGAACTAAAAAATAGTTTTAATTAGTAAAAAAACAACGTCAATTGCCTTTTTGGTTACTTTTATGTAAAAAAAAATTTCAATTTCCCAACCCTGGAAGCGAAATTTCAATCTTTAAAATTTTCCTTGTCAATGCAAATCTTAATGAGGTATAAAGTAGTTTTGTTTAAGAAAAACTCGAATTTTGCAACCATTTTGGTAATTACATGTACAACAAAATATTGCATGTACCAAAAAAAATTTAATTTTTCCAACCCTGGAAACGAAATTAAAATTTTTTTTGTTTTTCTTATCAGTGCAATGCTTCTTGAGGTATAAAGTAGTTTTATTTAAGAAATATTGCAAGTATTTTACCATTTTGGTAACTTTCATATACCATAAAATATTGCACTTATCCATCCCTGGATTCGAAATTTTATTTTTGAATTTTTGATACCAATTTTGTTCTTCCTAAATTATAAGACAGTTTTAGTTAGCAAAAAAAAACAACATCAGTTGCCTGTTTGATTACTTTCATGCATAAAAAAAATTCAATTTCCCACCCCTGGAAGCAAAATTTGATATTACAAATTTTTTTTTTTGCCAATGCAAATCTTCATTGTGGTTTTGTTAAAGAAAAACTTGAAATTTTTCACAATTTTAGTTAGTACATGTACTGAAAAATACGGAATAGGCCGAAAAAAACAAATTAATATCCCATCCCTGGAAAAAAATTTAATTTTTTTTAGTTTTTAATGGACCATTGAGGCTCCCCAAAACACGAAATAGGTTTAATTTACAAACATTAAAAAAAATAATTGATTTGAACAAATTCATTTATTAATAAAATAATAAAAAATCATTTGTAGTCATGCAGATTCGAACTTAAGCCCGTTGAAAAGTTAACAATTTACATAAGAAAGTTCGACTAATAAAAATTCATCCATAATTTAAAACATTGCGGAGGCGCGCGCACTTGTTCATTGTAAATTGACAACTAAATTCAATTACCTGAACATAAATAACAAAGAAGCTTTAGCTATCAGCAGCCGATGGCTCTGGAAAAAGCGAAAGAGATACATGGAATATTGGGAATATTAATCGTCAGGGATGGGGAATTTCGCACTAACCAAATAAGTAATAACTTAAAAATATGAATGTGGGAACTTCTCATATTAAATTTTCGTTAATAACATTGGTTAAATAGTTGATATTCCTACTAACTAGAACCACTGGCAAAAGTGGAAAAATTGAACAAAGAACGCTTATGAGATGGCGTAGCGGCCTCGGAATCAGTACTGACCCGTTCTGCTGGTATGATGATTATTGAAAATATTCCTAATATTCCAATCTTAATATAAAAAATAATAAATAGAATTTGAACAATATTCATTATTAATAAAATAATAATATATCATTTGCAGTCATGCAGATTCGAACTTAAGCCCGTTGAAAAAATTAACAATTTAAATGTTTAATTTAAAAACAAAAAGTAAAAATCCGTTCCATGTACCCCAAAAAGTTTTAATTGTCCAACTGTGGAATAGTCTTTTATATTTTTTTGGTTTTTAATACCAATTTATTTCTTCCTGATATATAATGTAGGTATATTCATCATAAAAATTAGGAACATATACATATATTTTATGTACAAAAAAATTTCGATTTTCCAACCCTGAAATCGAATTTTTAATTTTTAAAATTTTTAAGACCTTTGTTGGTATTAAAAATCCCTGAAGATGACCAACAGAGTTGGTCGAAATATTGGAAGAAAATAAATGTAAAATTAAAAAGGAAACGCTTTAATTTTATTTTCTATTAAAAAGACCTCAAGCCGAAAAAATAGTTAACCAACAAACATAAAACAAGTAAAAACGTTATATTCGACCGGGTCGAATCTTAAATACCCTCCAAATATATAGTAAGTGAATTTGATATGTTTAACTTGGTGGGACAGAGTTCCTTTATATAATATCGTACGTCAACGCCCACTAAAGGGGGCGGGGTTCAAAAATATACAATATCATGTTTTCCACAGACGAACGTATGGGCATTACTAGACCGTCTTAGACTTCATCACAATTCTCTTTGGAGGCTATAAAAACTGTATTTTGGCGGGGTCGCTCTGGCAAGGGCTGTGGGGGAAACATTTCACCTTTGTCATAAAACTCTAAAAATAAATGCTTGGGATAATTATATACAAAATTAAAATTTCTTTTTTTTGATAGGGTCATTTAGAGGGCAAAGGGGGAGAGGGGGTAGGGCAGAAACAGATACACATAAAACTGTAAAAATAAATGCTTGGGATGATTATACACATAATAAAAAAAAATTTATATTTATTTTTAATAGGGTCATTTAGCGGGCAAAGGGGGAGGAGGGGGTAGGACAGCAACAGGCAGTCATAAAACTCTAAAGATAAATGCTTGGGATGATTATATACAAAATTTAATAAAACTTTTTTTTTTGGTAGGGCCATTTTGGAAGCAAAGGAAGAGGGGGGGGGGGGGGGGTAGGGCAGAAATCGGCAGTCATAAATCTCTAAAGATAAATGCTTGGGATGATTATATACAAAATTTAAAAAAACTTTTTTTTTTGTAGGGTCATTTTGGGGGCAAAGGAAGAGAGGGGGGGGGGGGGTAGGGCAGAAATCGGCAATCAAAAAACTCTAAGGATATATGCTTGGGATGATTATATATAAAATTTAAAAAAAAAATTTTTTTTTGGTAGGGTCATTTAGGGGGCGAAGGGGAAGGAGGGGGTAGGGCAGAGTAGTACCAGGTTTCGTCTCAGCTTCGTCATTAAAGCTTAAAAATTTTATTTTTAAGGAATGTAGGCTTAAGTAAAACAATTTGTTAAATTTTTATTCTATTTTTGCCTATAAATTTTTTTTTGGTGGGGTCATTTTAGGGGGCAAAGGAAGAAGGGGGGGGGGGCTAGGGCAGAAATCGGCAGTCATAAAACTCTAAAGATAAATGCTTGGGATGATTATATACAAAATTTAAAAAAAAAATTTTTTTTGGTAGAGTCATTTAGGGGGCAAAGGACGAGGGGGAGGGGGGGTAGGTAGGGCAGAAATCGGCAGTCATAAAACTCTAAAGATATATGCTTGGGATGATTATATATAAAATTTAAAAAAAAATTTTTTTTTTGGTAGGGTCATTTAGGGGGCGAAGGGGAAGGAGGGGGTAGGGCAGAGTAGTACCAGGTTTCGTCTCAGCTTCGTCATTAAAGCTGAAAAGTGTTATTTTTAAGGAATGTAGGCTTAAGTAAAACAATTTGTTAAATTTTTATGCTATTTTTGCCTATAATAACGCCCACTAAAGTGGGCGGGGTCAAAAAATATTTTTATTTTATTTAATGGCTCCAAGTTTAAGGCGTTGGACCGTATTTGACATAAAAATATATCATTTGCTTAACAAAATAACCAAAAAACTTTAAAAATTATGTTGTTTTTTCTGGGTTGGTTTAGTTCTTCTTAGGGGAACTTTTTTCCCTCTTGCCCGATTTAGCCCATCTTCGAACTTAACCTGCTCTAAGTTTTAAAATATATTTATGCCAAATTTCAAGAGTCTAGCTCTTTTCGTTTGGACTGAATCGTGATTTCCACAGACGGACGGACGGACGGACGGACATGCTCAGTTCGTCTTAGATTTCATCACTGATCAAGAATATATATATACTTTATGGGGTCTGAGATGGATATTTCGATGCGTTACAAACGGAATGACAAAGTGAATATACCCTCCAAATTCTTTTTTGGAGGGTATAAAAAGGTCTACAACAAAACATATTCATATAAAACGGAAGGCACGCCGAACTATCAACATGACACTATATTACAATATCAAACAAAATTACAACAAAAATATAAATGATGTGATAAAAGAATTTTCAAAAACCAACAGGCGAATGGCCAACTTAAAATCATCAACAACATTTCTAATTAGATGCAGACAATATGGAATAATACCAAGATTCATCTCTAACACCACAATAAATATATTGAATATTTTCTTAGATAATGGTAATGTAACAACAGAATTAGACAACAATTTGAACAGACATATATACAATTTTCATAATATTATACCAGTGATGTCAAATGTGATTGTGTTGGTGAGATCACTCTTATCTCTTACATTCCCAGCGGGAGAAATGTGCGGTTGCGAGGCCTAACTAGTGGCCTTTTCTAAGAGTATCCTTTTATTTACCAATAATATCTTCTAATTTTATAAGTTGTAAAAAAGGGTTTCGAAAATTGCCAAGTGCTCAGATATTTAGTTTTAAAATATTTCTCCATTTTTAAGCTGAACACTTGGTTAGTTTTTATACAAGGGAAACAATTTTTACAAAAAGTCTTACTTATGAATTAATTTAAAAGCTACTTTAAGAAATTTTCGAAAAGATGTTCCTACATACAGTGGATCCAACTTATTTCAAACCTCTTATATGTATTGTATATATATATTTATATAAATATATTATTTCTGTTTAGAGGCCTCAAAACAGGACTTGCGATACTTCCCGCTGAATGAGAGTGTTTTTCAGTAAACAATTATATTTTACGCTCTCAAAATAAAAGAGCGTAAGCGTACATGTGAGTTTTGCTTCCACAATTGTGTATGAGGCTGACATCACTGTATTATACTATACTGTTAATACAACAGAAACACAAACAGATGTATAATAACCAAACAATATTGGAAAAATTAAGAGAAACTATCGTAAATAACTTAAGAGAAGAAGACAGCAAATTACTTTTGTTAAGTGAAAAGACGTTTTTTGATAACATAAAAAACAATAATGACATAAATCTAACCCAGAAATTAGAAAGGTTAAAAAGAGAACAAACAGACAAAATCAACATGAAATTCAACAAAGAATGGTTCGTTAATAGCACTGAGAAAACAATTCCGACTAACGTAGAATGGTTATTATCACTTGGCGCCAAATTTTCTCTACCATATACAGATAATAATTTTCCATTATTTCGTTGCTTTACAGCATAGAATCTATGCCATAGATGTTCATCCCATACAACAATTGTTCGAAAATAATTCATACACATTTGTTACGCTCTTTTAAAAACTCATTCATTCGTCGTTGAGCAAGCGACGAAAACACATGCGTCGGAGTATCGTCATATTTTTCAGGAATTTATTAAGCATTGTTGTTGGGTTTTGTTGAACAAAGCACAGTAAACACACACGATTCAATTAAACACACAAAAAATAAAAGCTACACGTCTACGAAATGAGATGTGAACGGTATTTTATGATAAATGATGCTTTTCATAACATTCAATGCCTTTTATGCTACAAAATATTTAAGGCTGGAAATGAAAACGTTTTGAAAAGACATTTTTATTTATATCATTATGAAATTGAAAAAATAAGTTTTAAAGAAAAGGAGGAGCTTCTTAATGAAAAGAAGAAAATTTATTTTTTCCAATTAAAGGAATGGCTTAATGGAATTGAAAACAATTCAGAAAATCAGAACCTAAAAAGTGGAATATCAAGCTTAAGTAAGTAAGTTTAAATGTCGTCAGGCATGGAAGACCTTTTTCTGATGGGATCTTTATTAAAGAAGTTCTTATAAAGATTTTTGAAAAGCTAAGCTACAGTACTGACTTCATTAAATCTATTCCTTTATCCCGATTTACTCTAGTTCGGCGCACTACACAAGTAGGAACTTCTTTAGAACATTTTATTACTGAAAAATTGAAAAGTTGCGAATTCTTTTCAGTCTGTCTAGATGAAAGTACCGACATTAATGACGTTTGTGAACTTATAATTTGTATTCGTTGTGTAGATGCCAATTACAACGTTTTTGAAACAATGTTCACCCTTGAAAGTTTTTATGCAAACGTAACAGGCAAGTTATTGTTCGACATCGTTAGTGACAAACTATTTTCAATTGTAGACACAAACAAGTTTGCAGCAGTTTGTACAGATGGTGCCAGCGTAATGACTGGTAGATATGAAGGCTTTATCGGACAAATACAAAAACATGGTTTGTCAGTTCAAAATTTTCACTGCATAATCCATCAAGTAGCTCTTGCATCAAAATTCCTTTCAGAACATTCTGCTATGAAATCAGCAGAGCGCATAATTAATAGAATACGTGGTGGACATAATTCCCTTACGCATAGGAAATTTGTAACTTTTTTAAAAACTAGAAAAGCTGCACATCATGACCTTAAAATGTACACTGACGTTCGATGGCTTAGCCGAGGTGATTGCCTAAATAGACTGTTTGACTTAAGAAAAGAGGTGGTAGAGTTTTTAGAGCTAGAAAATATAGATATATGTGAAGTAAAATTACTAAAACAATATGAATTCACCTTAGATTTAGCATTTTTGTCAGATATAACTAACTTCTTGAATGAGTTTAATTTACAACTTCAAGGAAAAGATAAAAGTATACTTGATATGTCTGAATTTCTGTTGAATTTTAAAACAAAATTATTTTTGCTGCTAATAGAAATTCGATCTGACGATTTCTCTAGTTTTACCAAAACTTCTCTTATATATAACAAACAAAATTATACTAAAAAACTTGATTATGTATCATTATTAGAAACCCTTTTTTTTAATTTTGAAGACCGATTTAACGATTTTGAATGTATACAGCCTTTGCTTGATGTATTCAAAAACCCTTTAAATTGTGACATAAGCAAGTTCGATTTACACATTCAATCAGAGATAATAATACTTAGATCTGAGGTAAAAGCTTTCGATAAAATTAATTCTCTTGAGTTTTGGAAAAATGTAGATGGAGCCTTATGTCCTCAGCTCAAACGAATGCATTTAAAATATTTATCATTTTTTTCCTCAACATACTTATGTGAACAAATTTTTTCAGACATGAAAAACATTTGCTCCAAGCAGCGCAATCGCTTGACCTCGGTGAACTTAAAAAATATTTTGCTAATTCGCCATTGTCATGCAGGTATTAACACGGAAAGTTTAATTTAAAATCTTTAAAGCGATTTTAAAAATTGTAATAAAATTACGTTTTAATAATCAGAGACCGAAAATAATCATTATTGAATTTATTTTACAAAACACTACAATACAATATTCATCAAAGCTATTCATTAAAAAATAATTTATTTGAAAAAACATTATAATGGTTACTGGCTCTGTTAAAAACACCTTTTTATTCATATCGATATGAAACTTGTTTTAGGTGTTTGCCAATATGTTTGCTGGGAGTTAGGGTTGCGAGAGCGAGCGCTAATACATCTCATTTTTATTTTTGATCATCTATGCTTTACAGACGGTGAACAATGTATTCAGACGATAGAAGATAAAGAGAAACAAGAAATATCGAGAATAAAATTCGTTACGCTCCTCGAAGACCAAAAGAGAAAAATGAAAAGAAACATGAGAGACATATTTATATTGAATACAGTGGAACTAACAAAAGAATTTCTATCAAAGAACCGAGATGTTATTATATTAAACTCTGACAAGGGAAATTAAGAAACATTTTAGGAGATATGTGCACATATAAATGCGTTAAAAAGGACCCTACACTAAGCCTACAAAATAAAAACAATATTTTAGTACAAAAAATGCACAAATTAGAGCTAATCAATGATTGCTATAAAAATAAATTAACAACACGAATAGCCGTTGCACCAAGAATATATGGACTACCGAAGATACATAAAGAAAATATGCCATTACGACCAATATGTTCGTCTATTGACTCGCCATCGTACGAACTTTGTAGATATATAAGCAGTATTCTCAAATATCTGACGAAAGAATCAACTTTTAATGTAAAAGATGCCAAAGAATTAAAATCTAGAATAGACAATACAATAATATATGAAGACGAAATCCTAGTTTCATTCGACGTCATCTCATTATTCCCAAGCATTCCTGTAAATTTTGCAATAAGAACAATAGAGAACAAATGGGATATGTTACAGGAACACACAAATATACCAAAGACACTGTTTATGGAATTATTGACATTTTGTATCAAAGATTGCAGATATTTTTGATGTAATGACAACTTTTACGAGCAGAAAAAAGGAATGCCGATGGGATCTCCTGCATCTCCAGTGGTAGCTGACATAATAATGGAAGAATTACTGACCACAGTTCTAAATAAAATAGATATTAAGCCAAGGAAAATGACAAAATACGTTGGCGACCTATTTGGAATTGTAAAGACCCACAAAGTAGATGAAACACTAGCAGCTTTAAATGCCTTTAATAAGGAAATTCAATTTACATTGGAAAAGGAATCAGACAACAAATTACCATATTTAGACGCCTTAATTGTGAGAAAGGACAACATAATAAAATTAGATTGGTATCAAAAACCTTCAGCCAGTGGACGACTTATTAATTTTTATTCAAAACATCCTCGCAATATGATTTTAAACACCGCCACTAATTTTATTACTAAACACCAGCAACACTGACTTCCACAAGAACAATATAACAAAAATTAGGACTATTCTGGGAAAAAACTACTTTCCATCAAAAGTAATTAATAGACTGATAAAAATTGAAGTAGAAAAAAGGAAAAACAATAGTAACATAGTAACCGAAAAACCAACAAAAATTTACAAATCAGTACAATACATACCTGGTTTATCGGAAAAAATAAAGAACTCTGATATTTATGATAAAGAAAAATACATCCTAGCAATAAAAACGAACAATACAACCAAAAAGTTATTTACAAATATGAAATCAAAACTTAATATAATGGACGAATCAAACTTAGTTTATGAAATAACTTGCAATGGTGACAACACTGATGTATGTAAGAAAATATACGTTGGTACGACAAGAACAAAACTAAAGACGAGAATATCTGGACATAAATCTGATTTAAATAATAATACAAAATCATTGACCCAAAAACTGCACTTGCGGCCCACTGTGCAACAACTGGACACCAACCAGATTTAAGTAAAGTAAGAATACTTGAAAGAGAGAAGAATAGTACAAAGAGATATATGCAAGAGATGCTACACATAATAAATACCCCCACAGACAGGAGAATTAATTACAAATCAGACACTGACAACTGCGCTCACATATATAGATACAAAATAAACAAACACAGAACAAAGAAAAAACCTGTGATCAGTAGCACCCATACCTAAATACGGGCGGAAAGCGGAACGTTTTTTTCCGCTGAGCGTTAACGCTGAAATGCCATACCTAAACAAAAGCGGCAGCGTTATGTAAAAAAGCAATAAAAACAGGGTTATCAAACAAACAAATTAAACAACCCTGATTATTTTAACAGCTGGACGGACGACATTTGTGATTTTGTTATTGAAATTTTGTACAAATTACAAACGTGCATACATATGTATGTATATAATCATTGGAAATATTTTCTTACCACCATTTTCTAATACGAAGTGCACAAATTTTTCTTTTATTATATATTTCACTTTTGTAAATCTTTGCTCTTTTTCTCTGGTTACAATTCTCTTCTATTGCAACCAACTTCATTAGAAAACGCTCTGTCAAAATCGGATTTTCCAATAGCAAAGCGTTGCCGCCGCGTTATTTCGGTATGCTCCATACAAAATCTATGGACATGAGAACTTTTGACAGCTAAAAAACGCTTGCCGCCCGTATTTAGGTATGGGAGTAGGTGACAAAGTTTATAAGTATAAACAAGTGAAAAGAAAATGTAATTATTATTATTATTGTTTGTATATAATGTATAATTAAAATTAAGTAATTTATTGTTTTTGTTTAGAAAATTGTAATTCCCTGAAGATGACCAACAGAGTTGGTCGAAATATTAGAAGAAAATAAATGTAAAATTAATAAAGGAAACGCTTTAATTTTATTTACTATTAAAAAGACCTCAAGCCGAAAAAATAGTTAACCAACAAACATATAAGAAAAGGTCTACAACAAAACATATTCAATTTTTAATACCAATTTAATCCTTCCTGAAGTATAAAATAGAATTAATTCACTAAAAACACAAAATTTGGAATTTATGTGGGTACTTTTATGTTCCAAAAATTTCGATTTTCCAACTCTGGAAGCGAATTTTTATTTTTTTACCAATACAATCCTTAGTGACGTATAACATAGTTTTACTTGAGAAAAAAATTAATATTTTTAAGCTTTTTGGTCACATTCATATACTATAAAATATTTATCTTGTCCAACCCTGGAATCGAAATTTTGATTTTTTAGGATTTTAATACCAATTTTGTTTTTCCTGAATTATAAAATAGTTTTAATTAGCAAAAACAACAACGGTAATTGCCTTTTTGGTGACTTTAATGTTAAAAAAATTTCATTTCACAACCCTGGAAACGAAGTTTTAATTTATTTTGCTTATTTTTAACTTACAATTTGTAGCCATTTTGGTCACGTTCATGTACTACAAAATAGTGCAGTTATCCAACTCTAGAGTCGAAATCTTGATGTTTTTTAAATTTTTGATACCAATTCGGGTTTTCCTGAATTAAAAAATAGTTTTAATTAGTAAAAACCCTACGTTAGTTGCCTTTTTGGTTACTTTTATGTATAAAAAAAAATTTAATTTCCCATCCCTGGAATCGAAATTTAAATTTTTTGTTTATTTTTTTAGCAATGCTAGTCTTCATTAGGTGTAAAGTAATTTTATTTAAGAAAAATTTTGTACTTGCAACCATTTTGGTTATAACATGTACTACAAAATATTGCATGTACCAAAAAAACTTTCATTTTCCCAACTCTGGAAGCGAAATTTTAATTGATTTTGTTTTCTTAATCAATTCATGAGGTATAAAGTAGTTTTTTATAAGAAAAATTAAGTATTTTTAACCATTTCGGTCACTTTCATGTACTATAAAATATGTAACCCTGGATTCGAAATTTTGATTTTCTATTAATTTTTTATATCAATTTTGTTCTTTCTAAATTATAAAATTCTTTTAGTTAGCAAAAAAGAAAAAACAACGTCAATTGCCTTTTTGGTTACTTTTAAATAAAAAAATTCAGTTTCCCACCCCTGGAAGCGAAATTTTAATTTAAACAATTTTTTTTTGACCAATGCAAATTTTCGTAACGCATAAAAAAGTTTTATTTAAAAAACACTAAAAACTTTTAACAATTTTAGTTACTACATGCGCTACAAAATACTGAATGGGCCGAAAAAAAAATTTTAAATCCCATCCCTGGAAATTTTTTTTTTATTTTTTTAGTTTTTAATAAACCATTGCGGCTTCCCAAAGCACAAAATAGGTTTAATTTACAAACATTAAAAAAAATAATTGATTTTTGGTATAAATTTTGCGTCCAGAAATATGTAGATGTATGCTTCCCAGCTCTGTAGTGCGATTCAGTAACTTTTAAAGATTTGTTATCTGTTAATATATAACGCCTGTGTGGCTGTTTGTATTAACGATTGTGCGATTCGGTAACTCCTAGTTAACACCGCTGGTTAAACATTGAAATGCAGTGGCATCTCTGTTAAAACATATGTCAAAATAACGAAAAGCACAAAAGAGAATACAAAAAACAAATATTTTTACATTGTGCACAGACGCTTTTGTTATTATTTCTGGACAAAGTAAGTACCTCTTTAAAATTTAATTTTATTACTATTATATTAATAATTTTTATATGTATGTATGTACATACATATGTATTTTTTGCAGAATGACATCTACAGGAAATGTTAAGCGAAGCCGCGCCACACCAGAGCAGCTAAGTCTAATGGTGGACTTCTTTATGGAAAATCCGGGACTGGCTGCGGGCAAATTTGCTAAAATGCACGGCAAATACGAAAATGATAAGAAGTGGAGCAAATTAGTAGCAAAGCTTAACAATGCTGGTGGAGCATTAAAAAGTATTGAACAGTGGCATTCGGTAAGTAAACATTGGTTCAGATATGAAATTTTAACTAAAAAATTTTTTACAAAAAGGTGTGGAAAGATTTAAAAAGTCGCACAAGCACAAAAGTGCGAGATCGCAGACGGCAGCAAGCTCTCACTGGTAATAGGCCCATGACCCATGAACCAATTTCGGAGCTGGAAAATAGGGTAGTTTCTTTGATCGGGTCCGAGTACATAAAGGGCAACGAATCCGTCAAAGAGAATGTGCCACTGGAAGAGGTAAGTTAAAATTAAGTAAATTTTTTTGAATATTTTTTTACAATTGTTTTCATTGTAGGAATTTCTGGAAGAGGATGATGAAAGCGTGATGCTTGAAATACAAGCATCATCAATGGACGAGGTCGATGTAGAGACGCCAAAAACTCCAAAGTCGCCCCGTAGAATATTGAAGAGGAAAAGGAATGATGAGGACGACACGCGGGATAAATTTTTGGAAATAGCCCAACGACAGGCTACTGCTTTACAGGTATTTTCAATGAACGTGGTAAATCTACTTCTTAATAACTACTAATTTTTAATAGATGCTCGCTGAAAGTAATCAGCAAAATGTAGAAATCGGAAAATTAATGGCTGAGGCTGTAAAAACGATGGGAGAGGGACTGAAGCATGTGGCCGATGCTTTCAACAATTTAGCAGCTTCCATCAATCGACTGGTATAGTTTAGTCAATTTAAAATTTAGTTTTTAAGTTTCTATAATAAGTATTCTGTTGTTTTTTTATGTGTGAAGTTCAAAATTTTTTTTTTTTGTAATAAGTATTTATACGTACGAAGTGCCTGGTTTAGTTTTTTAAGAATTGTTATTTTTTGTTAATTTCCTTTGTTAGTTTTTTAAGAATTGTTGTTTTTGTTAATTCACAGTTTTTTTAAGAATTGTTTTATGTTAATTTCCTTTTTAGTTTTTTATGTTAATTTCATTTTTGGTTTTTTTTAATAATTTTTGTTAAATTGATTTGATTTGTTTGTTGTTGTTTAAGCAATGTCTCTATGCATTTCGTTTCTATTTAAGAAACTTATCAGTAGACCGCAACCAAATTTGAAAAATGTTTACAAAACCTCAATGCTTATACATATACAAACTCTCAATATTATATTGAAAACTACAAACTATAAGCACAACAAAGAAAGATTTCCCAAATCAACAAACAAAATTATGCAGTTTGTGCCAAAGGTTACTTAAATAGAAAATAGTGAAAAATGTAATAAGCCCAAGCTGCATAATTTTGTTTGTTGATTTGGGAAATCTTTCTTTGTTGTGCTTATAGTTTGTAGTTTTCAATATTATATTGAGAGTTTGTATATGTATAAGCATTGAAGTTTTGTAAACATTTTTCAAATTTGGTTGTGGTCTACTGATAAGTTTCTTAAATAGAAACGAAATGCATAGAGACATTGCTTAAACAACAACAAACAAATCAAATCAATTTAAAATTAATATAGATATCTAATTATTATTATTTTTTTTTTTTTTTGTAAACTGAATGTGATAAATAAATGAATTTTTAATATATGTGTATGTATAACTTGGTATTTTATTTTCAAATTATTGATTAAAATTTTTTAAATATAGCATGGTTTTATACATATGAATATTATTTACGTAAAAAATTAGCAATAAGTCGGTCTTGATCACGCTTTGCTGTTGAGGATGGTGTATTTTGGGTTACCAAAGGACTATCTATATGATGCTCGTAGATCTCGTCATTAAATGTGTTCATTTGCTCTTGTAAATGAATGTTGTGTAATACTGCGCAAGCATTAACTATTTTTCCTGAAATTTCAGGATTATATAAGAGCATTCTTTGTTGCGATAAACATCGCCAAGTAGCTTTAAGGACACCAAATAGTCTTTCAATAGGGTTGCGAGCCTTACACAATGATTCATTGTAAAAAAATTTGGGACTCATCTCTGGTTGATTTGGTAAAGGAGTCATCAACCATGGTTCCAATGGGTATCCGGAATCACCTGTAGATATTTTGTAATTTTTTTAAATACAATTAGTTTAATAGAAATCGATTTCTATGATGAAAAAGATTACCAATCAGAAACATATTATGGTTTCCATTTTCAAAACTCCTTTGCATGACTCTTCGAACTGCAGAACAACTCCATATGTATGAATCATGTCGTACTCCCGGATATTTAGCATTGACGTTTAATATTTTCAAATTTGGATCACATATCTAAGATAAGTATAACAAACGATTATGGAAACCAAATATGTAATTTCTTCTTACCATTTGTACATTAAGAGAATGGTAACCATGATGATTGACATAAGCCTCCTCATGACTTTTTGGGGCCAAAATGGAGATGTGTGTACAATCCACAGCTCCAATGGTGCCCCTTACAAAACACGAGGAGGATGAAGCAAAAGTTGCTTTTGCAGCTTGTCGCTCCACTTGGGTCATTGGAAACTTCACTTTTTCAAAAAACATGCTATGATTGATAGCATTAGTTACGCTATGTATGCATCGGCTTATGGACGGCTGGCTCATAGATATTCCCCACTGCTCTCCTACAGGCCGCTGATAGCATCCAGTGGCGTAAAATCGTAAAGCTGCTAGCACCTTGCAACACAAATCTATTAGCTGGTATTTCAAATTACTTTATATGTTCAAAACTTACCTTTTTCTCAGTAGCTATTGCCGTTATTCTAGAGCCTCTTAAATGGCCATCAAGCTGAAAAATTAAATCTTCAGCCAATTCCGGAGTTAATCGGTACAGCTTTTGAAACTCTGCAGCTGTTAAATGGAAAGCACTGTCTACATCACGGAGTAGACGACGATTTACTGTTCCTGCATTTATCATTTGCTCATTCCGTGTTAAATTTAATGACAAATACTCAAAAGCCATTATATTATATTAAAAATGTTTACTTTGTGTTAAAATAAACCATTAAAAAAGTTCTGCTGTTTATTTAACGAAACATCTGTTCAAGAAAACGATTGAAATAACGTCAATGGTTAAAATATGTGTTAGTGAATAGCAAAGGCGTTTATTTTAAGGTTAACTACTTTTAACCAAACAATTGTCGTTAAAATTTCATACTGAATCGCACTACTGGAACCGTACTCTGGATCTTTCTGAATTTCAGTACCACTCTATCGAAGTTCATTTATAATCCAACGGTCTAAGAACGAAGTCGCTAGCTCTTCTGGGGGCTTGGGAAATTTCACGTACAGATGGACGGACAACGCTCAATCGTCATCGCTATTCATAAAGATCCAGAATATATACTTTAAGGGGTCCTATATTGATATCGAAGAAGTTGCACACGGAATGACAAACCTATATATTCCCTTTCACTTTTTGGGAATGGCATAAAAATCAAATAATGATATACCAAATCAGAAAAATTACATATCACAAAAACAAAAAAGTCATTCTACATACTTCACACACATGCAGCCAAAACATAAATAAAACAACAAAAACACTAAAAGAATTTAAACTCAGAAGCAACACAAAAAGCACATGTATATATTAACTACTAGTGACGGTCTTTGTATCAGTGATGGCACCGTGGGTCAGCCAGCGCAGCGCTTTTATATCCACTATTGCGATTGTGCCTTCCACTTCTCTCACTAATATAATAGTTCTGTGTTATTGATTCCAGCACGGAAGCTAATGTTTGGCCGCTTGGTGGTGAATGTATAACACTAACTACTTTGTAGTCACTAACAAGCAGTAATCACCATCGTTGCAACCGATTTTTCGAAGGGAGACGATCGCATAGGTTTATTTCATGGCGGGTAATTTGAAAATTGACTTCTGCAGCATACGAGGCTTGAGGGCGAATTTAGTCTCAGTTTAAGCTTTTGTCTTCTTCGGCTGGATGTTAAGTGAAACCCTGGTATTGGAGGATGCTGATCCACATAATTTTTATGTACCTGGGCATCAACTTCTGTTCCTTTTAATATCTTAGCTTATACATAAACTCCCAAAAATAAATTGAGAATTACACAAGCAAAACCATAGGTTTTGATATTCAAGAAAACACAACAAACAAATTTTATTCGATATATGGTTTTGCTTGTGTAATTCTCAATTCATTTTTGGGAATCTATGTATAAGCTAAGAGGTTTAGTTATTTTGGAATTAGGTTAAAGTCTACTGATGATTTGGTGTAAGAACCAATGAAATGCAGGCATATAGACATATTTGACCACATAACAAACAAAAAGCACTATATATATATATATATATATATATATATATATATATATATATATATATATATATATATATATATATATTGCTACAAAGTTTAAAAATAGATTCAAATAAAACGACAATGTGACTATATGTACTTGGCAGCACTGCCAACTCATCTCTAGTTGTCAAAATGTTACAACCCTGGTCAACCAATGCAGATAATATTTGAATTAACGGAAATGGAATATTCCGGGTACATCGTTGAGAATATACAAGATCATTCGAGGCTGTGCAATAATAAGTGTAAATAACAACAACGAAAAACCTAGCAACCTCAATGCTAAGAGATGATGATGTTATTCTTAATGATCTTGTACGCAAGAATTCGCTGCTAACAAGAGCTAAACATGTACACCAATATACACAACAACATACACACAAATATACACATCAACATACCCACATAGCACAAGAAGAAACAAAACTACGCAACACACAGAACACTCATACATACAACCACACATAGTTACAATAAACAAAACACACAAGACAGCATTGTCATATATACAAACATACGTATATAGCTACATGTTAAGTAAAGCACAACCAACAACAACCATGACCAGATGCTTCGCGAAGTTACCAGACGACGCCATTTTGCTATATAAAGTCGCTGCCAGTGATCAGCGGGATGAGTGTGATTTTAAATCTAGACGTGTTAACATAGCTAAGTGTTTAGTAGTACAAATACTCGTGTTAATAAAGTAGTAAATAAAGTGTTGCCGCATTATATTTCTAAAATTAATTGTCTGTTTGATGCAATTAAACGAATCCTTGAAGGATAAGTAAAACGTTTTTACGAAAAGGTCTAAAAACGCAACAAGTTGTGTCAGAAGTGGGATTGCAAAAATAATTAAAAGGACATTGCTATTTAAGAAAAAAAGGACATTAAAATATAAATAATTATAACAAATCATCTTGAAATTTGATGAGCTAAAAGTTGAACAGCTAAAAAAGGAGCTTAGTAAGAGGTAATTGCTTAGTAAGAGGTAATTGCCAACAGCAGGTAACAAGGCTGAATCGCGGCATGGACATCGGGACATACGAGTTCGAGGACAAAGACGATGTAGAGGTATGTCTTCCTGCTACGACCAGCAGCATGGACATAAATTCCATGTTCGCTGCTATGATGATCCAAATAAAACAGAACTCTCAGCAGATGCAGTAAGCATCAGGGATCAGCACTGAAAAGCTTGTAGCCGAAATAACTGAAATAAAACATAACTCAGAAATCAGCAGTGAAAAGCTTGTAGCCGAAATAACGGAAATAAAACATAACTCTCATCAGATGCATGAAGCATCAAAGATCAGCACTGAAAAGGTGGTAGCCGAAATACAGGGAGTGGAAACAAAACTGTTGGAGTCAAATAGAGCCACGAACGAGACTCTGGTAGAGGTTTCTGAGGCCATTAATAGGAGGGTGGATTCCATTGAGAAAAATTCTCAGAGCTGGCAGATAGAGTCCAGCATCTAGAAAGCGGTGGCCTGGAACAGCATGCAAAAGAGTTCGAAGAAAAAATGCATGCTCTAGAGGACAAAGTGCATAACCTTGAGTGTAGTGGCGGGCCAGTACGAGCAGTTGCGGAGGTTTCTGCGCGAATAAAAGCGCCATGCTTTGACGGCAGCGTACCATTGGGCATCTTTAGATTCCAGTTCGAGACGGTTGCTAGTAGAAATGGATGGGATGCTGAAGAAAAGGCCATAAAGTTGATTTTGTCCTTAAAAGGTACAGCCGGAGAGGTACTTGAGACCGTGCCAGTAAGCAGCAGAAACAACTATAATGAAATAATGGCAGCACAATATGGTATGCAGGTGAGCACAAGCGCGATTTATACAGAATGGAATTGCGATGTAGAGTTCAAAAGCGTAACGAGTCTCTACAAGATTTCGCAATGGAAATCGAGCGTTGAGTGCAGCTCACATATCCAGGCGAGAGTCACCCGTTCCTGGACCACTTTAAAACTGAGGCGTTCGTTAATGGTATTAGCGACTCTGATGTTAAACTGGCTGTGTGCGCAACGCAGAAATCCACTTTCGCTGAGACTGTTTCATATGCGCTGTCTCAAGAGACTGCAAGGATGGTTTTCAAGCTACAGATATGTAAGGTGCGGAATGTGGAGGTTTTGTCCGAGAATGATAATAACCTGGTCGCTAGTGTTAAGGAGGCAATGCGACAACTGTTGGCGGAAAGTGCTACCAAAGAAAAGCCTAAATGCTTTAACTGCGGAAAAATCGGTCATTTTCAGCGCAACTGCAAAGCAGCAAGAAAAAGAGGTAGATCTGTTTCGCCACCAAGAAACAGAAAACGGGTGAACCAAACAACTGCACAAGAGTCCCCGTTACACTAAAACGAGCTAGCACTAAGGATCAAGAGCTAGCTCCCACAAACGAGGGCCCCACAATCTCCATATCAGTGAGGCAGCAGAAAAATAGCAACCTTACTGCATCTGGACAGATCAACAGGGAAAAGCACGTATTTACCATAGACACAGGGGCGTCGCAGTCAATAATAAGGCCTGATATAGTGAAGGGGAAATGCGATCGTTTAAGCAATATACGGCTACGTATTGTTGCCGATATTGTCGATGAGGTAATTATTGGAGCCGATTTTATGATTAACCATGGCATTAATATACACATGGGGCAACAGCTGATGATTTGGCGTAATGTGGAAATACCCCTTGATGTTGGATATGACCGCAATCCGCAAGTAAAAAAAGTATTTGCTATTGAGAGGCAGACGTTACCGCCGCAGTCTGAAACAGTTATATGGGCGCGTATGAAGGGAGATTGTGAGGACAATCGATTGTGGGTTGTAGAACCAGCAGATCTAAAGAGAGAGCTTATAACAGCAAAAGCTCTAGTAAAAACTAGTAAAGAAGGAATAGTTCCTATAAGAGTACTTAACTTGGCAAACCATGAAGAAGTCATCAAACAAAATTGCGATATTGGCCAGTGTACTCCAGCTGAGGCGATAATATACTGCGAGAAGACGATAGAGCCTACCAGTATCTTCGCCATGGGAAACCAAAGCCAGGATAGAACTGCATTGGTTAAACATGAAATTAACACAGGCGAAGCTAGGCCGATTAAACAGCCACCCAGAAGTGTACCCCTAGCAAAGCGAGATGAAGTCAAAGAGCTTGTGAGAGAAATGGAGCGTGAAGACGTAATTGAGCCATCTTCAGGTCCTTGGAGTTCGCCTGTAGTCTCAGTTAAAAAGAAAGATGGCAGTACTAGATTCTGCGTAGACTACAGGAAGCTCAATGACATAACCAAGAAGGACAGCTATCCGTTCCCCAGAATCGATGACACTTTGGACACGCTAGCTGGTACGACATGGTTCTCTACGCTAGACTTGCGAAGCGGATATCGGCAAGTGAAGATTGCAGAGAAAGAAAAGGAGAAAACTGCCTTCAGCGTCGGTAACGGATTATGGCAGTTCAAAGTTATGCCATTTGGTCTCTGCAATGCTCCGGCCACATTGGAACGCCTAAGAAAAGAAGTAAAATATTTGGGGCATCGTGTTACAGCAGACGGAATCTCAACAGATGAAAAAAAATACAAGCAGTAAATGGCTGGCATCAACCTAAAAATCTTCATGAATTACCCAGCTTTTTGGGTCTTTGTACATACTACAGACGCTTTGTGCCAAATTTTGCCAGTGCAGCTGGAAGCTTGCATGAGCTGACAAAGAAGTCGAGACCATACCATTGGGGTGAGCCGCATTCCAGAAACTAAAAGGATTGTTGTGTACGTCACCAGTACTAGCGTATCCCATAGCTGGAGAAAAATTTGTGCTGGATACTGATGCGAGCGGCTATGGCATAGGGGGCGTGCTATCCCAAGTAGTTAATGGCACTGAAAAAGTCATAGGATACTATAGCCTCTCAAAACCTGAGAGGAACTACTGTGTGACACGACGTGAGCTTCTGGCAGTATTGGAATGCATTAAACATTACCATAAGTACCTGTATGGTCAACACTTTACATTAAGGACTGACCATTCTGCACTGATATGGTTATTGCAGTTTAAAAATCCTGAAGGGCAACTGGCAAGGTGGGTTGATTGACTGCAGAGCTACGACTTCAGTATTGAGCATAGAAAGGGCACAAAACATAGCAATGCGGATGCTCTTTCAAGAAGACCCTGCTGTTTATAGTGTAAACATTGCTTTAGAACCGAACAAAAGGAAGGCGTTGTTGATGTTCGGCTAATGCACATCGACTCTGATGAAGACTGGTCAGCGGCACAGAGGGACGACAGTATACTGGGGAAAATTATAGCAGCCTAAGAGGAGGACAGAAGACCGTCCCGGAACGAAATTTCGGCTGAGAGTCCACTCGCAAAATCTTATTGGGCTCAGTGGAACAGCCTCAAGGTAATAAAAGGGTGCCTATACCGCGTATGGGAAAGTGTAGATGGCAAAACAACTTCAAATTTAAGGTTGTGCCATGCTCTAAGATAAGTAAAGTTCTGCAAGAATTTCACAATGGACCTAGTGGCGGTCATCTTGGAGTAACAAAAACACTTGAGAAACTGAAGCAGCGTTTTTATTGGGTTGGATGTCAACAAGCCGTAGCCAACTGGATAGCAAACTGCCCACAGTGCATAGCAGCCAAAGGCCCAGTAAGAAGAAGCCGGGGACAGCTACAGCAATACAACTCAGGAGCACCATTCGAGCAGATCGCAATGGATGTAGCAGGTCCTTTTCCCGTCACTGAAGCCGGAAATCGTTATGTTCTTGTGGTAATGGACTATTTCAGTAAATGGCCAGAGGTATATGCTATACCTAACCAAGAAGCAAAGACAGTTGTAAATGCATTCGTTAACAACTGGGTATATCGCTATGGTGTCCCAATCGAATTACATTCCGACCAAGGAAGGAATTTCAAGTCTGCGATATTCAACGGATATCATCAGCTGGATTGAAACTCAGCCTGTAAAAATGTGCATTGTTCCAGAAAGAAGTAAAGTATTTGGGGCATCGTGTTACAGCAGACGGAATCTCAACAGATGAAGAAAAAAATACAAGCATGAATTGCGCAGCTTTTTGGACCTTTGTACATACTACAGACGATTTGTGCCAAATTTTGCTAGTATAGCTGCAAGCCTTCATGAGCTGACAAAGAAGTCAAGACCACACCATTGGGGTGAGCCGCAGGAAAAGGCATTCCATAAACTAAAAGGATTGTTGTGTACGTCACCAGTACTAGCGTATCCCATAGCTGAAGAAAAATTTGTGCTGGATACTGATGCGAGCGGCTATGGCATAGGGGGCATGCTATCCCAAGTAGTTAATAGCACTGAAAAAGTCATAGGATACTATAGCCGTGTACTCTAAAAACCTGAGAGGAACTACTGTGTGACACGACGTGAGCGTAGACTATGCTACTGCATAGCAGCCAAAGGCCCAGTAAGAAGAAGCCGGGGACAGCTACAGCAATACAACTCAGGAGCACCATTCGCAATGAATGTAGCAGGTCCTTTTCCTGTCACTGAAGCCGGAAATCGTTATGTTCTTGTGGGAATGGACTATTTCAGTAAATGGCCAGAGGTATATGCTATACCTAACCAAGAAGCAAAGACAGTTGTAAATGCATTCGTCAACAACTAGGTATGTCGCTATGGTGTCCCAATAGAATTACAAGGAAGGAATTTGGAGTCTGCCATAATCAGGGAAATGTGCGAACTATATGGGATAAAGAAAACCAGAACGACGCCGTTGCATCCAGAGTCTGATGGCATGGTAGAGAGGTTCAATCGCACCTTAGAAGAGTACCTGCGAGAAGTGGTAAGCAACCATCAGAGGGATTGCGACGAGCACATTCCCAAATTTTTTATGGCATATAGGTCAGCTGTACACGACCCCACATCGAGAACACCAGCTAAAATTATCTTCGGGACAAAATTAAAACTGCCTGGTGACTTGGAATTTGGTGTTAAGCCAGCTGTAGAAGAAGGAACCACTACGTCCCAACAGCAGGAGAACTGAAACGAACTGCATGATTTCGTGCGTAATAGAATCAAGATGGTCAGTGACAAGATGAAGGCTAGATATGACCGCGCAGCAAATTCGGAGGGATTTATGGAAGGTCAATTAGTGCTACTTTATAACCCACAACGGAAGAAAGGATTGTCCCCAAAATTACAGAATCACTGGGATGGCCCATATAAAGTGATTAAGAGAGTGAATGACGTTGTGTACCGGATACAGAAGCACAATAGCCCAAGGTCGAAAATGAAGATAGTACATCTCGAACGATTGGCGCACCATGGAAGAGGTGATTGTATGCCTATTCGGGTCGAACAGGCTTAAGTGGGCGGCAGTGTTACAAAGTTTAAAAATAGATTCAAATAAAACGACAATGTGACTATATGTACTTGGCAGCACTGCCAACTCATCTCTAGTTGTCAAAATGTTACAACCCTGGTCAACCAATGCAGATAATATTTGAATTAACGGAAATGGAATATTCCGGGTACATCGTTGAGAATATACAAGATCATTCGAGACTGTGCAATAATAAGTGTAAATAACAACAACGAAAAACCTAGCAACCTCAATGCTAAGAGATGATGATGTTATTCTTAATGATCTTGTACGCAAGAATTCGCTGCTAACAAGAGCTAAACATGTACACCAATATACACAACAACATACACACAAATATACACATCAACATACCCACATAGCACAAGAAGAAACAAAACTACGCAACACACAGAACACTCATACATACAACCACACATAGTTACAATAAACAAAACACACAAGACAGCATTGTCATATAAACAATCACACCTTGAAATTAATGTTAGAAATAATAAAAAAACAGATAATACGCTATATATATATATATATATATATATATATATATATATATATATAATAGTTGTGTTTCTTTACTCTACTTTGGGATCCCTCGGGATCCCAATTTGCACGAAAAGCGTTTCCGTACTCGAAAATTGGGCAAATGAGAGACATTTTGAGAGAGTAATTTTCTTCTTCTTCTTGCACGAAACAGCCCGTACTTTTTCTTCGGGCTAGTTTGGGCAAGTAAATAAACAAACAGCTGTTTGAAAAATAAACAACATCAAAGAAATATTAAATTGACAAAAAAACATAAAAAAAATTGGAAAGTTGTTGCAAAAAAGATTTAAAAACTTCTGGCGAACAAAGTTTTATAAGTTTTTACATAAAATTAAGAAAGAAAATATTATAGATACGCTGCAACATGTAAGTAAAACATAAGTAAGTAAGTATGTATGTATATACTACATGCACGTTTTTATTTAATAATTTTGACATAGTACAATAGTTTTGGTTTTTCGCGTTCGCGTACTCTTGCACATTTTTGTCTTTTATTGAGAGAATTTATAGTTAGCTCTCATTTTACCGAACTTTACCCAAAAAGTAAAGAAACACACCTAATATCTCAGCCCTTTTTCCGCATTTCTATAAAAATTTGAAGTCTTTCATTACCTCTGCTGTGTCGTTTGTACTTGTTTTAAATAACCTGTATAATTAAGAGTCAAATTCTTCAATTTGCAAATTACATCAGACGGTCCTGTTCTTTATATACATTTTTTTTTCGTTAAATTAACAATATTAGCTTCATTTATTTTTCTGTCATTGTTCATCAACGAGACAATACGAGTTCCATAAGTGTACGTGCGTACTTAATACCCAAATGTGGTTACGCTGTTTTGGGCAAATATTTGACAAGCACCAACGTGCCTCAACAATGTACAATGTAATATACATAACTCCATATGAGAATTATTTTCCGGAATTTGCAATTATTTGAATGTTGTTTTTAGCATTTTCCATTATATTTATAATGGGTTTGAATTTTACAAATCAAGTATTTTATAAGCAAATACATATCTGAACTTATTAAGATATCTTCTATTATTGTGTAAAATACTGATCATCTAAGTAATATTTACAATACTAAAACTACTAGGAAATATGTAAAAAGCAAAGCGAAATAAATCAAACAGACAAATATAGAAAAATAACGATTTAATTACACAGGAAAGCATTCAAAGTACAACTAAATTTGGTATTATATTATTGATATTACTATATTGGTAGCATATCGTATAAATACATCCAACGTTTTAAAAAGTTTAAATTTTTCTTAAATTTCGCAAAATATTTTAATATTTAACCTCTTTTAGAAAACTACATTTGTAAATATAGACTATATAGAATTTTCTAAAATTCCATCTCAGACCCTATAAAGTATATATATTATTGATCAGTGATGAAATCTAAGACGAACTGAGCATGTCCGTCCATCCGTCTGTGGAGATCACGATTCAGTCCAAACGAAAAGAGCTAAACTCTTGAAATTTGGTATAAATATATTTTGAAGCTTAGGTCAGTTTAAGTTTGGAGATGGGCTAAATCGGGCAACCAACCAGAAAAAACAACATAATTTTTAAAGCTTTTTGGTTATTTTGTTAAGCAAATGATATATTTTTATGCCAAGTACGGTTCAATGCCTTAAACTTGGAGCCATAAAATAAAAAAAAATATTTTTGGGCCCCGCTCACTTTAGTGGGCGTTATTATATGCAAAAATAGCAAAAAATTTAACAAAGGGTTTTACTTAAGCCTACATTCCTTAAAAATAAAATTTTTAAGCTTTAATGACGAAGCTGAGACGTAATCTGGTACTACTCTGCCCTAACCCCTTCACCCGCTAAATGACCCTACCAAAAAAAAAAAAAAATTAATTTTGTGTACAATTATCCCAAGCATTTATTTTTAAAGTTTTATGACTGCCGATTTCTGCCCTACCCCCTCCTCCCCCTTTGCCCCTAACAAAAAATTAAAAATTTTAATTTTGTATACAATATCCCATGCATTTATTTTTAGAGTTTTATGACTGCCTGTTTCTGCCCTACTCCCCCTTTGCCCCTTAAATGACCAAACCAAAAAAATATTTCAATTTTGTACACAATTATCCCATGCATTTATTTTTAGAGTTTTATGACTGCCAGTTTCTGCCCTATCCTCTCCCCCCTTGCCGCGTAAATGACCCTAAAAAAAAAAATATGTTATTTTGTATATAATTATCCCAAGCATTTATTTTTAGAGTTTTATTACAAAGGTGAAATGTTTCCCCAATAGCCCTTGCCAGAGCGACCCCGCCAAAATACAGTTTTTATACCCTCCAAAGAAAATTGGACCCCATAAAGTATATATATTCTTGATTAGTGATGAAGTCTAAGACGGTCTAGCAATGCCCATACGTTCGTCTGTGGAAAACAT
The DNA here is from genome assembly GCA_951800035.1 of Linnaemya tessellans. NCBI lineage: Eukaryota > Metazoa > Arthropoda > Insecta > Diptera > Tachinidae > Linnaemya > Linnaemya tessellans. The sequence goes on from OX637532.1 coordinate 72,723,236, forward strand.
GATATTGTCTATTTTTGAACCCCGAACCCTTTAGTGGGCGTTGACGTACGATATTATATAAAGGTACTCTAACCCACCAAGTTAAACATTTTAAATTCACATACTAAATATATGAAGGGTACACGGTAAAAAATTTTAGACAATTACAAAAAAATTATAACAAATACAAAAAAGAATTAAATATATCGTACTATGGTATACTTATAAAGAGAAACAATGAGAGAGAGATATAATTTAACCTTATTTTCCAGAGCGTAAAACTATACCAATTTGCACTATTTTGTATTAACTTTCGGTGTTAGACTTAAACCAAAATATTAAAATTTAACAAAGAACAAGAATACATTTTATAAAAATTAAGAATTAATATAGTACCCTCTTGATAACTTTTATATCATGATAATGTTATTTTTAATGCAAATTAGAATTCTATTAATAACGTGAGGAATAAATTGTATTCTAAAACTGGTGTAATTTTCAATACCTCACTTTATTCCTTTTACGCTTTATGAGTGTTGCCTTTAATCTAGCTAGGGCTTAAATATATTCCCATATTAATTAAAATGCATTGATTAATTTTTTGTTATCATTTATTTTACATAACAGCTTATAGTATTAAGTAATGTAATTGTACTTATTGTGGTAGAACATCGGGTGTTAATATGTATTCTTTTGAGTTGATCACATATCATTCATATGGCCTTAAAAATTCTAGTTCCTTAACATATAACATTTTTGAAAAAAATTTTCATGTTTGTGTTAAAAAATATATATGAAATTAATAGTTATTTTATTTTAACAAAAGCAAAGTTTCAAACTTATTTTGAAATTTTGAATGGATTTCAATTAGTCTTGCGCTTGTAGTCTTTTTGTTATCAATATTGTAGATGAATTTTGCGAAAAAACGCAAAAAATTGGCCAAGGTTATGTCAAACTCAATATTAAATACATAAAAAGCTTTAAAATAAAGATCGAATACCTGAATAAAACTAAAATTAAGAGGCAAATTGATGCATTTTCCATCCAAACTTATAAAATATTGCGTTATCGCACATTTGTTTTCTCCAACTACAATTATAGTTGGCTGTTTAGACCCAACTTTGTACTTTTCTATAGGTGTGTGCAGCTGCAATAAAAATAAAGAAAATTAGAAACCAAAAGTAATATTTTTGTTAATAGATTACCTCCTCAAACATTATGAAACTGTCGACTGATTTATGAATGTTAGCTCTTTTTGTATCTCGTCCAGCAGCAGCTGAAGGAATCAAATTTAAAAGATATAAAAACTGTAAGATGTCACTAGACCAACCGGCTAAACCTTCCAAACTATTTTGGCCGCCTGCCTCATTTATTACTTCATTAAACAAACTTTTTGTATTTTCCCCACTTATTGAATAATTCATTTGCTTTCGCTTCACCATAACTGCCACTACGTTGCCGCAAAAAATTAATTGATTCGCGTACTAAACAACGTCTGGAAGTGTCACTACAAGTATTGCAGAATGATCACCAGTTCTTAGATACAATTCTAATTCCTGCAGTATATGTTTCATAATAAGACAAAACTTAAATAAAGAGATTTTTACTTACCTTATTAATTTTAGAACTGTTGGGTGATATTTCATCTGAACAAAGCTCTACAAAAAACTGCTGCTGCATCTATATTGATTCCCGCAAGCTCCTTAAAATCAATTTGTGCACCGTCTCGATCTTTGAATTGCAGTTCTCTGCCCTCTAGATCTAAATTCAGCTTGTTTAAAACTAAAGTTCAATAAAGATAATTTTTAATTTAGGTTATACTTGGCTTAAATTGCTGTGTACAAAGAGTAGCGTGGACATTTCAGCACGGAGCATTGCTATAGAAAATAACATTAATATCTTGATGGACTCAAGACAGATTTTATAGTCCTTTAGACCAAATAATCGAAAAACAAACTTGAAGTCAATACTTGATTGAAATTACTATTCTATTTCAAGTAAAATCATCACTTTCTGGATCACAAATTTTTATAATGAAGAACTTTCCACCACTTTTTACTTTTATTACATTGTCGACCTTACTTGAACACTTTATCTGTTGAAATAAGCTTCTTCTTACTTTGAAGCCGCATGGTTTTAAAATGCATTAGTGTAACACTGATATACATAGGTATTAATTGTAAGATACAGGGATAGTTTTAATTCTTTTCAGGTGTTGTTTTTATTGTTTTTCTCTCACACCAGATGTTCTTAATTCCTTATTGAGTGTTGTTTTTAAACTTCAAGGAATCAAATTATTAAAAGAGAGAATTCTAAAACATTTCAGGTGTAAAAATAAAACTTAAAGCATTGAAATAAAAAGAGAGAAATTATTGATGCTTGTTTCGGTATTAAATTAAATCTACCAGGAATTATTTTTTTAAAAATTAAATGTTTTGGTGTCACTTTCATTCCAAGTGGTCATTAAAGAAATCGCAAAATATCATTTTAAGTTTTACATTTATACTATTTCAGAATTAAAATAAATTTAAATCCAAAATAGTTTAAAATTAAACCCGTTGATTAAAACTCAATTAAACTATGACTTTTTACCGTGTATTTAAGATTCGACCCGGTCGAATATAACGTTTTTACTTGTTATACCCTCCAAAAAAGAATTTGGAGGGTATATTCACTTTGTCATTCCGTTTGTAACGCATCGAAATATCCATCTCAGACCCCATAAAGTATATATATTCTTGATCAGTGATGAAATCTAAGACGAACTGAGCATGTCCGTCCGTCCGTCCGTCTGTGGAAATCACGATTCAGTCCAAACGAAAAGAGCTAGACTCTTGAAATTTGGCATAAATATATTTTAAAACTTAGAGCAGGTTAAGTTCGAAGATGGGCTAAATCGGGCAATAGGGAAAAAAGTTCCCCTAAGAAGAACTAAACCAACCCAGAAAAAACAACATAATTTTTAAAGTTTTTTGGTTATTTTGTTAAGCAAATGATATATTTTTATGTCAAATATGGTCCAACGCCTTAAACTTGGAGCCATTAAATAAAATAAAAATATTTTTTGACCCCGCCCACTTCAGTGGGCGTTATTATAGGCAAATATAGCATAAAAATTTAACAAATTGTTTTACTTAAGCCTACATTCCTTAAAAATAACACTTTTAAGCTTTAATGACGAAGCTGAGACTAAACCTGGTACTACTCTGCCCTACCCCCTCCTTCCCCTTCGCCCCCTTAATGACCCTACCAAAAAAAAAATTTTTTTTAAATTTTGTATATAATCATCCCAAGCATTTATCTTTAGAGTTTTATGACTGCCGATTTCTGCCCTAGCCCCCCCCCCACCTCTTCCTTTGCCCCCTAAATGACCCTACCAAAAAAAAAAATTTTTTTTAAATTTTGTATATAATCATCCCAAGCATTTATCTTTAGAGTTTTATGACTGCCTGTTGCTGCCCTACCCCCTCCTCCCCCTTTGCCCGCTAAATGACCCTATAAAAAAAAAGAAATTTTAATTTTGTATATAATTATCCCAAGCATTTATTTTTAGAGTTTAATGACAAAGGTGAATTGTTTCCCCCACAGCCCTTGCCAGAGCGACCCCGCCAAAATACAGTTTTTATAGCCTCCAAAGAGAATTGTGATGAAGTCTAAGACGGTCTAGCAATGCCCATACGTTCGTCTGTGCATGATATTGCATATTTTTGAACCCCGCCCCCTTTAGTGGGCGTTGAAGTACGATATTATATAAAGGAACTCTGTCCCACCAAGTTAAACATTTCAAATTCACTTACTAAATATTTGGAGGGTATTTAAGATTCGACCCGGTCGAATATAACGTTTTTACTTGTTTTAAATTTAGGTTTGTATTATGTGCTAACAGTTCCAGTTTTCTGAAGGTAATTTTGTATACTTCGTCGGATAAAAACATGGCTTAGATCAACAAAGATAAAAGACGAACTGAATGGCTTAGGCAAGTTGTCCAATGAAATTGAGCATCACTAGCACAATTTCAAACTGTGAGAAATACTAATTAATTGGACAGCATGTTTTTTTAATTAAAATAATTTAATTTTACAAATAATGTTTATTAAATTTACTGAGATATTGTATATTTTTGGGGCAAACACTTAGAGAGCTAAAAAAACTTAACATAATTTTGGTACTTACGTTGCATTTGCAGGTCAACAGACTCTTGCGCACTTCGAATTGCACGAAGGCTGGTCAACCCACTAGCTTTTGAGCTAGATGAACAGCTGAAATTCTTGAAATCTACACATGGGTCAAAATTCCAATTGAGCTTTGCATGTATACTTGACGCTGCTATTTTACATAAGGGATCCATACACTCAGGTGGAGGAGCTACTGTCGGTATGCAATCCTCATCATCTGTGTAGCAATCTCTAGGCAGTTGTGACGGAGCAGTGCTAATTAAAAACAAAATTGGGGATGCCACAAGCAAGGAAGTAACCAACAAAGTAGCTGTAGTAATTGCTATTTTGTGAACAGTAGCTGAAGTGTGCAACCATATGCATGGTGCACAACATATCCAACCAACAGCTGTATTCTGCAAGTAAAGCAATGTAAATTTAATATAACAATGCCAACAACAAGACAGTAAGATATATATGTTGTATAATTTGGTGGGAAATAGAACTTCAGATTATATAGCAAGCCGACATTCATATAACAAAGACATATTAAGCAAATTTTCATTTTAAAAAGCGTTTTGTCTTTGAAATCCCTTTTTATTTGCGTTATATCAATAAATCTTTCAAATATTATTCCTATATTAATAACAAAAGTACTGTTATCTCCAAATATCAGTATGATAACTGTATGTTAGTATAAATTTTTTAGTAGGACCAGCGCTCTGCTGATGATCCAGACGTATGCAGTGCATTGCACCGGGAAGGGAGGTGTGTTAAGAGGATAGATGAAGAGAGATAAGTAGATAGAGATTTTGTTGTAGCTCCTTCAAATTTATACGTCGCACAGTGGGGTGAATTGTAGAGAAAGTGGCAATTAATTCATAGAACTTATAGTTTTAAAATGTTGTAATTTCTTATTGATGAGTGTTAATAAATACATAAAAAACCAGCATTTAAAAAAAATTGTTAACCTTTAATGTCCTTTTTTGAATTTTGGAGAAAATGGTCTTATTTGACTATTTTTGCTGTAACACATATTTCTGAAAACCATCTGAGAATTCACAATTTGTAAAATACAAACTATTTCCAAAAATCACAACAGAATGAGCATAGTAGGCCTTGAAACTCATATAAAACTATACCAACCAGGGCACACTGATACAGGTAGGAGCGATAGCCCATACGGTTGTTATTTTGTTTTTGGGAGAAATTCTAATACAAACGTCAAAATTTCTTTACATATTTACATACATACAAAATTTAAAAGCAAATGTAGAAACAAACATGTATATTTTGTTTTTGTACTTTTTTGTTTTGCTTTGCTCTACACAATTAATTGTGACGTTTGAATTAGAATTCACAAAAACAAAATACATGTAGGTTTTTTTTTTGTAAAACCGCTCCTACCTGTATCAGTGTGCCCTGATCTGTTGTGATTTTTGAAAATAGTTTGAAAGTAGTTAGATATTTACAAATTGTGAATTCTCAGATGGTTTTCCGAAGTACAAATATGCATAAGATAAGAGGTTTTTAACTTTTCAAAACTGTGGTTAAAGTCTACTGATGATTTGGTAAAGCACCAATGAAATGCATATGGACATTGCTTGAGCACCAACAAATAAATTTCATTTAAAATAGTATTGTGACAACAAAATGTCAAATAAAAATTTCATAACATTTCTTAGTAACGAAATATCTCAAAACTTACGTAAGTTTCAATGTAATTTGCACTAAAAACATCATTTTCTGTCGTCAAGTGTGGGTACAATGGACAAAATTTTATCGTGCTATGGTTCGAAAACAAAAACAAATCGAAGGCCAGTTTTTTATACCTTTCACAAAATAGTGAAAGGGTATATATAGGTTTGTCATTCCGTGTGAAATTTCTTCGATATCAATATAGGACCCCATAAAATATATATAATCTGGATCCTTATGAATAGCGATGACGATTGAGCGCTGTCCGTCCATCTGTACGTGAAATCGGTTTTCCCAAGCCCCCAGAAGAGCTGGAGACTTCGTTCTTGGACCGTTGGATTGGAAATGAACTTCAGAATTTCAGAAAGATCCGAAGTATGGCTCCAGAGCTGGGAAGCTTACACCTATTTCTCGGCTCAAAATTTATACCAAAAATCAATTTTCTTCTATGTTTGTAAATTAAACCTATTTCGTGCTTTGGGAAGCCCCAATGGCTTCCCAAATTAAAAAATTAAAAATATTTTTTTCGGCCCATTCCGTATTTTGTAGTACATGTAGTAACTAATATTGTTAAAATTTTTAAGTTTCTCTTAAAGAAAACTTTTTTATACGTTATGAAGATTTGAATTGGTAAAAAAAAATTTTTTAAATTAAAATTTCGCTTCCAGGAGTAAGAAACTGAAAATTGTTTTTATTTAAAAGTTACCCAAAAAGCAATTGACGTTGTTTTTTTTGCTAACTAAAACTATTTTATAATATAGAAAGAACAGAGTTGGTATCATAAATTGAAAAAAAATTTCGAATCCAGGGTTGAACAATTGCAATATTTTGTAGTACATGAAAGTCACCGAAACGGTTAAACATTTAAAATTTTTCTTAAATAAAACTACTTTGTACCTCATGAAGAGTTGCACTGATTAATAAAATAACAAAAAAAAATAAAATTTCGCTTCCAGGGTAGGGAAAATGGAAGTTTTTTGGTTCATGAAATATTTTGTAATACATGTAATAACCAAAATGGTTAAAAATTTTGAGTTTTTCTTAAGCAAAACCACGTGCCTCTTGAAGATTTGCATTGGTCAAAAAAAATTTTTAAATTTAAATTTCGCTTCCAGGGTTGGAAAATTGAAATTTGTTTTATACATAAAAGTATCCAAAAAGGCAACTGACGTTTATTTTTTTCGCTAACTAAAACTATTTTATAATTTAAGAAGAACAAAATTGGTATCAAAAATTAAAACAAAAAATCAAAATTGCGAATCCAGGGTTGGACAGGTGCAATATTTTATGGTACATGAAAGTGACCGAAATGGTTGAAAATATTTAACTTTTCTTATATAAAACTACTTTATACCTCATGAAGAGTTGCATTGATAAAAAAACAAAAACAATTATAATTTTGCTTCCAGAGTTGGGAAAATGAAAGTTTTTTTTGTACATGCAATATTTTATGGTACATGTTATAACCAAAATAGTTGCAAATTCAAAATTTTTCTTAAATAAAATGAGCTTACACCTAATGAAGACAAGCATTGCTAAAAAAGAAACAAAAAAATTAAATTTCGCTTCCAGGGATGGGAAATTTAATTTTTTATAGATTAAAGATATCCAAAAAGGCAACTTACATAAGGTTTTTACTAATTAAAACTATTTTTTAATTCAGGAAAACCCAAATTGGTATCAAAAATTTAAAAAACATCAAAATTTAGACTCCAAAGTTGAATAACTGCAATATTTTGTAGTACATGAACGTGACCAAAATGCCTACAAATTGTAAGTTTTTCTTAAATAAAATTACTTCATGCCTCATTAAGAGTTAAAAAGTTTTTTGTACATAAAAGTAGCTATATAAGTTCCTAATTTTTATGATGAATATACCTACATTATATATCAGGAAGAAATAAATTGATATTAAAAACCAAAAAATCTAAAAGACTATTCTACAGTTGGACAAGTAGAATATTTTGGAGTACATGGAACGGATTTTTACTTTTTGTTTGTAAATTAAACATATTTAATATTTTTGAAAGATGTTTAGAGGAATTAGAAATAAGAAAAGACAAACATTTAGCTTCCTAGCCGAAAAATTTAAACGTTTTCTTAAATTTAAAAGTAACCTTATATGTATTATGTATGAATTTTTAATAGTCGAACTTTCTTATGTAAATTGTTAATTTTATCAACGGGCTTAAGTTCGAATCTGCAAGACTGCAAACCATTTTTTAATATTTTATTAATAAATGAATTTGTTCAAATTCTATTTTATTAATTTATATATTAAGATTGGAATATTAAGAATATTTTTCAATAATCATCAAACCAGCAGAACGGATCAGTACTGATTTCGAGGCCGCTACGCCATCTCATCAGCGTTCTTTGTTCAATTCTTCCACTTTTTTGCAAGTGGTGCTAGTTAGTAGGAATATCAACTATTTAACCAATATTTTTTAACGAAAATTTAATTAATAATTTACATAAGAAAGTTCGACTAATAAAAATTCATACAGAATTTAAAACATTGCGGGGGCACGCGCACTTGTTCATTGTAAATTGACAACTAAATTCAATTACTTGAACATAAATAACAAAGAAGCTTTAGTTATCAGCAGACGATTGCTCTGGAAAAAGCGAAAGAGATACATGGAATATTGGGAATATTAATCGTCAGGGTTGGGGAATTTCGTACTAACCAAAAAATGTAATAACTTAAAAAAATATGAATGTGATAACTTCTCATATTCAATTTTTGTTAAAAAATATTGGTTAAATAGTTGATATTCCTACTAACTAGCACCACTTGCAAAAAAGTGGAAAAATTGAACAAAGAACGCTGATGAGATGGCGGAGCGGCCTCGAAATCAGTACTGATCCGTTCTGCTGGTTTGATGATTATTGAAAAATATTCTTAATATTCCAATCTTAATATATAAATTAATAAAATAGAATTTGAACAAATTCATTTATTAATAAAATAATGAAAAATGGTTTGCAGTCTTGCAGATTCGAACTTAAGCCCGTTGATAAAATTAACAATTTACATAAGAAAGTTCGACTAATAAAAATTCATACATAATTTAAAATATTGCGGGGGCACGCGCACTTGTTCATTGTAAATTGACAACTAAATTCAATTACTTGAACATAAATAACAAAGAAGCTTTAGTTATCAGCAGCCGATGGCTCTGGAAAAAGCAAAATAGATACATGGAATATTGGGAATATTAATCGTCAGGGTTGGGGAATTTCGTACTAACCAAAAATGTAATAACTTAAAAATATGAATGTGATAACTTCTCATATTAAATTTTCGTTAGAATATTGTTTAAATAGTTGATATTCCTACTAACTAGCACCACTTGCAAAAGTGGAAAAATTGAACAAAGAACGCTGATGAGATGGCGTAGCGGCCTCGAAATCAGTACTGATCCGTTCTGCTGGTTTGATGATTATTGAAAAATATTCTTAATATTCCAATCTTAATATAAATTAATAAAAAATAGAATTTGAAAAAATTCATTTATTAATAAAATAATAAAAAATGGTTTGCAGTCTTGCAGATTCGAACTTAAGCCCGTTGATAAAATTAACAATTTACATAAGAAAGTTCGACTAATAAAAATTCATACATAATTTAAAACATTGCGGGGGAACGCGCACTTGTTCATTGTAAATTGACAACTAAATTCAATTACTGGAACATAAATAACAAAGAAGCTTTAGTTATCAGCAGCCGATGGCTCTGGAAAAAGCAAAAGAGATACATGGAAAATTGGGAATATTAATCGTCAGGGTTGGGGAATTTCGTACTAACCAAAAATGTAATAACTTAAAAATATGAATGTGATAACTTCTCATATTCAATTTTCGTTAGAATATTGGTTAAATAGTTGATATTCCTACTAACTAGCACCACTTGCAAAAGTGGAAAAATTGAACAAAGAACGCTGATGAGATGGCGTAGCGGCCTCGAAATCAGTACTGATCCGTTCTGCTGGTTTGATGATTATTGAAAAATATTCTTAATATTCCAATCTTAATATAAATTAATAAAAAATAGAATTTGAAAAAATTCATTTATTAATAAAATAATAAAAAATGGTTTGCAGTCTTGCAGATTCGAACTTAAGCCCGTTGATAAAATTAACAATTTACATAAGAAAGTACGACTAATAAAAATTCATACATAATTTAAAACATTGCGGGGGCACGCGCACTTGTTCATTGTAAATTGACAACTAAATTCAATTACTTGAACATAAATAACAAAGAAGCTTTAGTTATCAGCAGCCGATGGCTCTGGAAAAAGCAAAAGAAATACATGGAATATTGGGAATATTAATCGTCAGGGTTGGGGAATTTCGTACTAACCAAAAATGTAATAACTTAAAAATATGAATGTGATAACTTCTCATATTCAATTTTCGTTAGAATATTGGTTAAATAGTTGATATTCCTACTAACTAGCACCACTTGCAAAAGTGGAAAAATGGAACAAAGAACGCTGATGAGATGGCGTAGCGGCCTCGAAATCAGTACTGATCCGTTCTGCTGGTTTGATGATTATTGAAAAATATTCTTAATATTCCAATCTTAATATAAATTAATAAAAAATAGAATTTGAAAAAATTCATTTATTAATAAAATAATAAAAAATGGTTTGCAGTCTTGCAGATTCGAACTTAAGCCCGTTGATAAAATTAACAATTTAAAAAAAGAAATTTTAGAATATATTCAGTAGTTTTTTTATTGCATTTTCAAAAAAAAAGTTATTTGGCGGACCCTGTAGTAAGGAAATCAGATGGGGTGAAGTATGTCTTGCACCGCCCTAGAACGCCGAGGCATTTGAATGCTTCTTTTGAAACATGAAAAATGTGCTCTGTCCATCGAACGTCACACAGGATTTTCATGCCAAGAGCTTCTGATTGCTCAATATTTATACAACCAATCGGGCTTACATCGGTGTGTAATACCGCTGACAGACATAGGATTTCTATACCACATTAGTATTCTATACCATGGTAGCTATTAAATTAAAATAATTTTCTGACAATTTTAAGAATTCTGACATTCCCATAAAAATTAAATTACCATATTATTTTAAGTTACCCGTTCTTTTTTCTTTTGATTTGAGTTGTTAAAATTTTTAATTGCATCGATGTCATAATTAACAATAATTAAAATCCGTTTGCCAATTAATTTATTATAAAAATCTTGTCGTGAACCTTGAATAAACATATTTTTTGTTAAATTGTCTTATTGATCAATGTAATGGTTTCAATGTTTTTGGTTCAATGCAAAGCAACACAATGACTTTTTATTTCTTGTGGAAATGCATAGGAACTGGGATTTTTTATAGTTTTCTATATTCTTTACATTTTATATAGCTTTTACTAAATTATTTTAACAAAATATTGCAAAATGTTTATGTTCAAAACCTCAAAATGAAATTTTTCTCTTTGTCAATATGCAAAAACGATTCACAATGAGATTTTGAGCGGGAGATTCTATCTATCTCCCATACCTAAATACGGGCGGCAAGCGTTTTTTAGCTGTCAAAAGTTCTCATGTCCATACATTTTGTATGGAGCATACCGAAATAACGCGGCGGCAACGCTTTGCTATTGGAAAATCCGATTTTGACAGAGCGTTTTCTAATGAAGTTGGTTGCAAAAGAAGAGAATTGTAACCAGAGAAAAAGAGCAAAGATTTACAAAAGTGAAATATATAATAAAAGAAAAAATTTGTGCACTTCGTATTAGAAAATGGTGGTAAGAAAATATTTACAATATGAATATATACATACATATGTATGCACGTTTGTAATTTGTACAAAATTTCAATAACAAAATCACAAATGTCGTCCGTCCAGCTGTTAAAATAATCAGGGTTGTTTAATTTGTTTGTTTGATAACCCTGTTTTTATTGCTTTTTTACATAACGCTGCCGCTTTTGTTTAGGTATGGCATTTCAGCGTTAACGCTCAGCGGAAAAAAAGTTCCGCTTTCCGCCCGTATTTAGGTATGAGTGTATGTTGTACGTTCAGTATGCTTAATTTCAAAATGAGGTAATACAATGAAATATGTTAAAAGAGAGGGGATAAAATAATAGTTAAATACCATGGTATAATATATTATAATGGTGGTTTGTCCGTGATCTCATGAAAATGTGGCTTGGTACTAAAAAGGCCATTATTTTCGAAATTGTTGAACTGGACACCTTGAAATTTAAATAAGTTAGAGATCAATGAATGAAGTTTAGTATATACAATTTAATTAACGAAATTGCTAGACAAATGGAAAAACTTATATACATATATATGAAATTGTTATTTGACATATTGTTGTCACAATACTATTTTAAATGAAATTTATTTGTTGGTGGTCAAGCAATGTCTATATGCGTTTCATTGGTGCTTTACCAAATCATGGTTAAAGTCTAGTGATGATTTGGTAAAGCACCAATGAAATGCATATAGACATTGCTTGACCACCAACAAATAAATTTCATTTAAAATAAATATATATACATATATATATATATATATATATATATATATATATATTTATATATATATATATATATATATATATATATATATATATATATATGTATTACAGATTTTATTTAAAAATTTCCAAATAATGAAAATTATTTTTTATAATGTGGCAACGTCATATTCAATATGATGTAGAAAAATAAACTTCAAAAATCCTTATTAAAATTTAATAAAAGCAAGTGGCACTACCTTGTATTTATATACCTTGTTCTATACTACATGTGTGTCAGCCTATACTACAATTAAACCACAAAATAATGTGGTTTATATCTGGTTTCAATACTACGAAAATATACGTAGTATACTGATATATTAACAAATTTTACACCCTTCAGCTTTGTTCAATTGCATTGGGAATGAGTCATCGTCCAATTTCGCCACTTCGACTTTCGAGAAGTTCGACGCCTCAACCTTATTAAGAAAAATGTCCATGAATATGTATAGTTATAATGAATTTATAAACCATAAAGACTTACACGTGCCCAAAAACGCCTGTACTTCTTTTTTATTATTTTGGAATGAAAAAAGCATATTCTTCTTTTAAGGCGATTGTAAATAATTAACGAATAGCGAAAACACAATTTCTTTTTTCGCATAAAATATGCAATTTTGTTGTTATTATTAACAATTATGCTAAAAAGTTTTTCTTTTTCCATTTTTTTTTATTACACAAAAATAAAAACAAAAATAGTAGTATATATACCACATGTCTGTCATAGTAGTATCAAAAACCATAGTATTTATATCATGGTATACAAATCCTATGTCTGTCAGGGGTATAAGCAAGCAGCATTGATTCTTACGGGCATTGAAATTTACCTTGTTTTTGTGATCCCATTCAACAATTTTATTGAGGTCACCGTTGAGCGCAACATATTACCTCTCATCGCCCCGATATCTGACGATGTCGGCCTATTATTGAGAGCATATGAATGGCAAAGGATGCTATCATCTTCGAAAGAGTAGATATGAGTTAAAGTCTTACATAGAAGGTCATTTAGAAATATAAGAAATAGTGTAGGTTTCAGCTTTAAAACAATATTTATATTTACGTCGAGATTTTTGCTCGAGCTTGGAATATCTCTCGCAAAGCCTTACTTGGCAATACGAAAAGCAGTACCAGGAACTCAATCAGCAGTATCTATGCTTTCTGCTATCAACCAACGCAATTTAGTGGATGAACCAAGCGGCTCAATAACCCAGTCTCAAGATCTACTGACCCGTGAGCCAATTGGAGCTCAGCAGAGCTCAAAAAAGCAAACAACTATTCCTTCTGTAATCGAAGAGAAATTTCGATGTCATATTTGTTATAGCAAAAAGTTAAAATAGAAAAACTATATTCACCAAACAATGTGCCGTTTTTGCAAAAAGGACGATTGTAAACATGCCCATAGTCGCAATGTTTGTGAAAATTGTATTGAACATAAATTAATGTAAAATAAAACGATATTTAATACTCATATATAATGAATTTGATTGAAAAATAACTATGTTCCTTCAGCTAAATATACAGGCATTACATATGTGTGAAAAACTACAAACGAGGGTAACTAACGTAAGTTTTTTGAAGGTGATTTCAGGGTTAAACGCCACTTGTGAGGGCCTTCACCCCACAGTGCGTCGTCGGCAAATTTCTGATACAGTATTGCAAGATACTTTAATATGGTAAGGACTTTGCAACCTTGTCCAAAAATGTTCCTGTTTCATAAGTACGGTAAACGGGCTTTTATGCTACGTAAGCATTTGTAATTTGAAATGCTGCTGTTATGTAGAATTTTGTTCCATATAAAATTAACCTTGTTTAATATATTTCAAAGTTGAATCGTGTAACTAATACACTCTAAAACTTTTGATGGAATTTACGTTCATATTTTGCATAAATTCCTGTTGAAAAAATCTTGTTGTTTAAAATTACGTCAATTTTTATCGTACAGCAAAAAAATGAATGAAAAATAAACATAATTTGTCCTATTTTAAACAAAGTACTAATTATTATTTAAAAATTGTCTTCTTTTAAGGGACTGTGTTTAAAAATATGTACAATGTGACTTAACAATACGAAAAATGTTTAAAATTAAACATATCTATCCAAAAACACAACACTTAATGTAATAATAGCCACTTTTTCATAAAGAAGAAGCATTAGAGAGTTTTTATTTCTTTAGCATATGGCGTGATATATTTTGTAAAGAAAAAAATTAAGTTTCGAGTAATTAAATGAACAGTGAAATACTTATTTGTTGAAATTTCGGGTACAAGCGTAAATATATAAACGGCCTTAATATAATATATGTAATACCTCATTTCAAATAAATATTTTTATTTTACTTTGTATTTTACATATGTATATTAATAAGTAATGAAATACTAACCCCGATATTCATAAAATTTAAAATGAATTTGAAATGTATTTTAAACAAATCTTTTTATACAAAATTTTCTTAAAACAGATTTCAAATACGTTTTATATTTTTATAAATACCGGGGTAAATATTTAATTTGTATTTACATGAACATACAGTATTCCTTTCATTTGTTTACAGTTAAGTAAGTTTTTATATCTTTTTCAAAATAAATATAATTTTAAATAATAAATGTACAAGTGTATTTTATTTAATTATATAGGATTCAAATTATATATATATGTATATATATATATATATATATATATATATATATATATATATATGTACATATAATGGTATATATATATGTATATATACACATATATACATATATATATATATACCTATATATATATATATATATATATATATATATACCTAAAATATGGCGAAAATAGAAACAATATGTTTAAACGTATCTTGTTCAATATTAAAAATATTTTGTTAAAAAATCCACAAATTGTTTGAAAATATATGTTGTGTAATTTTATGTCAATTATATTCGGTAAAGTGTTGCTGACTATTATTGACGTAAATTTCAACAAAAGTGTTTTAGAGTGTATTTGTGCATTGCATATACTAATAATAATAATATATGCATTGAGATGGTGCTGTGGACGAAAACGAGGCTGGCGACTTTCCCTCATTACAAACTAAATTATTTTTCTAAAATATTATATTATAGGGCCCCTCTAAACTATTGAAATAACTATTTTATTTCTTAATTAATAGATAATATGTAAAATGTATCACATGGTTATGAGTTCTGCTTTGTTTGTAGATGTTTAGTTATAAAAAAAATTAATAAAAATGTTAACAGATAAAATCAAAACATCGGTTAATTAATCGAGCGATTACCCAATTAAATGAATACTCAAAACGACAGCATACACTCTAAAACTTTTGCTGGAATTTACGCTCATATTTTGCATAAACTCCTGTTGAAAAAAACCTTGTTTAAAATTACGTCAATTTTGATCTTACAGCAAAAAAATTAATGAGAAATAAACATAATTTGTCCTCTATTAAACAAAGTTCATTATATAAAAATTGCCTTCCTTTAAGCGACTTTGTTTAAAAATATGTAGAATGTGACTTAACAATACGAAAAATGTTTAAAATTAAACATATCTTTCCAAAAGCACAATACTTAGGGCCATTATTACAACTTAAACTTAGTTAAAAGTAAGATTTTATCAGACATATAAAAAGCTTTCCATTTTTGCAAATTGGATTTAACTTACCAGGTCGGATAAACTTACATGTAATTTGTCGCTCACTTTAGGTTAAAGAAAAATTTTGCAAATGATAAAGTTTTTATACGTTCGATAAAATCCTACTTTTAACTAACTTTAAGTTGTAATAATCGCACTTAATGTAATAATAGCAACTTTTTCATAAAGAAGAAGCATTAGAGAGTTTTTATTTCATTAGCATATGGCGTGATATATTTATATCTTTTTATATATATATATATATATATATATATATATATATATATATATATATATATATATATATATGTTGTGTAATTTTAGGTCAATTATATTCGGTAAAGTGTTGCTGACTACTTATTATTGACGTAAATTTCAACAAAAGTGTTTTAGAGTGTACACTCTACATATATTTTCAAACAATTTTTGGATTTTTTAACAAAATATTTTTAATATTGAACAAGAGATGTTTAATACTTCTAAACATATTGTGTCTAGTTTCCCCATATTTTAGGTATATATATATATATATATATATATATATATATATATATATATATATATATATATATATATATATATATATATATATATATATTTATATATATAAATATATATATATATATATATATATATATATGTATGTATATATATATATATATATATATATATATATATAATTAAATAAAATACCCTTGTACACTTATTATTTAAAATTATATTTATTTTAAAAAAGATATAAAAACTTACTTAACTGTATACAAATGAAATGAATACTGTATGTTCATGTAAATACAAATTAAATATTTTGTATGAAAAGATTTGTTTAAAATACATTTCAAACTCATTCTAAATTTTATGAATATCGGGGTTAGTATTTCATTACTTATTAATGTACACAGTACATACGTAAAATACAAACCAAAATAAAGATATTTATTTGAAATGAGGAATTATATTATATTAAGGCCGTTTATATATTTACACTTGTACCCGAAAGTTCAACAAATAGGTATTTCACTGTTCATTTAATTACTCGAAACTTAATTTTTTTCTTCACAGAATATATCACGCCATATGCTAATGAAATAGAAACTCTCTAATGCTTCACTCTAAAACAATTTTGTTGAAATTTACGTCAATAATAGTCAGCAACACTTTACCGAATATAATTGACCTAAAATTACACAACATATATTTTCAAACAATTTGTGGATTTTTTAACAAAATATTTTTAATATTGAACAAGAGATGTTTAATTTTTTTAAACATATTGTGTCTAGTTTCCCCATATTTTAGGTATATATATATATATATATATATATATATATATATATATATATATATATATATATATATATATATATATATAATAAAATACACTTGTACCTTTATTATTTAAAATTATATTTATTTTAAAAAAGATATAAAAACTTACTTAACTGTATATAAATGAAATGAATACTGTATGTTCATGTAAATACAAATTAAATATTTACTCCGGTATTCATAAAAATATAAAACGTATTTGAAATCTGTTTTAAGAAAATTTTGTATGTATGAAAAGATTTGATTAAAATACATTTCAAATTCATTTTAAATTTTATGAATATCGGGGTTAGTATTTCATTACTTATTAATTTACATATGTAAAATACAAACTAAAATAAAAATATTTATTTGAAATGAGGTATTATATTATATTAAGGCCGTTTTTATAATTACAATTGTGCCCGAAATTTCAACAAATAAGTATTTCACTGTTCATTTAATTACTCGAAACTTAATTTTTTTTTTCTTCCCAGAATATATCACGTCATATGCTAATGAAATAAAAACTCTCTAATGCTTCTTCTTTATGAGAAAGTTGCCAGTATTACATTAAGTGTTGTGTTTTTGGATAGATACGTTTAATTTTAAACATTTTTCCTATTGTTAAGTCACATTGTACATATTTTTAAACACAGTCGCTTAAAAGAAGACAATTTTTAAATAATAATTAGTACTTTGTTTAAAATAGGACAAATTATGTTTATTTCTCATTAATTTTTTTGCTCTAAGATCAAAATTCACGTAAAATAACAAGATTTTTTCAACAGGAATTTATGCAAAATATGAACGTAAATTCCAACAAAAGTTTAAGAGTGTAGGAATTAGTCAATAGTAGTAGTGGTTATGTGACGACTAGCTCAAGATATTGGGCTTCTGTAATAGTGTGGCGCGAATGGAGCAGCCTCGAAAAGTTATGAACATTGAAATCACCAGCAGTAACAATTTCATTGTAAGGACAACTTTCGAGTATTTTTTACATAGAATCGGAAGGGGAATCGAAGACAAATAAAGTTTGTTCGCTTCTATAAAGGAATCCGAAATGGAAATTATGTGTCCTGACTTTGAATATAACCCAAAAGCACCTAAATTCAAAACCATGCACGACCGCGATGGAAGTTAAAAAAAAGGCAGACCTTGATACCAAATTATACAAAAATCCTGTGGGTCGGCATGCTCAGATACATGGGTTTTACATAAGTCTGAAACATTCGGCCCATGAAGACAAAAGTGAGCATAAACTGAGAGGGAATCCGCTCTGATTCATATGTTGAGAAGTCGATTTGAACAGTAATCTCCGTGTCGGAATCAATAATTCAAAACTATTGCTTTTAATTGCATGTAAGTGAATTATGTGGATTTTTGACTATGTATTTGGTTTTCTCGGTATGTAATTATTATCATTCTCTTTTCTTGATTTTGATTTTTGTTCCTTCTCTGTTGTTTCATTTTTGTCACTTATATTATGTTGTTTATGTGTATGTAATTTTGTTTTTTTTTCTACTTTTTTTATAATACTAGACACAAGTGGGTGCTGTTGGCTGAAGTAGTAGAACACTAGACTATGAAGCGGAGGATCCTGAGTTCAGCCCCGCGCTGAGTCATGAAATATTGTGTTGAATTCTTCTGATCAGCATTAGTGCATGGTTGTGTTTTCAGTGATGAAGACATAGCACTGGTCACTGAACATAACTGGCAGCGACTGACACCAGCATATACTAAAGCAGAGTAAAGCAATTGAACTGCTGCTTCAAAGTTGGTGTACCAGTTAGAAATAAAGATTTCTGGTGATACGAAATCTCTGCGGTTGTTGCCTCAATGTAAGAAAGTCCACGAAAAATTTCTAAGTTATTATTGCATTCAATAAACTAGTGCTTAAAAGTTGGTGTACCAGTTAGAAATTAAGGTTTCTGGTACTCTACAAATTCTGCAATAGTTTTTTTGTATACTCTCGAAAAAGACAATGGAGGGTATATTCACTTTGTCATTCCGTTTGTAACGCAGATATATATCCATCTGGGACTCCATAAAGTATATATATTCTTGATCAGTGATGAAATCTAAGACGATCTGAGAATGTCCGTCCGTCCGTCGGTCAGTCTGTGGAAATAACGATTCAGTCCAAACGAAAAAAATAGACTCTTGATATTCGGTTCCCCTAAGAAGAACTAAACCAAGCTCTAAAGACCCACAGCATTTTTAAAGTTTTTTTGTAATTTTGTTAAGCAAATTATATAAACTTAAACCATAAAAAAAAAATTTTTGGACCCCGCCCCTTTACTGGGCGTTATTATTTGCTTAAAAATTTAACAAATTGTTTTACTTAAGCCTACATTTCTTGAAAATAATATTTTTAAGCTTTAACGACGAAGCTGAGACGTAACCTGGTACTACTCTGCCCTACTCCCTCCTCCCCTTGCCCCCTAAATGACCCTATAAAAAAAGTATTTTGTATTTAATTATCCCAAGGAATTAGTTTTAGAGTTTTATGACAAAGGTGAAATGTCTCCCCTACAGTCCTTGCCAGAGCGACCCCGACAGAATACAGTTTTAGTGCCCTCCAAAAAGAATTGGACCCCATATAGTAAATTTATTCTTGATCAGTAATGAGCGTCTGTGGAAAATATGATATAGTCTACTTTTGGATCCCACTCCCTTAAGTTGGCGTTGACCCGGCTGAATATAATGTGTTTACTTGCTGAATTTAATATTATCACAAAGAACTTACCTTACCGCATACTTGGTTGGCATAATGTTGTGTACTCGTATGTATAGTACGAGGTCTGATCAAAACTTTTTCCTGTTATGTTGGTAATATCAGCCATTTTGGATTGTCATTTTGTTTTTGACAGATAAAAAGGTTAGTAGTGTTTTGGTATGCTCTTTGATTTTTTACTATTCGGAAAATGGATAAAGAAAACTTTTGTGTGAAAATTGAAATTAAATGCGCAAGGACATTTGAAATGTTGACTGTGGCGTTTGGTGAGTCTACCATGAGCAGAACACAAGTTCAATTGTGGTATAACCGGTTTGTTCAGACCTTCACAATGAATTTCCTTCATATGTGCGTAAGTACGTTTTTATAAATGTACAAACATACTTGCGTACATATGCCTACACGAAATTAGTTGAACAACCTTAAATTGCTGACTTCATGTCATTTTTCTATTATTTACTGGATTTATGCAACAGTTAATTTAAGTTATGAGAAAAGACTTAAGTTTCAAGTTTTGCAGTAGTTTTTTGTTACTTTAAATTCATTTACTTTAGATTCTTGACAACAACCTTGAACCACTTTCAAGTTTATTTGCATTGCATTTGTCTGGGGTTTCATGTTTCTTGGAATTTCTTACATGTGTGGGAAAATGCATAAGCCCAAAAACAGAATTATATTATTAATAATTATATTAAAATAATTTATAGCAATTCGGCAATAAAATAGTATTTAAGGCTATGATTTAATTAAAATAAATTGAAAAACAATTATTTAAGCAAACAAAGCAGTTGTCTTATTTTGTTCTCCAATCCTCCGCAATAACCAAGTTTAAGTGCTTGTGTTATCCAATTCCCTTTAACCAAGTTCAAGTGCTTGCGTTATTCCAATATCAACAAGTAAAAACGTTATATTCGACCGGGTCGAATCTTAAATACCCTCCAAATATTTAGTAAGTGAATTTAAAATGTTTAACTTGGTGGGACAGAGTTTCTTTATATAATCTCGTACGTCAACGTCCACTAAAGGGAGCGGGGTTCAAGAATAGACAATATCATGTTTTCCACAGACGAACGTATGGGCACTGCTAGACCGTCTTAGATCTCATCACTAGTTAAGGATATACATATTTACGTTATAGGGTCAAATTCTCTTTGTAGGGTATAAAAACTGTATTTTGGCGTGGTCGTTCTGGCAAGGGCTGTGGGGGAAACATTTCACGGCAGAAATCGGCAGTCATAAAGCTCTAAAAATAAATGCTTGGGATGATTATATACAAAATTTAAAAAAAAAAATTTTTTGGTAGGGTCATTTAGAGGGTGAAGGGGGAGGAGGGGGTAGGGCAGAGTAGTACCAGGTTACGTCTCAGCTTCGCCATTAAGGCTTAAAAATGTTATTTTTAAAGAATGTAGGCTTAAGTAAAACAATTTGTTAAATGTTTATACTCTTTTTGCATATAATAACGCCCACTAAAGTGGGCGGGGTCCAACATTTTTTTTTTTATTTTATGGCTCCAAGTTTAAGGCGTTGGACCGTATTTGACATAAAAATATCATTTGCTTAACAAAATAACCAAAAAACTTTAAAAATTATGTTGTTTTTTCTGGGTTGGTTTAGTTCTTCTTAGGGGAACTTTTTTCCCTCTTGCCCGATTTAGCCCATCTTCGAACTTAACCTGCTCTAAGCTTCAAAATATTTTTATACCAAATTTTAAGGGTCTACCTCTTTTCGTTTGGACTGAATCGTGATTTCCACAGACGGACGGACGGACGGACATGCTCAGATCGTCTTAGATTTCATCACTGATCAAGAATATATATACTTTATGGGGTCTGAGATGGATATTTCGATGCGTTACAAACGGAATGACAAAGTGAATATACCCTCCAAATTCTTTTTTGGAGGGTATAAAAACAATCAAGTGTAAGTACTTGTGTTATCTGCATAATTGTCCTGGTAATTCCGCCCAGACAAAACAACACGGACCAGCAAATCAGCTGAGTCACAAACACGGTTTAAGAAAAGGCGAGAAGATGTCAATGACGATGTTCGTCCTGGTCGCCCTTGCACGTCAACAACCGATGAAAACATTGAAGCAGTGAAGAAAATTATTTTGGATAATCGTCGAATCACTATCAGAGTGGTTGCTGATGATGTTGGCATATCGTTCGGCGCATGCCAAGCAATTTGTACGGATGTTTTAAGTTTGAAACGTGCGGCAGCGAAGATTGTTTCAAAATTGATAACCCACCAGCTCTCACATCCGAACCGTGTTCACCGGACTTGGCCCTCGCTGACTTTTTCCTCTTCCCAAACTGAAGACACCGATGAATGGAAAGCGTTTTGCTACGATTGAGGAGATAAAAGAAAAATCGATTGGCGATACCAAAAAGCGCGTCTCAGAAGTGTTTCGAGGATTGCAAAACACGCTGGGATAAGTGTATTAGATCTGAGGGGGCTTAGGTAGTTATTGATGAATAAATAAATACTTTATTTTTTTTCCAGACCTTTACGGTTATTTTTTGATCAGACCTGATATACATTATATACCCTTGTTTAGTGCAAGCGTGGTACATATGTATGTATGTACCTATTGTGTACACGAACAGCACATAAAAACGTTAATTCGTTAGGGAAACATGGTTTCGTAGTACTATAATAATAATGTACACTCTAAAACTTTTGCTGGAATTTACGTTCATTTTTTGCATAAATTCCTGTTGAAAAAATCTTGTTGTTTAAAATTACGTCAATTTTGATCTAAATATAAAAACGGCCTTAATATAATATAATATAATACCTCATTTCAAATAAATATTTTTATTTTAGTTTGTATTTTACATATGTACTATGTAAATTAATAAGTAATGAAATACTAACCCCCAAGAATGATAAAATAAAGATTACGCCTTGCGCATGATTTACCGTTTGATGACGTATTTGGTCCCTCGAAGAGATTCCCAAATGTTTCATATATGCAAAACTAATACTTCCTCCTACAAAATTAATATTTTATGCTATATTTGGCAACTCTTCACACAATTTACACAGAGCGATTTCCAATTTACTCAGAGAGATTTCCAACAAACAAATTAAATCGGATTTATGAAAGTGCAACTTTTGTGTTATATTTTAAAATAAATTGTGTTATATTTTAAAATAAATATGTATATTCAAATAATTATTAAATAACTTAATGTGTAAAAAACTTATTAAAACTTGATTTTTAAAGCTCATAAACGGTAAACAAAAAAACTAAATTAAAGAGAAAAGAGAACAAAAAGAGCAAGCATGAAATGTGCAGAGTGGGCAATTGCAAACAAAGTGACCGCAAACAAACAAGTGCGAAATAATTGTGTTAAAATATAATATTGTTATCAAAATTTGTTTTGTTTTCAAAAAGCTGTGTCATTTTATAGTTTTCCAAGAGATGAAGCTAAAAGGAAGTTATGGCTGATATTTTGCAAGCAAAAATATTTGTTTTGAATGGGGAAAAAAAGAAAAATAATTAGCAATTGGGTTCAATATTTATATAAAATAACTATAAATTAACAATTTCAAATGAAAAAAAGTGGGAAATAAAATAATTTTTTTAAAATTGTTTATTATCAAACAAATTTAATTTGAAAAATTGCAATTTGCCCCACTGTCATAACATAATAGTATTCCAACTGAATTTTATTAGCCAATCAGAACACATGTTGAGTGACGTCACATTCCATCATGCGCAGAAAAGTATTTTTATTTCAGCTTGTTGGCGTAATCTTTAATTTATCATTCTTGCTAACCCCGGTATTCATAAAATTTAAAATGAGTTTGAAATGTATTTTAATCAAATATTTTCATACAAAATTTTCTTAAAACAGGTTTCAAATACGTTTTATATTTTTATGAATACCGGAGTAAATATTTAATTTGTATTTACATGAACATACAGTATTCATTTCATTTGTATACAGTTAAGTAAGATTTTATATCATTTTTAAAATAAATATAAATTTAAATGATAAATGTACAAGTGTATTTTATTTAATTATATAGCATTCAAATTATATATATATATATATATATATATATATATATATATATATATATACATATATATATATATATATATATATATGTATATACCTAAAATATGGGGTAACTAGACACAATATGTTTAAAAGTATTAAACATCTCCTGTTCAATATTAAAAATATTTTGTTAAAAAATCCACAAATTGTTTGAAAATATATGTTGTGTAATTTTAGGTCAATTATATTTGGTAAAGTGTTGCTGACTATTATTGACGTAAATTTCAACAAAAGTGTTTTAGAGTGTAACACTACACCGTATAAAGTATGAAGGGAACCGCAATGCACCCCTCAATAGCTCGGGTCACTGTACCATGCCCGCCTTTTTATCGTTCTATTTATTTATTTATTTAAATTAGTCTATGGACAATTTCCTTACAGACTATTTAAGCAGAATAGTATATAAATAAATTAATGATTAAAAAAACATATGACGTTACGTTTGATAATACAAAGGTTCTGCGAAAAATCTATAAAATGATACATTTCATTAAAGCAAGTACATAGTTTTCTAAGAGGATCTGACATTTCATAGTAAGTACGACAAGCTGCAACATATAGTGGGTTAAAAGAACGAAGTGAACGTTGAGGAATATTGAAACATATGTTGTTGTCTCGTAGAGTATGATGGAAGTGCCATCCGATTTGTTTTTGAACGGATTCAAGACGTTCAATATGAACGTTATACAGTGGATCCCAAATTATGCTACCATATTCTAAAATTGGCCGAACTAATGCAATATACAATGTTTTAGTGACATAAGGATCATTAAACTGTTTTGCCCATCTTTTAATGAATGCAAGGATACTTCGGGATTTATTAACAGTCATAGTAATGTGTTGAAATAAATTATGTTTACTATCGAGTAAAATTCCCAAATCCATAACTTCGTGAAGCGTATTTAAATTACAACCATCAAGGTTATAATTGTGAACAGAGCTGTGTGATCTTGAAAATTGCATATGATTACATTTGTTCAAGTTAAATTGCATTAAGTATAGTTTACACCAAATATAAAAATTGTTTAAATCATTCTACAAGAACTGTTGATCAGATGTATGTTTTATTTCGCACCATATTTTTACGTCGTCCGCATACATCAATATGTTACAGTATTTTATTGCTTCTGGTAGGTCATTGATGAACAGAAGGAAAAGAATTGGACCAAGGTGACTCCCCTGCGGAACACCAGAGATTACTGAAATGTCCCTTGAAACTGCAGCGTTAAATTTTACCGATTGTGTCCTGTTTAACAAATAAGATTTAATCCAGCATAATAAATTATTATTACAACACATTATGTCTAATTTCTTTAATAACAGCGCATAATTAATTTTGTGAAATGCCTTGCTGAAATCAGTGTAGATGACATCCGTGTGATAACCTTTCGCGAAAGCTGCATTCACTAAAGTTGTTAACTGGAGAATATTAGTCATAGCAGAAAAACCTTTACGAAAACCATGTTGAAGTGGTGATAATAAGGAAGAAATTCGATGATTAAGACTATCCACCATACATTTTTCAAAAAGTTTTGGAAGTACACTCAGTTTCGCTATTCCTCTGTAATTGGTTATTTCAGATTGTAACGTGCAAGTCACGAGCGCTCAAATTTACGATCTGGTAGCCTCAGAATCATACGATTATAATGACAAATATGCAATGACAGGTAGATAGTATATTGTTCTCTTTCTGGCAAAAGGCTATACACTAGCATACACGAAAGAAACAGCAGAATACCACATTCACTATTAAATTTATAACTGTAAATAGCGCCATTGTAAATTAACAAAAGAAAAAGAATAAAACTGCAAAAATTGGCGTTGACGGCAGATTTTAAGTTTGCCTCGTTGATTTGCTGTTGATCGTTGCTGAAGAGAGGTGCTGTACAGTGTCGTAGAGAAGAAATTGCGTTGGTTAGTAATTAATTTTGAAGTATAGTTACAATTAGTAAACTAACTAAGAAAATATGATTGGTGTTATATTCTGGTTAGGCGTAGAAAGAAACCCAAGCGGCCTAATTAAGTCTGCCATTGAGGAACTCTCTTTTCGAGGCATAACCGTCTACACTTATAAACGCACGTGGGAAGCTAGATAGTAGCACACTAGGTGTTATGGTTTGCTGCCATAACAGAATACTAGTATACTCCATGGAGCTTTTTCTTCAGACTTCACCCTATGAGCCTTCTTCCAGTTTTACATAACCTCAACCACAACCAAATTGCATAAAAGGAACCAAATTTAAAATTTCCGGTTAAGTGTGTTCGCGTGGTATCGATCGGAATTTCATAAAAATAATATTAGCAAAAAAGCAAAAAAAAGAAAATTTTTTAAATT
Source organism: Linnaemya tessellans (assembly GCA_951800035.1). Classification (NCBI taxonomy): domain Eukaryota; kingdom Metazoa; phylum Arthropoda; class Insecta; order Diptera; family Tachinidae; genus Linnaemya; species Linnaemya tessellans. The sequence goes on from OX637532.1 coordinate 72,749,695, forward strand.
CGGCAATAAGAAAATCTTTATTTAACGAATAACGAAGAAAAATAAATAAAATTAAAAATTAAAAGAATAAATAGCGAAAGAACCAACAGAAAATATATATAGTTGGCCAAGTTAACGTGTGGAAAAAAAATGATATAAGAAAATTGTGGATTGTAAGGGGAAAGAAAAGTTTGTCCAATTAGTCATGCAGCAAAGTGTTGGGTTGTAAAGTTTCTGTGGCCTATACGACACGGGTGATGAGAGTACACAAGCGAGACACAAAGTCATCAGCAATTGTAGTACATATAAAAGTCAAAAACACCGATTTATTCGGAGGCTGCAGCTTTGGAGGCGCCTTCATCGTTAGCAGGTAAGTCAATGAATATACTGTATTGATGTCCCTGTATGAAGCATTAACGCAGTAAAGGTGCTGTTTGCTTCTTGTAATGTTCTTCGCATTGATGCTTCATACAGTTGTGCATTTTATCACTATAAATTTCGTATGGAAAACGAACTTCAGAATTGTTTTGTGCAGCCTTTTACTTTTCTGCTGGCCAATATACACACGCACGTACATACATACATATTAAAGGGAAAAAAGAAAAAAAAAAAAAACAAAAATCCCCTATACCTACTGGCACGCATGCTTACATATGTATACGCATGTATGGCACTAGTTGGAAGTTCTTGCAACTTTCCACTCGTAAATTGGATAAGCAATTGTTAGCACAGTCATTGTTGTATGTGGATGTACATATGTGCGGAAGTATATGTGTAGATGCCGCACTGGTTTTAATATGACCTAACGTAAATGAGGCTGATGAGCAAAAGGGCTGTAGAAAACGGTACTGATAGAAATTTTATAAAACCCAAAAATAAAAACAAAGAAAATAGCATGAAATAGAAAGATACCTATGAATATTAATCCAATACAATATAAATAAAGTTTGTGTCAAGAAGAAGACACAGAGAAAACAAGTACATTAAACCAGACAAACCCAATAAATCCCATTTACATATAAATGCATTTACCATCCACAAATTTTCGTATGTTAAACAAGCACAGATATTGATGGCAATCTAGAGCCTCGTTATTAGACGCGTGCGCGAAAGAGTACGTAATACTTTCGGTACTCATCAATCATTTTAATTATGTTCTATACTTACGTATATCGAGAGCAAAACAAACCAAAGTAATTTTACTCGTTACTATATTCATTCAGAATATATAGGTCAGTTGCTTATGTAAAGAAGCAAACTGACGATAACGTTTTATATACACACTATTAACCTTTGGTATACCTACTGGAATTGAATTCGGTTGTCGCCCGATGTTCTATTTACTAATGTTGAGAAACAAATCTGGAATTAGATTAGCTTTTGGAAATTTAAATTTAAAATTATACAGAATTATATACTTACATATATTGCTATCAGAAGCCATTGACATGTTAGTAATATTATAAACTTTTTTTTTGTTTTGGAAAGTAAATTTTGTTATTAAAAATTGTAAATGAATTTTGGTTGAGTCTCATCCGTGTGACCAACTAGTATTATATTGAACTGAATTAGCATAAACAAATTTTGTTTATCGGACAAATAGCATATATACTCATATGTAGAGAACATTTATATTGTAATTGAAGCAATGAATTACATTTAGTCTTTGTAATAAAGATAGTGCAATGGTGCACATGTTTGAGTAAATTTAAGGTATGAGTTTTCCTTAGGGGTAGCTGTGGTAACGAAGTGGGGTTCTCAAAGGAATTTTATGTCGGAGAACCAAAGGCAGGGATAGGTTAAGAGACAGCAGAAGTAACATCATCTACTTCTGAAATTATAAAGTTAAAGTTTATATCCAATAAATATGCCACTTAACGCTTCACTTTCCCATAGACTAGTGTTGTGTATTTCCACTCAGTTTTACTTTATTGGCTATAAGGACTAATAATTATAGTAATGTGTAATTCGGTATTAGGAGAAATAATGTCCACCGTAGGGCAATCGGAAGTCCTTTCGTTTTCTTCGAAAAATTTCCTTAGTGTTTTGGGACTATATACAGTTTTACTGGGGAATATTATCTGATTCGGTTAGAAGTTAGTTTATTTGTTCCTGGATTACGACTATTTGCTCCTTAAAGCGAATTTCGTCCGTCAAATACAATTAATATCTTGAAGATTCAATAAAATTCTCAATTAGAATTTATGCAATTTCACATAGGCATATTTGGTTTATTCATATTTGTTGTATATTTCTTTACCTTTACTTTACTTTTAATAACCGCAGTTACCTTCACATAGGAAACTTGTATAACATGAATTTTTATTCGTCGTATAACTTGGAAAAAAAAACAAAATAAAAATAAAATAAAAAATAAAAAATTTGAGATATATATATCAATATTTAGATAGATATATACACATACATATATATATATATATATATATATATATATATATATATATATATATATATATATACATATATTTATATATATATATACATATATATATATATACTATAGATAGAAAATAGAAATAAAAGGAACAGGACCTAACCTATATATTTTTTTTATACGAACTTAGATTGTATTGAACTTGTGATTTTTTTTAAACATGGTCGTGACTAATAGTACTGAAAATATTCCAGCTTCGTTGGAAGGGGCTATAGGATTAGCTTGTTCGGTATGCGAAACCTCTTTGTCTAACACCGTAGATATCTTGCAGACCGTTTGTAAACATATCTTTCATAGGGATTGCATATTAAGTTGGATAGCAACTACCCCGGAATGTCCAAATTGCAAAAAACTTTGCCACAGTAAAGATCTTGTTCCTCCGGAACCTGATAATAAGTTAGTTGAGAGAAATAATCCCTCAAGTCGTAGTCGTGGGTTTGTGAGCCGCCCAAACACTCGTAGCCAGGGAGCACGGAAAGACAATATTGATCTTCTCTCAAGTAATAAACGGGTAAAAGTAAACAATGATAGGCAAGTAGATAACGAATTTAACGATAAGTCAGGCAATGATTATTCCCCGAATCTAAATCTAGATAATATTCAGTTTTCCAATACATCCAATATACAGAATTCGTCGCATAATTCAAATGTAAGACCGCGAGGGCGACCCCGTAAGACAGCTAGAAGAAGAAACAATCAGGTCAATGATGATCATATATTACAACTAGTAGAATCAGCAGTGGCTAGAGCTGTACGAAGCTTAAGTATCAATTCACTACAAATGCAGCAACAACCCGTATTGAATAGCGTTCAACCCAGTTTAGAAGATAGAAGTAATGTCAGAAATAGCTTACCCCTGACTCCTGCCTTGGTTAATTCAGGTGCGGATAATTTGCAACTTAGTCCAGATAAGGTGACTAACATAATTCAGAACTGGAATGTACGTTTTGATGGTTCATCGACGGGATTGCGATGTGAGGATTTTATTTATCGAATCAGGTGTTTGGCGAATAAAAATTGGAATGGAAACTTTGTGCTTGTATGTAAGAATCTACATGTTTTACTAACTGGTAAAGCGCGTGAATGGTTCTGGCGATTCAGGAAACAAGTGGACATTATTACTTGGGATTCGTTTTGCTCGGCACTACGGTATAATTATCGGGATACGCGAAATAAATTTGAGTTGCGCGAAGAACTGCGTAATAGAAAGCAGAGAGCAGGAGAGTCATTTGAATCTTTTTATGAATCTATTCTAGAAATTGTGGATAGAATGGGTAGCGTTCAGATTGAGGACGATGAGCTTATTGACGTTATGAAGCATAATTTACGGCCGGAGATTAGGCACGAACTTTTATTTGTGCAAATTCGTTCGGTAGCGCATTTAAGGAAACTGTGTCATATGAGAGAAAATCTGTTCCACGATGAGTCCTTTCGTAGATATCAATACCCCAAGGCTATTCCACATTTTAGTAACAATAAACGAATAGCAACAATCGAATTCGACAGCGCAGAGGAAAAACTTGATCAACCAGAAGTGGACGGGGAGATGGTTAAGCCTCCATCCATTTATGCTATTTCCAGACCGGAAAAACCTTTTAAGTGTTGGAATTGTGAAGAGGAAGGTCATGGGTGGGATATGTGCATCCAAGAACGGAAAATATTTTGCTATGGGTGTGGCATGAAGAACGTTTACAAACCACAATGCCCGCACTGTTTAAAGAAATCGGGAAACTTTCCGAAGGGAGCATTCCGGGATACCAGAGTGCCCCCGCATTAGAATATACAAACCCCGCATTAGAATATACAAACCACGCATTAGAATATACAAACCCCGCATTAGAATATACAAACCCCGCATTAGAATATACAAACCCCGTATTAGAATACACAAAACCTCTATTAACAAATAACTTGCAGGATTGTAATAATAACGCAAAAGTAAATATTAGCATTAACGAAAATAATAGAAATTTAGCAGAAAGAACTGACCGTGAGAATAAAGGTAATGACATGGGTGATAACGGCAACAATGGTGAAGCGATAACAAATTTAGTTAAATCATCGAGAAAGATACCGGAGAATCCGCATTTTATGGATATATTAAGAAGTAGTTATAACTCGAATGGTAATGGAAAATCAAATTACATTAGGGCGTACCATGAGAGATTGAGAGATTATATCAAATGTCGGAAAAAAATATTTGACGATTCTAAGCTGGAAGAGCCAATCAGAAGAAAATAACGTAGGTCAACTGTGCGAATGCGTAATCATTATAAAAAGATTTTGAGAATGAAACAACTGGTTATTTCATCTGTTTTCAGTAGTGAAAGTGATGGGAGATTGTATGCTAGAGTGAATATTGCAGGTTTCAATGAACTCGGATTACTAGATACTGGTGCAAGTATTAGTTGCATTGGTAAGGATTTCGCTCAGGAGGATTTTTCGAAATTGGTAGGGTATAAAAAAGTAAATAAATCTGTTCGAACTGCAGATGGTAAGATGCAGAAAGTTACCGGAGAATTAGTTGCAGACGTGACATATAAAGACCTCACTAAGAAGATAAGATTTCTTATAGTACCAACACTAGAGACCAGACTGATTCTGGGTATGGATTTTTTTAGGTTGTTCGAACTAATAGGTGGAATTATATCAGGTATTGAGGAAGAGAAAAGAAGTGAGATAATTGAGGAGGAAACATATTCGTTAACTAGAGAGCAGATACAACAGTTAGAAGCAGTGAAATTACTTTTCCCAAGTTTTGAAAAGCAAGGCTTAGGTAGGACATCGTTGATTAAGCATGAGATCGATGTGAATAACGCTAAACCGATAAAGATTTTATCCAGTGTCTCCCGCCGTGGAAGAACTTTTATATAAGGAAATTGACAGGATGTTAAGTTTAAAAGTAATCGAACCAAGTATTAGTGCCTGGAGCTCCCCGATGAGGATGGTGGTAAAACCAGGAAAAGTTAGGCTTTGTTTAGATGCTAGGAAAATTAATGAAGTTACTAGTAAAGATGCGTATCCACTACCAAGTATAGCAGGAATTTTCTCTATATTACCAAAGGCGAATATTATTTCCAAGATAGATCTAAAAGATGCGTATTGGCAGATTGAGTTGGAGGAATAGTCTAAAGCTATAACAGCGTTCACGATTCCAGGGCGTCCGTTGTACCAATTTACTGTGATGCCATTTGGGTTATGCAATGCTCCGCAGACGATGTGTCGTCTCATGGATGAGATAATACCCCCTGATCTGAAAACATGTGTCTTCGGGTACCTGGATGATGTGTGCGTTGTGTCAGAATCGTTTGAAACTCATTTAGGAATTTTAGTTAGGTTAGCTGAACAATTTCGTAAGGCAAATCTGATTCTCAATGTGAAGAAAAGTAAATTTTGTGTGAAGAGTGTAAATTACTTAGGTTACATAATCGGCGAGGGAGGAATTTCGACCGGTCCGGCTAAAGTAGAATCGATTAAGAACTGGCCCGTGCCAAAGACTTTGAAACAAGTCCGAGCGTTCTTAGGTGTTGCCGGGTGGTACCGACGTTTTATCCGGAACTTTGCTGATCTAACGGCTCCCATTACGGAACTGTTAGCAAAGAAAAAGAAATTTTAGTGGGCAGAGGCGACACAGGCTTCTTTCGAAAATATTTAGGTTTTATTGACCACCGCGCCAGTGTTACGAAATCCAGACTTTTCGCGAAAATTCTATGTCCACTGTGATGCAAGTAATTTCGGTATAGGAGCAGTGTTAGTGCAACTTAATGATGAAGGTCAGGAATGTCCGGTAGCATTTTTTCAAAAAAATTAAACTCGGCTCAAAGAAATTACTCTGTAACAGAAAAAGAATGTTTAGCAGCTATTGAAGCAATTGAGAAATTTAGGTGTTATTTGGAACTTCATGATTTTGAAGTCATTACTGACCATAGCAGCTTAGTATGGTTGATGCGGCAACCCAACTTAAAAGGTAGACTTGCCAGATGGGCTTTGAAAATACAAGGCTATAAATTTACTGTGTCTCATCGAAAGGGAAAAGATAATGTGCCCGACGCATTAAGTCGACTGCACGAAGGTGAAATTGCAGCAATAGGGTGCATAGAACCAGAAATAGACTTGGATTCGCAACATTTTCAAGATGCGGATTATAGCGAATTAAGGGATAGGATTACTAAAAATCAATCAAATTTACCAGATTTAAAGATCATGGAGAAGTTTGTATACATTCGCACGAAACATAGTACCGGCAATGATGAGAGTGATCAGAATAATTATAAGTTGTGGATACCTAAAGCATTAAGGAAGGAAATCTTAGTGAGAGCGCATGATTCAGTTTTATCTTCTCACCGGGGAATAGCAAAAACGGTAGAATTTATTAGAAGAAATTTTTTTTGGCCTGGTTTGGTGACTGATGTTCGAAATTATATTAGGAAACGTGAAATTTGCATGATAACAAAATCTACAAATTGTATAATGAAACCGGAAATGGGAAAAATGGTACTCTCAGAGCGACCGTTTCAGAGATTATATGTCGATATATTAGGACCTTATCCGCGGAGCAGAAAAGGCCATATAGGCTTATTATTTGTCTTAGATCATTTTAGCAAATATCATTGGCTATGTCCTTTGGAAAAGTTCACTAGTGAAAAGATTGTCGAGTTTATGGAATCAAACATTTTCTTTGTTTATGGAATACCCGAATCTTTGATTACAGATAATGGATCACAGTTTAAATCTTCTGAATTCAATCAATTCTTAAATCAGTATGGTGTCAACCATATCTATACCGCTCTTTACTCACCACAAAGCAACGCGGCTGAGAGGGTAAATAGATCCATTATATCTGCTATTCGAGCATATCTCAAAAAGGACTTTGATAAACATATTCCAGCCATTAGTTGTGCATTGCGTAATTCCATTCATCACTCGACAGGCTTTAGCCCTTATCATATACTATACGGATTTGACATGGTTACTCATGGAGGGACCTATAAAATACTGAAGAACTTAGATGCTATTAGTGAGCCAAGCGTGAATATAGACAGAGATGATTATTTGGCAATAATACGAACTGACGTGAAACAGAATTTGGAAGGCTTATAAAACCAACGTTTATCGATACAATTTACGTGCTAGGCCAATAAAGTTTGATATTGGATCTACAGTATATCGTAGGAATTTCGCACAAAGTGATGCAGAGAAGAACTTCAATGCCAAACTCGGACCGAAATACATTAAGGCGACGGTAACAGCAAGAGCTGGTAGTTGTTATTATGTGCTGCAGGATGCGGATGGAAAAATTGGTACCTACCACGCCAAAGATATTCGATGATAGGTTTGCGGAAATAGATCGAATGGTAAATCTATACGAATTTATAAGCTCTAACAGAAGTAGAAACGTATCTGTTATGGTCGAGAGTATTTTGTTGGTATATTAGATTTGAATCTACGTATCTTAGCAACCATTCAAACATATATTGATAAAAATTTTCAAGTAATTTTAACCTATACTTAATTAGGAAACAAAATTTTATTGGTCGTTCTTGTGGTACGGTAATAGGGAAATATAACTTCAAACGCTATTGGTAGTATTCAGCTTTCTCCGTTTAATATGTGCGATATATCTACATATTACACGGTTTGTAACGTGCAAGTCATAGACTTGGTTATTCCATTAGGTTATTTGACGACAGTCACTATATGGTATTGTATACATGGTCGAAGAAAGTTGTCAGCTTAGCGTAGAACAGTTCAGTAGTAAAATTCCTTACCACTCTGTCTTTAGATTCCTATACGAGCGCTCAAATTTACGATCTGGTAGCCTCAGAATCATACGATTATAATGACAAATATGCAATGACAGGTAGATAGTATATTGTTCTCTTTCTGGCAAAAGGCTATACACTAGCATACACGAAAGAAACAGCAGAATACCACATTCACTATTAAATTTATAACTGTAAATAGCGCCATTGTAAATTAACAAAAGAAAAAGAATAAAACTGCAAAAATTGGCGTTGACGGCAGATTTTAAGTTTGCCTCGTTCATTTGCTGTTGATCGTTGCTGAAGAGAGGTGCTGTACAGTGTCGTAGAGAAGAAATTGCACAGGTTAGTAATTAATTTTGAAGTATAGTTACAATTAGTAAACTAACTAAGAAAATATGATTGGTGTTATACTCTGGTTAGGCGTAGAAAGAAACCCAAGCGGCCTAATTAAGTGTGCCATTGAGGAACTCTCTTTTCGAGGCATAACCGTCTACACTTATAAACGCACGTGGGAAGCTAGATAGTAGCACACTAGGTGTTATGGTTTGCTGCCATAACAGAATACTAGTATACTCCATGGAGCTTTTTCTTCAGACTTCACCCTATGAGCCTTCTTCCAGTTTTACATAACCTCAACCACAACCAAATTGCATAAAAGGAACCAAATTTAAAATTTCCGGTTAAGTGTGTTCGCGTGGTATCGATCGGAATTTCATAAAAGTAATATTAGCAAAAAAGCATAAAAAAGAAAATTTTTTAAATTCGGCAATAAGAAAATCGTTATTTAACGAATAACGAAGAAAAATAAATAAAATTAAAAATTAAAAGAATATATAGCGAAAGAACCAACAGAAAATATATATAGTTGGCCAAGTTAACGTGTGGAAAAAAAATGATATAAGAAAATTGTGGATTGTAAGGGGAAAGAAAAGTTTGTCCAATTAGTCATGCAGCAAAGTGTTGGGTTGTAAAGTTTCTGTGGCCTATACGACACGGGTGATGAGAGTACACAAGCGAGTCACAAAGTCATCAGCAATTGTAGTACATATAAAAGTCAAAAACACCGATTTATTCGGAGACTGCAGCTTTGGAGGCGCCTTCATCGTTAGCAGGTAAGTCAATGAAAATACTGTATTGATGTCCCTGTATGAAGCATTAACGCAGTAAAGGTGCTGTTTGCTTCTTGTAATGTTCTTCGCATTGATGCTTCATACAGTTGTGCATTTTATCACTATAAATTTCGTATGGAAAACGAACTTCAGAATTGTTTTGTGCAGCCTTTTACTTTTCTGCTGGCCAATATACACACGCACGTACATACATATTAAAGGGAAAAAAGAAAACAAAAAAAAACAAGTAAAAACGTTATATTCGACCGGGTCGAATCTTAAATACCCTCCAAATATTTAGTAAGTGAATTTGAAATGTTTAACTTGGAGGGACAGAGTTCCTTTATATAATATCGTACGTCAACGCCCACTAAAGGGGGCGGGGTTCAAATATATACATTATCATGTTTTCCACAGACGAACGTATGGGCATTGCTAGACCGTCTTAGACTTCATCACAATTCTCTTTGGAGGCTATAAAAACTGTATTTTGGCGGGGTCGCTCTGGCAAGGGCTGTGGGGGAAACATTTCACCTTTGTCATTAAACTCTAAAAATAAATGCTTGGGATAATTATATACAAAATTAAAATTTCTTTTTTTTTGATAGGGTCATTTAGCGGGCAAAGGGGGAGGAGGGGGTAGGGCAGCAACAGGGCAGAAATCGGCAGTCATAAAACTCTAAAGATAAATGCTTGGGATGATTATTTGGTCATTTTGGGGGAAAGGAAGAGGGGGGGGGGGGGATAGGGCAGAAATCGGCAGTCATAAAACTCTTAAGATAAATGCTTGGGATGATTATATACAAAATTTAAAAAAAAACATTTTTTTTTTGGTAGGGTCATTTTGGGGCAAAGGAAGAGGTGGGGGGGGGGGCTGGGGCAGAAATCGGCAGTCATAAAACTCTAAAGATAAATGCTTGGGATGATTATATACAAAATTTAAAAAAGTTTTTTTTTTGGTAGGGTTATTTAGGGGGCGAAGGGGAAGGAGGGGGTAGGGCAGAGTAGTACCAGGTTTCGTCTCAGCTTCCTCATTAAAGCTTAAAAGTGTTATTTTTAAGGAATGTAGGCTTAAGTAAAACAATTTTTTAAATTTTTATGCTATTTTGCCCACTGAAATGGGCGGGGTCAAAAAATATTTTTATTTTATTTAATGGCTCCAAGTTTAAGGCGTTGGACCGTATTTGACATAAAAATATATCATTTGCTTAACAAAATAACCAAAAAACTTTAAAAATTATGTTGTTTTTTCTGGGTTGGTTTAGTTCTTCTTAGGGGAACTTTTTTTCCCTCTTGCCCGATTTAGCCCATCTTCGAACTTAACCTGCTCTAAGTTTTAAAATATATTTATGCCAAATTTCAAGAGTCTAGCTCTTTTCGTTTGGACTGAATCGTGATTTCCACAGACGGACGGACGGATATGCTCAGTTCGTCTTAGATTTCATCACTGATCAAGAATATATATACTTTATGGGGTCTGAGATGGATATTTCGATGCGTTACAAACGGAATGACAAAGTGAATATACCCTCCAAATTCTTTTTTGGAGGGTATAAAAAGAAAAATCCCCTATACCTACTGGCACGCATGCTTACATATGTATACGCATGTATGGCACTAGTTGGAAGTTCTTGCAACTTTCCACTCGTAAATTGGATAAGCAATTGTTAGCACAGTCATTGTTGTGTGTGGATGTACATATGTGCGGAAGTATGTGTGTAGATGCCGCACTGGTTTTAATATGACCTAACGTAAATGAGGCTGATGAGCCTCATTTACGTTAGGTCATAAAATAGAAAGATACCTATGAATATTATTCCAATACAATATAAATAAAGTTTGTGTCAAGAAGAAGACACAGAGAAAACAAGTACATTAAACCAGACAAACCCAATAAATCCCATTTACATATAAATGCATTTACCATCCACAAATTTTCGTATGTTAAACAAGCACAGATATTGATGGCAATCTAGAGCCTCGTTATTAGACGCGTGAGTTATATATAGAAATCCCAATACACTTACATACTTAAAGAATGACCCTATTGATGATTTCATAGAAAAAATACAAAGTATAAAAACATAAAGAAAACATCATTTCCTGTTGTACAATTAAAACTAAATTATAAGTCAATACTATTTTTCGGTCGCAATTCCAAGAAGTGCAACGGCCCCAATTTAACACAGTAACTTTTAATAAATATTGCCAAAACTGCATTTTTTGTATTTCCGTTTCAATTCAGATTAATTTTAAAATAAAATAAATTTAGCATAAGTAAACAAAATTGTAAAACACATTTTAAGCTAAATACATGTCAACAAGAAGTTTGATGATAATGAAGCAAATTGTAATAAAGTAGTCTAATAGCGTAGACAGACGACAGCCTTAATTTGCATTAGCAGTCTTAATTCAACTTAACTTGTGAATTATCCCCATGCCAATGTGTATAAATGCACGAAATCAGAGTGAATTTATACTGAATTTAGGTATTTCAATATGGCAATACAGTCGACAATCAGTCAGCTGTTGGCAAATTGTTTATTATTGTAAAATTAAAATGGATTCAGATTCAGCAAAGGTAAGTTATTTTAATTGTTTTTAGCGATAAAATAAAGAAATTTTACAATCGAAGCACATTTCTTCCATTTTAAGATTTCCAGGGGCAAGAAGCGAAGTGTGTGGTGCGATAGGGATGCACAGGTTCTGCTAGAGCTGTGGGCGGAACGTGCCACCGATTTGCGGCGTACAAAAAGGAATGGGCACATTTACAAACAGATTTCAGTGCAAATGAACAACAAATTTAGTCCGGAAGAAGTGCACGTCAAAATAAGAAATTTCACGCAAAAATACAGGTATTTTATCTCATGGTTTTCTTGACACAAAATACAAATTTCCACAATTGCCTTTCTCTTATTTCAGAGTATCCTACTGCGATCCCAACTTGTAGCAACACGTTGAGATTTGTGGTTGCTAGTGCATGTACAATTTTTACATTATGGAGCAGTTTCAGCAAAAGTAATTTCATTTTTCTTTCAAATAAACAGTGATTTTTCACCAACAGCATAGCTGCTAGTCGTATTTTCTGTCTTCTGTCCATTTGATCTCGATCGAAATGCAAAAAAAACTGTTGTATACAAACAAACAGATGCTTGTTAAATGCAAAAACTGTCGTCTGTCAGGGTAAAATTTTAATTCACATTAGTAAGCTTTTAATGCAAATTAACGCTGTCGTCTGTCTACGGTATAAGTTGCAAGGTGTTCGAATAAAGTTGTATTAATAACAAAAATAGTTTTTTTTAACTTCCACAAAAAGCTCTCTAGTTAAATGGCGCAGTCGGTAGGATCCCAAAAGAAAAAATTATAAAAGGGATCCAGTGATACGAATAGTTCAAAAAAGTGTATAATAAAATTTATATAAAAAAATAAAATATATATTCTGCGAATCCTACGGGACCCTCCAGAATATAAAACATAATAAATAAATTAAAATTATAAGTGCAGTGAACATTTATTTCCAAAAACCAAAATCGTAATACTAAAAGTATACAGAAAATTGAAAAAGGAAAAAATTTACACCACTTAAACAAACGCTATGCAGTAAACTTTTTCAACCAAACTCCACGCTAACATATAAAGTGAAGTGAACAGTTGTAAATTGAATACCACAGCAAAACAAAGCAAAGTGTAGTGGACAAAAGAATTTGAACACCACACACTTCATCATTAGAGCATCAAGGCAACGAAGATTCGATCAACGAAGAAGAATGGAACAACAACAGGAAAATGGAGCACAGGCTCTGCCGAACATGTTTCCAGCTGACATATTAGAACAATTAAATCGCAGAGAACATCAATTAGAACAATTAAGAAATGCTTATATGGAACTTCAACAACGGCAACCAAATCAATTGGAACACATAAATAAAAATGTAGCACATATTCCAACATTCACAGGAACTGGCGATATAACAATAAACTCATTTATCAGCAACGTGGAATACCTACTGGGTACTATTGCAAATGAAGAGATGAAAAAGGAAGCGACGAAAGCAGTTTACTATAGAAGTATCCAAGGGGAAGCCAAGAACATCATTATAAACATCCCACAACCGGACAACTGGGAGACGATAAAAAGAGCGCTGAAACTGAGATACCGACCAGACATTGAACCCCACCAGATATACAAAAGGATTTACAATTTAAGAATAAATAATGTAAGTGAATTAAGTATTGAAATACAAAATATTAAATACAAAGCAGACGAACTAAGTGCTTATTACCGAGAAGATCATTGTATTGACCTATCAGGTATAGATAATTTATTAGTTAACACAGTTAAGGAAATGACTCAGGGTATACTACTTGACAAAATTTATGATGAACGGAACTTAGGGAATATTATTGATATAATGAATAGGAGGAGATTCGAGGACAGTTGTATAAGACCTGAATATAAAAAATACGAAAGAGAAGGGAACCGCAAGAATCAGTATCATAAGAGGTCAAATTTTAATAATCAAGATAGAACATATAATCAGTATAGAGAAGTCAAAAATAATCGACAACATCAGGAAGGAAATAATTATCATAATTTTTATAGACACAGAGAACAGAACAGTCTCAATAATAATTCTTTTAATAATTCGGGTAGATATAAATTCCAAAATGAAATTAGAAATAATAATGCCTCAGGGAATTTTCAACAGTGGCAACCAATGAGACACCCTAGACCGAATTCCAACCAAGCTCGTTGGAATCCACCTAGACCAAATCGAATAGAACCCATGGAGGTAGACAATATTGAAAGAAGTTATTACGATCCTCAAGTGGCAGGACACCCTAATCGTAAGTTTGGCCAAAATCGCTTAAACTACGATAGGCAAAGCCCAGAAGGACTTGGAACTAATTATTGTGAGGAAGTGAATAACACGGTTTTTTTTATGAAGCAGCCGCAGAATGCTTGCCAAAAATAACACTTAATATAAATAATAAAAAATATGTAGCTTTAATAGATACTGGAGCTAGTCTCAGCTTAATTACTAGTGAGATAAATGATTTTAAAAAAATTAAATTGAGACACCAAATTACCTTTAGCACACTAACAAATAAAGATAGAATTGATTACGAAGTACATACAGAAGCACCGAATGAATTTAATCTGCCTAACAACGCAAGGATTCGTTGGAAGGTCACACCATTAACAGGAAGAATATATGACTTTATTATAGGAATTGACATTTTGAATTTTCTAAATTCCCAAATAAATATTGAAAAAGGAGAAATAACGCTTAACGGAAAAGTGAGTAATTTTTTTAACAACCCTTATGAATTTAAACAAATATGTAATCTTGAGGCTAGTGACTCAAATTTGGAAAGACTTGCATTGGATCATTTGAATGAGGAAGAGCGTAGAGAAATTATTAATTTATTGAAGCGATATAATAAATTACTATATAAAGAAGGCGACAAATTGACTAATACCACAGAAATTCAGCATGAGATTAGAACTACTACACAACAACAAATTAATTCAAAATTATATAGATACCCACCTCAACACGAGATGGAAGTTAGAAAACAAATCAAGGAAATGGTAGAACAAGGCATCATCCAGAAAAGCTATTCAAGATATTCAAGTCCACTAATAGTTGTACCAAAAAAGATTGACAACTCAGGTGAAAAAAAATATCGCATAGTAATAGATTACAGGAAATTGAATGAGGTTACTGTAGATGATAAATTTCCTTTGCCAAATATAGATTCAATATTGGATAAACTGGGCAGAGCTCAGTATTTTACAACATTGGATTTGGCAAAGGGGTACCATCAAATTCTTGTACAGAAGGAGGACAGAGAAAAAACGGCATTCGTAACACCGCATGGGTTATACGAATTTGTAAGGATGCCTTTTGGCCTCAAAAATGCGCCAGCCACATTTCAAAGGCTGATGAATGAAATTTTGAGGGATTATATAAACAAAACATGTGTCGTATACTTAGACGACATTTTAATTTTTAGTACATCTCTAGCTGAGCACATTAAAGCAATAGGAGACATTTTTAAAGTTCTTGAGAGTAAAAATCTGAAAATTCAAATAGATAAATGCAATTTTTTAAAGAAAGAAACAGAATTCTTAGGCCATATATTAACCAAGGATGGCATGAAGCCAAATCCTAACAAAATTGAAATTATTCAAAATCTAGAATTACCAAAAACCGAGAAACAGATAAAAAGTTTCTTGGGATTGACTGGATATTACCGCAAGTTTGTAAAAGACTATGCAAAGATAGCCCAGCCAATTACGAAATATTTGAAAAAGGCTACGAAAATTAATGTAAAAGATCCAACTTATATTGAAGCCTTCGAGAAGTTAAAGGTATTAATTAGTACACATCCTGTTTTACGCTATCCCGATTTCGAAAAACAATTTACCTTAACGACAGATGCATCCAACTATGCGATTGGTGCAGTGTTAGCACAGGAGGGGCACCCAGTGTGCTACGCTTCAAGGACATTGAACAACCACGAGAAAAATTATTCTGCGACGGACAAAGAATTTCTGGCAATAATGTGGAGTGTCAACTATTTTAGGCCCTACATTTACGGCAGAAAATTCAAAATTCTTACTGACCACCAGCCAATTAAGTATTTGCATTCCAAATACAGAGGAAAGGATATGTCACCCAGACACCAGCGATGGCTATTAAAATTAGGGGAATATCAATTTGAGATCGAATACTTGAAAGGAAGAGAAAACAAAGTAGCGGATTTTTTGAGCAGAATAGAAAATAGTGAGGACACTATTTCGGAAAAAGCGGGGGGTAAAGATACCAAGGCTGAGAATAACAGCATCTTAAATTTTTTTTCAGTTAACAATTTAGAAGACGACGTCACAATGGCAACAGTACATACAGCCGATGAAGAATTGGGCGATCATTTTTTTATAAAAGAGGAAATTGTGAACAAGTATAAAACACAAATAATTCTGACAAATAACAAAATAGAAGAATTTAAGGAAATACATGGGAAAAGGATTATATTTATTGCTGAAAGTGATTTTGATCAAATGGGAGAAATTTTTAGGAGATACATATCAAAAGGGAAAGTAGGAATATTTTCGGAACTATCTGAACATAACTATAATATAGTACAGGAAAAATTAATAAGTATGTATTCAAACGATAATCAAGTTAATTTCACTAAGTGCACTATGCGGGCACATGACGTTGAAACTGAAGTGGAGGCAGTTAAACAGATATCATTATACCACATAAGAGAGAGTATGCATTCAGGTATCCTTGAAACATACAACCAGATCAAAAATAAGATCTATTATCCAAAATTAATGGAATTGA
Source organism: Linnaemya tessellans (assembly GCA_951800035.1). Classification (NCBI taxonomy): domain Eukaryota; kingdom Metazoa; phylum Arthropoda; class Insecta; order Diptera; family Tachinidae; genus Linnaemya; species Linnaemya tessellans. Next base: position 72,766,361 of record OX637532.1, read on the forward strand.
TCCAAATAGTTATAAATCAATGTGAAATTTGTCAAGAAGTAAAGTACGATAGAAAACCAATCAAGCCAAAGTTAAATTTTACAGAGACACCAACAAATAAAAACGAAATTATACACGTAGATACGTACGTCATGAAAAGATATCACTTTCTAACAGTTATAGATAAATTTTCAAAATTCGGCGCAGCCTATGCGTTGAACGACAGGAATCATATTACTATTATTGAGCAACTAGAAGATCATTTTGCTAAATTGGGGAAACCAAGGAAAATAATTGCAGACAATGAATTTAAAGCAGCAAGGATAAAAGAATTCTTAGACAAAGAGAATATAGAGCTTCACTTGACAAAACCTAATAGCCATACAGGCAATTCAGATATTGAAAGGTTTCATAGTACAATAGCGGAAAAGTTTAGGATATTATACAAGATAGAAAAAGGGCTGTCAGTGAAACAACTAATTCAGAAGGCAATTCGAAACTATAACAACAGATTCCATTCGACAATAAAATGTACACCAAACGAAGTGCATGAAAATAAAATAGACCTCGGAATAGTAAAGAAGAACTTAGAAACAGCAAAACATAAAATTATAAATAAACTGAATGAAAATAGGGAAAATTATGAGGGAAAAAGGCCTGAAGGATTTATTAAAAATTATAAGGCAGTTAGGCATAAAGAACAGCCAAGGTATAGGAAAGAAAAATTAGAAAATGTTCACCCTATCAACATTAAAAAACCACTAAAATTTTCAGACATTAATTATGATACTGGTTCTGCTAACTGCGATACAGCCGAGTGATAGCAGAATGACCCTAACTGAACTTGTGGACCAAACAGGATTCGTTGACCTACAAATGAGAGACCAGGAAATAGTCAAGGACAGTGATATAGTATTACACATAATTGACGTTAAACAAATAGAAAATATTATTAACGAAATGACGGACAACATTATATTAGCAAAGACAAGTAACAAGGACATATTACAAGCTGAATTATTAGAAGCAAGGAATAAATTACTAACTTTAGTACCAACTGAAAAAAGACAAAAACGAGGACTTATAAATGCAATAGGTACTGTAGCTAAATGGACAATTGGAACAATGGACGATGAAGATAGACAAACGATACAAAAACATTTATCACAGACTGACAAGACACTAGACGAACAGATACATATAAACAATCACTTTAGTTTAGCTATAAATCAAATAAAAAATATTGTAAAAGATGATAGGAAAGAAATTGAAAAAGGTATTAATGCTATTAATAAAATTATAGACGAAGAATACCAACAACACATGTATTTACAACAGATGTCAAAAATCCAATTAATAAAAAGTAAAATAGAACAAATCCAAGACAATGTAGTCTCAGCCAAATACGGATTAGTTCATCCAAATATTTTGACAAATCATGAAATTGAAAAATATAATATTGACTTTAATAAACTAAAATATTTGCAACTAGGAATAGCAACCTTTAATAATACTTATTTAATATTAAGCATTAAAATACCAAAATCATTCATACAAGTAAAAATAAGAAAAATTATACCATTACCAAATAAAAATCAAAAAGAAATAGAATTTAGAATAGAAGAAATTTTTACGTATGAAAATAAAACTATGCAATTTGAAGAGAATAAACATTTCAGACAATTAAAACCCAGCACTCATTGTATATTAACAAAAAATTGTAAACTAATAACAAACAAAGAATTAGAAATTATATCGCTAGATGAAAAAACAATAATGGTTAAAAACGCATTAAATTTATTTGTAAACAATACATGTAATGAAAACAACACTATTTTAAATGGAAATAATTTAATTCAATTTAACAATTGTTCAATAAAAATTAATGATTATTATTATTCTAATTTAGTTGAAAAATTTGAAGGAAATATTATGAGTTTGCAGTACAACAATATAAAGAATTTTACGGAAAAACTTACTTTCGAACAATTAGATGAAAAAAATGAACTAAATTTTAAAAACATTTCTAACTTGAAAACCCATAATAAAGTAATATACGGATGCAATTTATTAATAATTATTTTGATAATAATTTTATGTTGTATATTTTGTATTAAACATAAATATATAAAAATAAAATTAAATGACAAAATTCAGGAGAATTTTGGTCTAAAGGAGGGAGAAGTTATATATAGAAATCCCAATACACTTACATACTTAAAGAATGACCCTATTGATGATTTCATAGAAAAAATACAAAGTATAAAAACATAAAGAAAACATCATTTCCTGTTGTACAATTAAAACTAAATTATAAGTCAATACTATATTTCGGTCGCAATTCCAAGAAGTGCAACGGCCCCAATTTAACACAGTAACTTTTAATAAATATTGCCAAAACTGCATTCTTTGTATTTCCGTTTCAATTCAGATTAATTTTAAAATAAAATAAATTTAGCATAAGTAAACAAAATTGTAAAACACATTTTAAGCTAAATACATGTCAACAAGAAGTTTGATGATAATGAAGCAAATTGTAATAAAGTAGTCTAAGTTGCAAGGTGTTCGAATAAAGTTGTATTAATAACAAAAATAGTTTTTTTTAACTTCCACAAAAAGCTCTCTAGTTAAATCGTGCGCGAAAGAGTACGTAATACTTTCGGTACTCATCAATCATTTTAATTATATTCTATACTTAAGCGGCATGGTCACACATCAAACTGACGCTTCAAACTCTGCTTTTCTTTGATAGTGTTAGTGAAAAAAACTCACACGTATGGTTTGATGTGAGTTTGAAGAATATCAAAACAGTTTAGATTTTCTCTCTCAAACTGAATTTTACCAACACATACACAAGTTTGAAGCATCAAGCTCTAAACACATAGACGACAGCAGACAGCAAGCAGCAATATGTCAAAAATAAAATCCATGTGTTTAAATGAAAATGATTATTTTGAGGGCAGCACAGCAGCAGGACTGCACAACAGCATTTGCTGCTGCTGCCAAGTTAGGCTATTTTCTATTTTGACGGGCAGCAAAACAAATATAGTGTTGCCATTATGTATATAAATTGGAAAAATAAGAACAACAACGTTTTTTAATATTAAACATAAAAGAGCATTACAAATATACAATATAGAAATAAATTTATGTGTTTTTATATAGTTTTTCGTGATATTATTACATTTTTTGTCAATAACTTTAATTTTGTTCATTATACAATATATATGCGGCATCCCTGTTTTTATGTTGTTGCTGTCTTCAAAATAATTATGAGCTGACTTCATAGCAGCATTTGAAGTTGGCAGCATTTGAAGCCGTGAAGTTGTGAAGTCTGCTGTCGTCTATGTGTTTAGAACTTCAGTTTGATGTGTGGCCATCCCACTTTACGTATATCGAGAGCAAAACAAACCAAAGTAATTTTACTCGTTACTATATTCATTCAGAATATATAGGTCAGTTGCTTATGTAAAGAAGCAAACTGACGATAACGTTTTATATACACACTATTAACCTTTGGTATACCTACTGGAATTGAATTCGGTTGTCGCCCGATGTTCTATTTACTAATGTTGAGAAACAAATCTGGAATTAGATTAGCTTTTGGAAATTTAAATTTAAAATTATACAGAATTATATACTTACATATATTGCTATCAGAAGCCATTGACATATTAGTAATATTATAAACTTTTTTTTTGTTTTGGAAAGTAAATTTTGTTATTAAAAATTGTAAATGAATTTTGGTTGAGTCTCATCCGTGTGACCAACTAGTATTATATTGAACTGAATTAGCATAAACAAATTTTGTTTATCGGACATATAGCATATATACTCATATGTAGAGAACATTTATATTGTAATTGAAGCAATGAATTACATTTAGTCTTTGTAATAAAGATAGTGCAATGGTGCACATGTTTGAGTAAATTTAAGGTATGAGTTTTCCTTAGGGGTAGCTGTGGTAACGAAGTGGTGTTCTCAAAGGAATTTTATGTCGGAGAACCAAAGGCAGGGATGGCTTAAGAGACAGCAGAAGTAACATCATCTACTTCTGAAATTATAAAGTTAAAGTTTATATCCAATAAATATGCCACTTAACGCTTCACTTTCCCATAGACTAGTGTTGTGTATTTCCACTCATTTTTACTTTATTGGCTATAAGGACTAATAATTATAGTAATGTGTAATTCGGTATTAGGAGAAATAATGTCCACGAACCCCCCCAACCGACAATTTGGCTAGTCGAAAATTACCAAGAGTCCTATAGACTTATTTCCCTAAACACGAATATGAGGGTTACATTCCGCCGTCCAGAATTCTTAATGTTCTACACTTTCATCCATTGAGCAAACCTTCTATTCTATAACTTATAATTCCAGCTTTTACCGCTGAGGTCTTTACCTTCAGCTTACACGTTACAAGATTTATTTCCTGCTTTAAACAGTGGTATAATATAAGACTTTTTCCAAATATCGGGAAAATTACCACAATTTATAGATGCATTAAATATTATGGACAATGGAGTCAGTAAGGCAGAAGCACATTTAATTATGACGCAACTTGGAATGCCATCAGGACCACTAATATGCGACGATTTAACACTTTTTAAACAATTTAAAATATGGGTGGTATTGATATTAAATGTGTGTATATTATTATGAGCAGCTATTTTGTAAGGGTAGATGGTATTAGCATCGAACACAGCATCAGAGTATGTGTAAGCAAGAATGTCAGCAAACGTATTACAAATTTCCAAATCATCACTAGTCTCAGAGCATAAAAATTTCATGACCTTAGGAAAGCCAGTTAATTTCCTTTTAGTATTAACAAACTAAAAGAACGTTTTAGGATCTTGAACACGGTTGCGCTTAACGACAATGATGTAATCATTGTAGAGTTGAGTGTTCAGAAGATTGTATTCTGCACGAAGAACTGAATACTTAGAGTAGAAAAAAGTTTATCCATATTGTTTAAACTTTTTGAAGTATTTATTTTTTAAGTTTTTTAGAATGGAAAGTTGCTTGAAGTTCCAGGGTGGGCCAGAATTGTTTCGTGGTACATACTTAGGGATTCATTCATTAATATATTCTAAAATAGTTTTATAAAAAGAATTAACCATAACATCAATTGAAAATGACGATCCTTTAGTAGTTGACAGCAATTGAAGGCAATTTGTATTTACCAGATGATTATTAAGATCATTATAATTAGCTCTATGATAACAGAAAACTTTTTCTTTATGAACAGAGTTTCTAGCTGGAAAAATAGGAGATATGTTGCAGCTTATTTCAATTGTGGGATGGTAACGGTCTTCAAGCATACTAACGGGATAAGCTCGGCTTACAATGCATTCTTTAGACTCATTAACAAATACTAAGTCCAAAATTTTTCCATAAAAATTAAAAGTTCTGTTAATTTGATGCAAATATAAATCTGATAAACTATTAAAAATTTCATCAACCGTATCCCCAGTACGGGTAAGTATATAAAAGCTATGTTCAGATGAAAGTTTCCATGTGATGCTAGGTAGATTAAAATCGACAAACACAAAGATTAAATCAGTAGGCTTTAGCTTTAAAGTCACAGTTTTAATGGCATCAATATGAAGTTTGTAAATACTTAAGTCAGAATGAGGTGGAATGTACGATCATGTTATATAAGCTTTAATATGATTTATCTTTACGACTGCCGCAATAAATTCAATATTATAAGGTAAATCGATTTTAATTTCCTCCATTGGAAATAGGGTTGAGATAGCAATTAGTACTCCACCACCCGTTGTGGTTGTAATTCTATCACGGCAAAATATATGAAAATTATCACAAAAAATTTCGGAGTTTAAATAGGTATTATTCAGCCAGGTTTCAGTGAATATATAAACATGATAATTAAAATTAAAGCTTTGCAAATATAGGTTGTTAAGTTTCGTTTTAAGTCCACGAACATTCCTATAAGTAATGAGGAGTTGGTTATCAGAAAAGTTACTTAGTTTTTTGGAGTAGACGGCACCCTTTTGCTTTTACAGTATCTACATGAATAAAAGTCACATGTTTGTTTAGAGTGTTGTTATTAATTGTAGGATCAGTAGCAGGTGTAGCACATTTATCAAAAATAATTTGATGGGATGAACACGGATCCACCGGATAGGAAACGGCAGGAGGGTTAATAGCAGTAACCGGGGTAGCAGAACGACCTTCAGTGTCTGACTTTGCATTCAGCGGTGCAGGATCAGGACCAGCAACTGACGGTTCTTTCTTCTCTTTATTAATTCTGGACGATTTACGACGCTTTGGTGTATTTGAGTAAGGGATTTTAAGTTATCCAGTGATTTATAATCTTCAAATAATTTACCATATTTAGGAATGCGTTCTAAAAGTTTTCCAGCTTCATTTTGAATTTCATTAAATTGTGTAATGTTACCTCGAAAAAAGTGATAGAAACTCACACTAATTTTTCTACAGGCAATACAGCACCAGTGAAGTCCATTATTTTTCGTGAGGGATTCAGCTACTAGAGTAGACAGACCACTACATTTGAAATGGAAGAGATTATCACACAGCCAACATGATATCATCCTTTCGTCATCATTTTTAATGTTACAATTTTTATGGTTACACGACGTTTTAAACGAATTTCAATTAAATCTCGGGCGTAAATATTTGTTGGGTGTCACAAAAGAAACTATCCTACAACAGATAGCTGCACAATAGCTAATCCAATTCACAAACCAGAAATTATGGTGAAAAAGGTATCACAAGTTAAACGGATCAGCTGATGTAACAGGTGGATAAGTCGTCAATGACGTATATAAATGTTTGTGTGAACGTTTGCAACCAAACGATAAGACAAAATTAAAGTTTTGTTTTTAATCGCACTTGTTTTAAATCCACTCAAAGACCAATTGCCAATCACTACAGCAACTCAAGGATCAAAAACTTGACTATTACGAACTTTATTGTTGATAAAAACAATGCGGAAAAAATCTTACGGAGCAAAACAAAACACGTCTTGACTTATGCGTCTATTTTGAATTTTGTCGACCGCGTACAAGAGAGAGCGAAGAAGTTCATCGGTAACAGTACGGTACTGTATTGACTTACTGGAGCTTTGACGCAACGTGGGGTTGAGTTTGCGTGTTTACAGGCTATGTAGCTATTACGGAATCAGAAGCTCTTAATATTCTTGGTATGAAAATACAGTGCGATGTTCGATGGACTGACCACATTTTTGATGTCAGGTTCCTCTGTTTTTCAAGGCAAAGTAAGACATTCTTCACTCCATCTGATCTCCTCTCTATATATACCATCTACATACGTCCGAAAATGGAATACATCTCCAATGTATAGGATCTTTGACGCATAACAGAGCCTCCATCAACACTAATCTCTCTGCCCTCCTTCATATGACCACCTTTCGTTGTTCTGGCACAATGCATCGCATATGTAGGAGTCATGATCTGAGTGCTTGTCCAAGACAAAAAAGTGCAATGAAGTTTACATTGGCACTACAAAAACATAAAATGCTCAACTTGCTTAACACAGACTGGCAAGCCTCTATAGAAGAACAGGACATGCACCGTCCTTCGAACAAACGCGTATGTTACGAGAAGATTACAATTATAAAAAGAGATATTTTTTTTCTCGAAATGCTCCATGTAATTAGCGTCGCACCAACTTAGAGTCTAAGCTACGACATCCATACAGATAAGTGCCCCAATTGTACAGACATATAGTAGGCAAATACAGAAAACAAAACAGTGATCAGTTAGAGGCAAATACAGAAAACACAACAGGGCAAAACATATAGTTAGTTTTTTTCTTAAATTGTGGTGCAGTACAAAGTAAAATAAAATATTTACAAAAATATATACTTAATTATTGCTTTTTGTTTGTTATGTGGTCAAGTATGTCTATATGCCTGCATTTCATTGGTTTTTACACCAAATCATCAGTAGACTTTAACCTAATTCCAAAATAACAAATATACTTATTTATATATTTTTAATTGATGTTCATATACATATTAGTATTTTTTAGATCACTGATGATGGTCAGCAAAGTTTACGAAAATTCTGAATAACATTGATAAAATTCAAATTTTAAATAACTTTTATACATATGATCTATAGCCGAACAGAAAAGTACATTATTAATTAGTTTAATTGTTATATTAAGTTGAATTGCTCGTTACTTATTTTTACTTAATAGTATAACTTATGTAAATTTTTATGAACTGTTGGTCCTCTGTTTCATTTTTATCAACTATTGTTACATAATTCCTTAGTCTAAGATTAATTTTATATGGTCCTCTATTTGAGATATCTAATTTATGACTTGTCATTTAAGACTGTTCTCTTGTCAAACTTGAAAAACATATTTTAGATTTGAAAGGATGTGATTATAGAACATCCAAACAATATCAGGTCGTCCATATATAGGAAAGTTTTATCTGGTTCTAGTCCACTGAAGGGAGTGTTGTGTTTGTTAAAAGAATAAACGATGCACTTTTTGGTTTTAATTCAATTTAACATACAACATGTATTTGAAATAATAATTATATCTTTTGGCAATTAACATTAAGGAGCTACACGTTTAGAATGCCGGTTGAACCGTTGATACAAAAGGTAGAAAGTTGAATGCG